>JADLZN010000892.1:0-315153 GCA_018155175.1 Sinocyclocheilus anophthalmus | reverse complement strand
AAAACCCTTAAGATAACCTGTAGAGAGAAATAAAACACATCTTAAGCACGCAGAATAATGCAAGTCTTTGTAAGTATTTGTGACATCCGTAATTGTAATCATGATTAGAAACTCGATTAATTGTGCAGCCCTACAGTGAACATTGCTGTGCAGATGTGTTGTGCTGTCCGGTTCAATGAATGTAAATGTATCCATTCATTTTAGAGCTGAAAACCTGCTGTAACCTGCAAGATGTTTGTCCAGTGTCAGGACAGGCTACTAATTGTACACTGTGCAGTTCAATTCGACATTTTATGCCTTTGAACCTCGTAAAAAATAGTAAAGGTGTAGCAAGAAGGAATCTGTCTGTACCAGCTGTTGCAATTTACAATTATATTATAGTTAGTAGTAGATAAATGAATGGTAGTTGCATTGTTTGTATAGTACAAAGTAAATGCGTGTAATATGTATTAGTAATTGCAATGTTTTTCTTAGGTTTTACGATTGTCATCACCTCCATATGGCCATATCTGAAGAATGTAAGTGTATTTACATTTACACACTCTATATTACATTGTACTCAGGCGATACATTTTATTAGTTGATGCGTTCCTTGGGAATCAAACCCATGACCATTTGTTTCAGAAGTATGTTCTACCTGTTTTATTTCAGGAACAAATTGTATTCGTGCATTTTGAGATTTAGTGAAGTGAAGTTTAAATTATAATCGCATGTCTATCAATTCTGGTGCAAAGTTGGTCCCTAAGTTAAGCTGGCTTAGAAACTTATCCATCTAAAACGAATTTACTGTATAACGCGAATTCATGGAATTTGTCTAAAAAACAGTCAGTGCATATATACTGTGAATATTAAACTGCAAAAAGATTATTTAAATACGAATGTTCTGTATGTTCATTTGATTAACAGAAAATACACAACACAAAGTTTGTGAAAAAAAAAAATTATTTATTCATCTTAGATGTTTACATTTGGAAAAGCTGAGCTTCCTGCATAAACCTGCCCCTGTTAGCAGTAGCTCTACACATTTAGCTTGTTTAATTTCTTAATTCAAGTTACATACATTTTGTTCTATTTGTGTTAAGTTATATATAATAAGTGAACTTTACTGTTAAGTACACTGATGCCAGACTCATTTTGAATAATAAAGTTTAATTTGTTAAATTGTTAAAAAGACCCTGGCCTTCATTCCAAGTCCTATGTTTTGTCAATCATTATAAGTGTTTGATCACCACCGTTAAGTCTATCATTGCAATCATGGTTTATGTGTGTGTGGTATATATATAATATATAGCCGCTTTATTCTGTTATGTAGCTAAATACATGTATTCTATATACATTCCCGTCAAAAGTTTTGGACACACAAATGGGAAGGGTGTCCAAACTTTTGTCTATACTTTAACTATAATCTAGCCACACCAAAAGAATATCGAACCGACATTTTTTTTACTCCCGAATATCGGTATCGCATGGCCCCCCAAAAACCCTAATCGATCATGCTCTAAAATGAGCCAAAACAAGAGATAACTCAGACTGAAAATTCCAAATCTTAATGGCCATAGATACTAAAGGGTTCCTGGTGGTTTCACACCTGATTCTTCACCTTAATTCTTTTGCAGTTAATGTGTGTCTTCTTCTTCTTCAGCAGTTTTGTCTGACCCTGCTGACCCAATGGGCATTTTGCTCTCCAATGGTCACGCCTTAACTTTGCAATTTCTAGTATTGCATCCTTCTCATGGCCATTTAATAATTTTTGACTTTTCAGTCTGAGTTAAAATTCTTTTCAATTTGATCTGTAAAAGAAAACCTGCGTAATAATTATGCACACCTGAATATAAACCATTTTTCACTTCCCTCGCCTCATAAGCAATTATATAACAATTCATGTATAAAATTGTTAAAGACAAATGAATACTAGTTATTAAATTGAGGGTTTGGACTTGGTAAACATGGTGCGTTGGGGAAAAATATGACCAATATCACTTGCAGTGCATAATAAATTCTGCATGCACCGGTATTTCCTCTGTTGGAGCTGATTACAAGTTTTTCACCGCTTGCTCGGTGATTTAAAAGGCATTAAAGCAGCCAAACCGTGTAGTGCGAAACGTAAAATCCTGTTGAGATATTCTGAACTCTCGGGCTAAACAAACAATAATGAAGAAAAATCAAGATTCCAATAACTAGTTTTTCACAGTTGCCCAGTCCTTTTTCAGCCCCCGGTTAGTCTGTGACTGTCTTTTAAGAGTCCAGTCAAATCTGCTCTATTTGTCTTTTTAGATTGATGTAACGTGCAGATCCAGTTCGTCATTGGGATGGGTGTGTGTGCTGCATTAGTTTGGGTCGATGGTGCCTCACCCCGCTTTATTGTGGTCCAATCACAGGCTCGGCGAGAGCGCTCTATCTGCTCTCTATTTCTCAATTCTCGGCTACATTGTACTACCCCTATGTCTACCTACCTCCCTCCAGACAACAAAATTACATGCTTTTGGCTCGTACATTGTGTGGGCATTGGTGCAAGGTAAACTTAAATACACGTACCTCACAAATTGAGGTCAGTAAGATAATTTGTTTTAGAGAAAAGGAATTAATTATTTTATTCGGCAATGATGATTTAAGTTGATCAAAAGTGACAGTAAAGATTGTAACATTTTGTAATGTTACAAAAAAATCCACAAAAATAAATCAGCGTATTAAAATGATCTCTGAAAGGCCATGTAACATTGAAGACTGAAGTAATGGCTGCTGAAAATTCAGCTTCGCCATCACAGGAATAAATTGGCATTTTTAAAATATATTAAACCGAAAACTGTTATTAGCATTTTATCCCTATTTTATAAATATGTTCCTGGAGCAGCAAACCATCTTAAGAGTTGCACTGAGATTTGTAGCAATAGTCCCCCCCCCCCCCAAATACATTGTATGGGTCTAAATGATCGATTTTTCTTTTATGCCACAATAGGATATTAAGTAAAGATTTTGTTCCATGAAGATATTTAGTAAATTTTCCTACTGTAAATATATTAAAACTAAATTTATGATTAGTAATATGCTGCGAAGGACAACTTTAAAGGAGATTTTTTCAATATTTTGATTTTTTTTTTTTGCTCCCTCAGATTCCAGATATTCAAATATTGTATCTCAGCCAAATCTTGTCCTATCCTAACAAACCTTTACATCAATGAAAAGCTTATTTATTCAACTTTCAGATAATGTATAAATATCAATTTCGAAAAATTGACACTGGTTTTGTGGTCCAGGGTCACGGAAATTACTATTTTTCCTCATTTTTGATCAAGAGTTGCAGCATAGTGACCATAAGCGCTTCTTTAAAAAATCTTACACCCCAACTTGCTACATTTTTATGTTATATACTTTAAATAAATTAATACTACTATGATTAGCAATCCAATATAATGTAATATTCAGAAACATTTCTTGTACAAAACTGTAGCAGATGCAAATGCAATTATTATTTTATTTATTAATTTAATTATTAACCATTATTATCAAGCACGAAGTAAAGTACTTTATTTATTTGCATTGTTAAGGTCCTTTATCCTGTCCTGTAGGTAATGTAGCAGTTGTGAGGTCTTATGTGGCTGGTGCCACTTCCCTGAAGGAGAGAACCAGTGCAATGGCTAATCTGAGCGCCTGTCAAGCTCTCGGCTTTATACTTGGCCCAGGTTTGTGTGTAGGCAATCAAATCATGTTAGTTGCAGAATGCATTTGAAGGGAAATTGGTCTGTAAGAACAGTAATTGTTCCCAACTTTGTTCGATAGTGATTTTTTAAAATATAATTTAATAGGGATTTAATAGGGATTGACAATAAAAGATGTTGACTGTATTAATTTCTCAGCTCTGCAGGCTGCTTTGTCATTCTTTGGAGAGACTGGCGTCAGTGTGAATGTCATCCAGCTTCGGGTTAATATGTACACCGCTCCAGCTCTGTTGGCAGCCTGCTTCGGGGTCATTAACATTCTGCTGGTTATATTAGTCTTGAGGTAATTATTTAACCTCAGTATTTTGCAGCATTTGGCAGCTGAACAATAGTTATATGATAGCATATAAATACATATACATTTGAGTGTTTTATTTCAGGTCTGTCCTAAAGCTTACATTATTTGACTGTTCTTGAATTGAGCAATACATAGAATAAAAATGTTTAAAATTATTTAGGGAGCACTTTGTGGATGACCATGGACAGCTTATCCGTGCAATTAACTACACCCCAGAAGGTAAAGATATTTATTTTACTGTTTAAATACTTAAGTAGTGTACTGTTGCATTACAATGGTGTCCCTGTACAGTCTGTTTTATAATAATTCACGCAATAATTCAAATGATTTTACACAGTGCTTTGTCTTTCTGCGTTTAGAGCGAGTGGATGTGGCTCCTGAGGTAGAAGGTGATATCGACCAGATTGCAGTGTTCACATCTAATGTCCTTTTCTTTGTTATTCTCTTCATGTTTGCTGTGTTTGAAACGTAAGTGGTGATACTTTCATCTAGACAAATTTTTTAAAGTTTATCTAGTAATCAGTTCAAATTCATGTGTATTTTTTGTCGCCTGCAGTATATCTACTCCTCTATCAATGGACATGTTTGCGTGGACAAGAAAAGAAGCCGTTTTTTACAACGGTATCATATTGGCTGCCATTGGCTTTGAGTCCATCCTCGTCTTCCTGGTGGTAAAAGTGGTCTCAGCACGGTAAAAACCGTTTAAGATTTGACATTTGAATAGCTTAGTTTATGGCATTTTGATTTTGGTCATTGGATTTGTTTTCCCGACATTAATCTAGCAGGAAAAATACGTTCCCATGTACCTGCTTGCCAGTTTTTTGTAACCTGATTTTTTGGGACCCTAATGGTGTCTAGTTAAGAATTTTTGATGTCGCCGAGGTCAACTAATGTCCCATGGGGTTCGTTTGGCGGCCATCTTGAAATGATGTCATTGCGAGTGGCAAAAAACACAGATTTTCATAACTCCTGAACCATACAACAGACAAAGACAAATGAACCCACTTTTTTTATATAATTCTGACACCAGGAATCAAATGGAAAGGCAAAATCACATTTTAGGGTCATAACAATATCACTTTTGCTTTTTTGTTTCGCAAGAGTTTTCTGCATTAGCCAAATGAAACTAGCTTTTTCTCTTAAATCAATTGCAAGGTTGTTAAATGGATGGCAATCACTCCAAGTGACATAGACGGCAATTTGATAATACTAGCTAATTGAAAGCAAAAGTCATCAAAACTGTTTCACTGATCATCATCAATCTCCACCTCATCAAAAGTGACCCCGCTGGGTGGGGGGTTGTTTTTTCAATATCTTTGCAATGAAAGCACAATCAAAACCAAGTGGGTACATGGGACCATATTTTTCCTGCTAGAATATATTTCTCAATTGCAATATCATCTCATCTATTTTATATGTTTTGAAGAACCCTGAACATTTAGACCTGCTTTTTTACTTCAATCTGACACATCAACATCTCACTGTAGATGACTAGCCATAAAACCTCTGATTGTTTTAGTCTTACAGCAGGTCATCTTAGGAAAACTTCATGTCAGTTGCATTTTTTTCTTCTGTACCCAACACCTATATAATGGACGTTAGCAGTTTTTGAACACTTGACTTCCTCATTGCTCTCAGATAAAATAATTTCTGTTTTGGTTTTGGGTTTATTTTCAGGGTAGGAGATAGGCCACTGCTGCTTGGAGGCTTGATTCTCATATTTGCAGGTTTCTTTATCTTGTTGCCATGGGGAAATCAATATCCTAAAATACAGTGGGCAGGTGAGATATCTGGTGCAATTTTATTTTATTAAAATAGCAATATACACTACTTTTGAAAAAGAGTTTTAAAGAAATAATTTTTATTCTGCAAGGATGCATTAAAAAGATCAAAAGTGACAGTAAAGACCTATTATTTACACGTCCTTGTTCCTTTACTTACTGTAGGAATAACAGTAAGTATGCATGATTCATCAACTAAACCAAACCCTATTTTCCTAAACCTAACAATATGGTTAAGTGGTTAAAGTTGTTAATCTATATACTAGATCATATATTACGTTAGTACTTAATGTATAATAACCCTGTAACTGAGGAAGCAACTTAAAATAAAGTGGAACCAAGATTGTCTATTTAAATAAAGTTATGAATTTTTTTTATGTTTTTGAAAATAAAGTAAGCACACAACTGTTTTCAAGATTGATAAAAAATGTTTCTTCTGCCTGAAAACATGCCGTTGTGACGAGCCATGACCCCATATCAGCATATTAGAAAGATTTCTGCAGGGTCCATGCGTGCCGCTGCCAGAGGACCCCGGAATATGGCTGCTGAAAACTTAGCATTATATACATGGGTAGCGAAAGTCTTCAGACCCCCCTTACACATTTTTCACATCGTCTTTGTTATATTGCAGGCCGGGCGGACAAAAATTGATGCTAAAATCATTTGTTATTTTTTTTTTCCTCATTAATGTACACACAGCACCCCATATTGACAGGAAAACACAGAATTGTTGACATTTTTGCAGATTTATTAAAAAAGAAAAACTGAATATCACATGGTCCTAAGTATTCATACCCTTTGCTCTGACACTCATATATTTAACTCAGGTTCTGTCCATTTCTTCTGATCATCCTTGAGATGGTTCTACACCTTCATTTTAGTCCTGCTGTGTTTGATTATACTGATTGGACTTTGTTAGGAAAGCCACACACCTGTCTATATAAGACCTTACCGCTCACATGCATGTCAGAGCAAATGAGAATCATGAGGTCAAAGAGAACTGCCTGAAGAGCTCAGAGACAGAATTGTGGCAAGGCTCAGATCTGGCTAAGGTTACAAAAAAATGTATGCTGCACGTAAGGTTCCTAAGAGCACAGTGGCCTCCATATCCTTAAATGGAAGACGTTTGGGACTACCAGAACCCTTCCAAGAGCTGGCCGTCCGGCCAAACTGAGATATCGGGGGAGAAGAGCCTTGGTGAAAGAGGTAAAGAAGAACCCAAAGATCACTGTGGCTGAACTCCAGAGATGCAGCTGGGAAATGGGAGAAAGTTGTAGAAAGTCAACCATCACTGCAGCCCTCCACCAGTCGGGTTTTATGGCAGAGTGGCCCGACGGAAGCCTCTCCTCAGTGCAAGATACATGAAAGCCCGCATTGAGTTTGCTAAAAAACACCTGAAGTACTCCAAGATGGTGAGAAATAAGATTTCTCTGGTCTGATGAGACCAAGATAGAGCTTTTTTGGCCTTAATTCTAAGCGGTTATGTGTGGAGAAAACCAGGCACTGCGCATCACCTGTCCAATACAGTCCCAACAGTGAAGCATGGTGGTGGCAGCATCATGCTGTGGGGGTGTTTTTTCAGCTGCAGGGACAGGACGATTGGTTGCAATTGAGGGAAAGATGAATGCGGTCAAGTATAGGGATATCCTGGACGAAAACCTGCTCCAGAGTGCTCAGGACCTCAGACTTGGCCGAAGGTTTACCTTCCAACAAGACATGACCCTAAGCACACAGCTAAAATAACAAAGGAATGGCTTCACAACAACTCTGTGACTGTTCTTCAATGGCCCAGCCAGAGCCCTGACTTAAACCCAATTGAGCATCTCTGAGAACCAAAAATGCTGTCCACCAACGTTTACCATCCAACCTGACAAAACTGGAGAGGATCTTCAAGGAGGAATGGCAGAGGATCCACAAATCCAAGTGTGAAAAACTTGTTGCATCTTTCCCAAAAAGACACATGGCTGTATTAGATCAAAAGGGTGTTTCTACTAAATACTGAGCAAAGGGTCTTAATACTTAGGACCATCTGATATTTCATTTTTCTTTTTTAATAAATCTGCAAAATGTCAACAATTCTGTGTTTTTCTGTCATATGGGGTGCTGTGTGTACATTTAATGAGGAAAAAATTAACTCTACTGATTTTAGCAAATGGCTGCAATACAACAAAGAGTAAAAAATTTAAGGGGGTCTGAATACTTTCCGTACGCACTGTATAATCAGAGGGGCTCGGTATCACAAAGTATTAAAACCTTTGTTGTATTTTTAATGAAATAAAATCCTTTGTGAGCATAAGTGATACATACAATAATTTTACCAACCCCATACATTTGAATGCTAATGTACAGTATATTACAGCTTAAATGTGTGTGTATTAAACTAATATTATCCCCATAAACAGACATTCAGAATAACACTCTGTCAACAATACGACTGGCACCCACCCCACCCTCAAACACTTCTCTGGAGCCCACTGGATGCCCGTCTGAACAGACCTGGTGCTTGTTTACCCCTGTAATTCATCTCGCACAGTACATTACCTCTGACATCCTGATTGGAGTGGGTTATCCCACATGCAACGTAATGTCCTACACTTTATACTCCAAGATACTGGGCCCCAAACCACAGGTAAAACACTTTTCTCTTTTGAAATTTCAGATCTCAAATTAAAGTAACATGATGATTAATTAAATTAATGTTATTTATTCCATTCCCCAATTGTGTGTGACCTCAGGGGGTTTACATGGGCTGGCTGACAGCATCAGGAAGTGGTGCGCGGACCCTCGGGCCTGTGTTCGTCTCTCACGTCTACACCATCCTGGGACCCCGATGGACCTTCAGTGTCATATGTGGCATAGTACTAGCTGCAGTCATTCTCCTCAGTGCTATGTACAAACGACTCATCGCCTTTTCTGTACGCCATGGAAGGATAGATGACTGAAAGGTGCCTCCACCAACTACATAAGGACAGTTCAGAGAAATGGGCCTGACTTAAAGATGGAAAACATTATGTATGTTAATTTATAGACAATTGTATAAATTGTTTAGCTATTTTGTGTAGCGAAAATCACGATTCTGAAGAGCCTTACGGAGTTGTAAATGTAAATATCTTATAACTTTAGAATTTCTGAATGTTGAACTACAATTTCCCTTGTTACCTAAACTGTGAATTTAACCACTATTGGAGCAGCATTACATGGCTCAACACCATATAAAAGCAAACCGCGGCAGACTCTAAAAAGACTCATGTGAAGTATTCAAAATTATTGGCAGCTTAATGGGTTATGAAGCATCGCAGAATATGAGGCATAAGTACTGTGCGGTTGTTTAACACTTTATGGATTATGATTTATTTGTTTTAATATTCTATTTTTAATAACTTGAATTTCTGGTGTTGTAAAACCTTAACAAATGTGTCAGGTGATTTATGTAAATCTGCATTGATGGGACAGGCTTGAAGCCAATGTTGGCGTTTCTTTCTTTTTAATAACACTAAGCTTAAAACTTAAACTAGGCGCTGAGCATCACTTGATTTTGGCTGAATCCATAATTACTGGTGATTATCAACCAAAAGACTATTTTAAATTCAAGCCAAATGCTTGGTTTGTTTGTGTTAAAGCTCATAGATTATAAATCACAGTATTTTTTGAAAACTGGCAATAAATTGTTCCTTTAATGTTTTTGAAAACAGGAAGTATGACATGCTTTCTGGGGATCAGTTTCTTTAAATATATTAAAAATGATATCTTTAACAAGAAATCTTTTTATTGTGTATTTGTGGAAAAATGCAAAAATGACATCCATTCCAGTAATACAGTAGTTGTATTCAAAGGTTTTATCCACAGATGGTCACTGTTTGAGCCACATAAGCTGGAACACGATGACGAGTCTGCTTACAGACAGGAGGTCGAGCAGCTGGCTGTCTGGTGCAGTCTCAACAACCTGGCGCTCAACACGCTAAAAACTGTGGAGATGACCGTGGACTTCAGGAGAAACCCCTCTGCACTCCCCCCACTCACCATCATGGACAGCACTGTGACTGCAGTGGAGTCATTCAGGTTCCTGGGCACCACAATCTCTCAGGACCTGAAGTGGGACACTCACATTGACTCCATTGTTAAAAAGGCCCAGCAGAGGTTGTATTTCCTTCGCCAGCTGAGGAAGTTCAACCTGCCACAGGAGCTGCTGAAACAGTTTTACTCCGCCATCATTGAATCCATCCTTTGCAATTCTGTAACTGTCTGGTTCAGCTCAGCTACTAAATCTGACCTCAGAAGACTTCAGAGTGTAGTCCGGACTGCTGAGCGAATCATTGTTACAACCCTCCCTTCTCTCCAAGAACTGTACTCGTCCAGAGTGAGCAAAAGGGCTGGCAGAATCACTCTGGACCCCTCACATCCAGCACACTCCCTCTTTGAACTGTTGCCATCTGGTCGACGCTACAGAGCTCTGAGCACCAGAACGACCAGACACAGGAACAGTTTCTTCCCTCAGGCCATCCATCTCATGAACACTTGACAATAACGGTGGAACACACACTATTTATTCACTCATACACTTATTTATCTAACACACACACTCAGTCTACATTCAATTTGCACATAATATACCTGTACATACAACTGTCTATTGTTATATACCTGTACATACAATTGTCGATTTGTATATTTTTATTCCTTAGTTACTTGTTCTATTTTCTATTTTTTATTATCTGTGTTTTTGTTCTGTCACTGTCCTTCTGTTACACTGTGGAGCTTCTGTCATGAAAACAAATTCCTCGTATGTGTAAACATACCTGGCAATAAAAACTCATTCTATCTGATTCTGACAAAGCTTCTTTGAAATGTTACTCCAGACCGTGGATGAGGTTTGTTCAGACAACGTGTCAATTGTACTGAGAAAGTTCTAATGTAGGATGAGCTTGTGACAAAAACAGGATGCAAAAAGACAACTGTGGCAGTACATACACAACAACCTTCTTGTATACATCTAGGTTTAACACCAGTTGGTCGTTTGACACTTTATGATCTCACTTTGTGATTATGATGCAAATTTCAGCAGCCACAAAACCATCGTTCTTGTAATAAACTGCGAGCGAGATCATGTAACTGTTCTTCTCCTCTTGTTCTTAGTTGAGGATTTGCCAGCAATGTGTTTCAACAGGCCTGGAGCACCACGACCACCCGGTACAATCATTCTGTTGGCAAAATGTTCAAGAGAATTATATTAATATTAAGTATACTTTAAAAACCAGTTTGCATGAGTGCAGAAATCAATAAATTAGGTGTTATGTAGATGTTACATGTTACTACAGTATTGTCAGTATAGCATCGACTGATTATTCTGAATGTCTAGAGATACTATTATAGTTGTCATATTTTAAATTTCTATTTTTTAAATTAGTTTTATATTTTAGTAATTTTGTTGTGTTTTTGTCATTTCATTAGTTTTTTTTTTGTGTCAATATAGTTTAAATTTTTATTTCAGGTTTAGTTTTTGTAGCACATCAATTAAAGTAATTAAATGGGAAATGCGCCCGGGACTGAGTGGACCTAAAGTTAGTTTTTAAATATATGTTTTCGATAAACGTTTTAATTCAAGTACTTTTTATACTTCCCCGTTTCTTGTATTTCTTAGGACGGCTCTATGTTTGTGTTGTTGGGCTGCCACAGTTGAACAGCCGTTTGCTCGGACGCACCAGGTTGATCATGGAGAGCACAGTGACCACAGAGGAACAATGACGCATGCTGAAAGAGAATAAGAGCAAGAAAGAAAGTGGTGAGAGCAAGCAATAAACAGGAACAGTTTATGAATTCAGATTTGCTACAAGGTTTCACACACTTCCACATTCATCCAGTGCCTCCATCTCACCCACTCCTGTGAGAATAAATAGGGAAATGTCATTAAGCTCTCATTCCATACACTGACGTAAGACAACAGCATTTACCTTTCGATGGGCATGTGTTTACACTTGGACAGTGTTGTTTGCAGGCCGGACACATACAGGTGCATCTCAATAAATTAGAATGTCGTTTAAAAGTTCATTTATTTCAGTAATTCACTCAAATTGTGAAACTCGTGTATTAAATAAATTCAATGCACACAGACTGAAGTAGTTTAAGTCTTTGGTTCTTTTAATTGTGATGATTTTGGCTCACATTTAACAAAACCCCACCAATTCAATATCTCAACAAATTAGAATACTTCATGAGACCAATAAAAAAAACCTTTTTAGTGAGTTGTTGGCTTTCTGGAAAGTATGTTTATTTACTGTGCATGTACTCAATACTTGGTATGGGCTCCTTTTGCATGAATTACTGCATAAGTGCGGCGTGGCATGGAGACAATCAGCCTGTTGCACTGCTTAGGTGTAATGGAAGCCCAGGTTGCTTTGATTGTGGCCTTCAGGTCATCTGCATTGTTCGGTCTGGTGTCTCTCATCTTCCTCTTGACAATACCCCATAGATTCTCTATGGGGTTCAGGTCAGGCCAGTTTGCTGGCCAATCAAGCACACCAACACCACGGCCATTTAACCAACTTTTGGGGTACTTTTGGCAGTGTGGGCAGGTGCCAAGTTCTCCTGGAAAATGAAATCAGCATCTCCATAAAGCTTGTCAGCAGAAGGAAGCATGAAGTGCTCTAAAATTTCCTGGTAGATGGCTGCGTTGACTGTGGACTTTCAGAAAACACAGTGGACCAACACAAGCAGATGACATGGCAGCCCACATCATCACTGACTGTGGAAACTTCACACCGGACTTCAAGGAACATGGTTTCTGTGCCTCTCCACTCTTCCTCCAGACCTCTGGGACCTTGATTTCCAATGAAATGCGAAATTTACTTTCATCTGAAAAGAGGACTTTTGTCCACTGTGTTTTCTGAAGTCCACAGTCAACGCAACCATCTACCAAGACATTTTAGAGCGCTTCATGCTTCCTTCTGCTGATCAGCTTTTTGAAGATGCTGATTTCATTTTTTAGCAGGATTTGGCACCTGCCAACACTGCCAAAAGCACAAAAAGTTGGTTTAATGACCATGGTGTTGGTGTGCTTGATTGGCCAGTAAACTCACCAGACCTGAACCTCATAGAGAATCTGTGGGGTATTGTCAAGATGAAGATGAGATACACCAGACCCAACAATGCAGATGACCTGAAGGCCGCTATCAAAGCAACCTGGGCTTCCATTACACCTGAGCAGTGCCACTGGCTGATTGTCTCCATGCCACGCCGTACTGATGCAGTAATTCTTGCAAAAGGAGCCCCTACCAAGTATTTAGTACATGTACAGTAAATGAACATACTTTCTAGAAGGCCAACAATTCACTAAAAAATTTTTTTTTTTTAATTGGTCTTATGAAGTATTCTAATTTGGTGAGATAGTGAATTGGTGGGTTTTTGTTAATTGTGAGCTAAAATCATCACAATTAAAAGAACCAAGGACTTAAACTACTTCAGTATGTGTGCATTGATTTTTTTTTAATACACGAGTTTCACAATTTGAGTTTGAGGATTACTGAAATACATGAACTTTTCCACGACACTCTAATTTATTGAGATGCACCTGTAGCAATCTCACAAACACTGCAAAATCTGAGAAGGATTGAAAAAAATATTAGTGGTAATTATTAAACCACCTCAAAGCAGTTAATAACAGCATTTATAGCAAATTACACTCCAAAATAAAATGATTAAGTGCATGTTTAACCCTCAATGCAATCGAAATCTGTATTTTTAATTGGTTCTCCCTCAAAAAACCCTTTAAAGAAATCTACAAAAAAAAAAAAAAAACTTTTTATGTATCTCTTCTGGACCAAAACAAGCTCAGACTGCATGGTGTTTTTTTTGTGCACCTGTAACCTTCATCCTCTGGTAGAATGATATCTTTGAGGGCTCAGATTGGTGAATAGTCGAACAGGTAACTGCTTACGGCCCGTCTTTCCGTGTTTATATAGAGGGTGGTTATCATAATCAACCTGAGAACGAAGAATAACACTGGACTATTAAACCCTGTAAATATATCATTATATTTATTAACATTAACACAATATTCCTATAATACCTGGTAATCCAGCATAGAGAAGGAGGGAAAGTACTCAAGGATACGGGACTCAAAGAAGTACGGGGAGATCCAAATCATTGGCATCGCAGCTGCATTGCTTACTAAAGATCAACAACAACAGATAAGAATGATATGCCCTCATGCCATTCCAAACCTGTATGACTTTATTTCTTCCATGGAATATAAAAGGAGAAATTCAGAGAAATTTCAAGTTTCAAGTTTCAAAAAGTATGCAAAAATACCATAAAAGTAACTTAAAAGTGGTTCAAGTCATATTTAGCCATATGATAGCTTTTTGTGAGATCAACCAAAACAATTCTACTTTTATCTTCCACTGAAGAAGAAGGGGAAAAAAACAAAAAAGAAATCAAATCGAGGGTGAGTAGATAATGGCTGAATTTTCATTTTTGGGTAAACTGTTGAAAACAGCATTTAATAATGCAGTATGTTTGAAAGTAAAACATGCACAAGTACAAGCTACCTCATACGTTCCTCATACCTTTATTCTGATTTTTGCAGGTGATTGACATCTGAGAGAAACTGTTGGCTAGTGGCTTCACTAGGCCTTCAAATGGGGGGTCTGTTACCATGACTACCTTGGCTCCTCCCTCCTCATGCAGAAAGCCTTGAAAAAACATGACCGCTTCCTGCACAACAGCGCATCTTGACTTATCAGAATGTATTACAGTGACCACATTTGACATCAAAGGAGGTTTGTTTTTTACCTCATAATCAAAAAAGTGATGGTTGAACATATTATAGCGGCAGAACTCATCCTGTCCGTAAAACTGGCAGTACCTACAGGGCAGAAAAACAAAGAGGTTGATGGCTGCAAAATGCATTTAATGCAAGTGTCAACATGCATTTCAGAAAAGCTAAATAAAAACCACAATCTGCTGCTATTTCCAAACCCTGCAGGTCAACAAGTCTGGAATTGAGCAGACATAATCCTGTCAGTTATAAAACCCTGCAAAAGTGTGCACACACACACACATATGCATATGCAGCAGGTTTTGGCTTGTTAAAAGGGGCTACACACCTTTTTCAACACATTCCACAGACGAACATAAAAGTGCTTGCGGGAGGACGACAAATGCATTCACTTACTCTCTTATCAGTCTTTTAGGTAAGTCATTTTATTGCTTATTTTATTGCATATTTCAGTGACAAAGAACACAACTAATTTACATTCTCATTAAGATATAGCCAGTATCAAACTTTTTAAAGCACTTCAAGAGCTGTGTAACTTGATAATGTGCCAATGTCAATGCATAAGCCTTAAGTTCAGGCTGCTCAAAAGTGTGATTACGTTTCAAATGTTCAGTTCCTTGCTTTGGGCTACGCAGATATAAATGCAACTTTTGGCATTCAGTGTGTTCTAGTAAAGGCTAAAGTAATGCACATTTTGTGCATTAGCAGGAAGTCAGAAGGAACTAATTTTCATGTCCTCTGAGAAAACAAGCTAATTTAGAACATTTTGTACTTTTTGCATTTTGCATTCCATCATTAGATAATGCAACTGTACATGACAGAGTTATGATCACTAAAAACTACTAAAGTGATATTTATGATGTTTCTGCACATCAACTCCCATTAGCTCAGAGAACTTGGTGAGATGGCAGAGAAAGACTTTAGGTCTTTATCAGAGGAAATCAGTTCCTTCTGTCTAGTTACCGAGGCTCGTTCAGGGACACAAGTTACCCAGCCCTTCCCACGCTCTCCAAAACTGATCAGGAGAACTGGAGCCATCTCTCCAAAACCCTTAGAGGTAATGACAGATTTTCTAACCTGCTCACGGACTGCAACAATGAAGAAATTTTAAAGGGGTCCTATTATGCTTTTTCACTTTTTCAGCTTTAGTAAGTCTGTAATGTTGCTGTTTAAGCATAAAAAAAATCTGCAAGGTTACAAAGCTCAAAGTCCAATTCAAAAAAAGATATTTTATTTAACAGAAATCACTATTCAAAAACTACAACGAACGACTCGTTTTGGACTACAACACATATTTCCGGGATTTGTGATATCACAAAAACCGACGAATGGGACGAGACCTGGTTGAGCTTCACTAGAGAAGACAACGGTGTTATCACTAAGCTTTCCAAAGGCAGACGAACTTACAGTGGTTACAATCATCCGGGTTTAAATCGCGTTCAAATTGATTTTATTTTGACGCAATATTTACACTGAAGCTCGCAGGCAGCTATGGTAAGGTGCGTGACATTTCCCGACCAGGCGCCGACAAGTGGTGCCAATCACAACACACCCTGGCCCAGCTAACCGAATCACAGCACACACACTTGCCCAGCTAACCAATCACAGCACATTCGTATTTCAGAAGGCGGGCCTTCATTTTGATACAGGAACTATTCGAGCCGTTCAGACTGGGGAGAGAGGTGTTGTAATTATGTAAAATATGTGAAAAAATAATGTGTTTTTCAAACAACTTAGTAATACGAGCCTTTTCTAGTACACCCCAAAACAAAATCAAGACTTTGTAATAATAATAATAGGACCCCTTTAAGACTGCATTACTGTTCAAAAGTTTTGGGTTGGTAAGATTTTTTTAAATGTTTAAGATTACTTTTTTTAAGTCTCATATCACCAAGGCTGCATTTATTTAGATCAAAAGGCAGTGGGAAAATAATTAGACTGTATTATATGAAATTTCTACAATTTACATAACTGTTTTCTATTTTATATTTTAACGTATTCTTTCTGTGATGGTAAACTGTTTTTTTTTTTGTGTCATTGATCCTTTAGAAATTATATCCCGCGATGATTTGATTTGGTGCTCAAGAAACATTTCATAGTATTATCAGTGTTGATAAAAGCTGTGCTGCTTAATATTTTTGTGGGCAAACATACAAATACAAAAATGATAACATTCAAAAGAACAGAATTTCTTGAATTTTCCAATTTTCTGATTTTGAATTAAATGCACCCTTGCTGAATAAAAGTATAAATTTCTTTTTTTTTAACGTACCAACCCTCAAACCTTTGAACAGTAGTGTGCAGTAATAAATAAATAATTCAAAAACATAACAAAACGTGTGTAAACAGCTGCCAGTCTGGTTGGATGACTTGAAGAAGGAGAGGAAAAGAACAGAGTCCCATCTGGAATCTATTAAAAAGCGGCAAGCAAACCTGAATGTAAGTGAAACTCTGTTGGGAGTTGATTTGATTTTGAAAAGTGATCTATATGACCGGTGGTTGGTGTGGAGAGCTTGGTGGCATCAGCCAAACAAGGAAGTTGATCAGAGGCAGGAAAAGTTCCTACATTATTGTTTATAATAACAGTCTCTGATGAATCATTCAAAATTAAGTCCAAGAAAGTAGACTGAATGTCTGCCTGAATGCGATAAAGCCTCAACTCTGCTGTAAACTACTGAAATTGTTAAACAACTAATGAATCATACATCTCTGCTGAAGATGAGCTCGGAGGCAATGAAGCAGCAGATACAGGAGTGCTTTGAGGAGCTACATATGGCTCTGCAGGAGGATGAGAAGGCTGTTGTGGACATGATAGAGCAAGACCGCCGGGAGACCAGCAGTAAACTAAACCGAATTCTTCAAGACTGGAATCAACATCTTGGCCTCCTGCAGAAACACATCAGCACTATTCAATCAGCTCAACAGAGCCCAGCAGAATCCTTGAACCAGGTAACCATCCAATGAAACATGTATTTCATATCATTGTAATAATCTTGTTGACAAAATCTAGGGATCACATATATTCTCTTCTGCATGTTCTCTGCTTTCAGCATTTTCCCGAGGATTTTACGTAAGCCCATATTTTTCCATTTCACAAATAGCGGATTTTGTGATAGGTCCTTAATACAAATACTTATAGATGACCTAATTATGTTTCAAAACAACATGCTTTTCTATGTTCTCTTCAGTAGCAAACATGCTAATACGTTACCATGTTTACAGTTAAATAACTATATAACTCCAATGTATCCTATTCAACTAGCTGTCGTAAGAAACTGGACCCAGGTGAAGAGGAGATCAAAATGAATGAGGAAAGGATCCATAAGATCATGAAGGTTCTTAGGAACATCTCAAAAGATCTGAAAGCCCAGCTACAACGAAAGAACCTGCTGCTGGGTAAAAAAACACTATCAGCCCCTAAAATCCATCATTTTGATTTGAATAAATCAAGTTCATACAAAATATATTCTATAAATCTATTTTTGAAATATATTATACTATGCGTGTGTTTGTTGTATATGGTTCACATGTATACTGTATATGCTGTTTGGGCTCAGTAGATAAAAAAAAAGAGTAATTAATACTTGTATAATATTATATTATTTTATATTAATACTTTATTTAGGGCAGGACACTTAAACTACGACAAGTTACAGGGTAGGGTCTTTATAATGTTACAGAAGATTTCTGTTTAAAATAAATGCTGTTCTTTTGAACTTTACATTTATCAAAGAATCCTGAAAAAAAATTTGTAAATTATATATATAATCCTGGAAACATTTTTTTATCATGGTTTCCACAAAAATATTAAGAGCATAACTGTTTTCAACACTGATAAAAATAATAAATGTTTCTTGAGCACCAAATCAACATATTAGAATTATTTCTGAAGAATCATTTGACACTTAAGACTGAAGATTGTAATGGCTGCTGAAAATTCAGCTTTCCAATCATATTTTAAAATATATTAAAATTGTATTTTAAATTGTAAAAATATTTCACAAAATTACAGTTTTTAATTGTATTTTGATCAAATAAATTCAGCCTTGGTGAATATGAGTTCTTAAAAAAAATCTACTGACTCAAACGCTGACTGGTAGTGTATATATGCATCCTAACTTTTGGACTGTATGTACATATCTATATAGCAGACTGTATTTGAAGGATTAGCTAATGGATAACAAGAAATGTTCTGAATATGTTGTGGGTAAATCAGCTGTTTCTGAATATTCTTGCTTTCATTTTGACAGACTCCTCTAATGTGGTGATTGACAAACGGACCTGTCACAAACAGATCAAGGTGACCTCAGAAGGACGGGGCTTGTGCCTTTCCTCAGAGGACCGCTGTATTCCCAATGACCCTCTAAGGTTTGATCAGTTATACTGCGCCTTGGGCTCTGTTGCTATTCAATCTGGGCAGCACTACTGGGAGGTAGATGTGCACTGCTGTCCATCATGGGCTGTGGGCATGGCTTATGGTAGCCTACAGAGGAGAGGGCGGGACAAAGGTGCCAAGCTCGGACGGAACAGGTGCTCGTGGAGTCTTGAGTTTCAGGATGGGCATCTCGCGGCCTGGCACAACGATCGACATGTGGCACTACCCGTCACAGCAGCTCGGGCAGCACCAAACAGAGTAGGGGTGTTTGTAAAATATCAGAAGGGTCGTTTGGTGTTTTATGATGCTGAGACTATGAGAACGCTGCAGGAGTTTTCAGCAGTGCAAACAGCTGTGTTTGACAGAGCACATCATCAATTCACTGAGCCTCTATACCCAGCCTTCCGCTTTTTTTCATCCAAAGACAAAGGCCATCATCATATGGAAATATGCAATCTCAGTCTTTAATTAGCAATATCGAAAACGGTTGTGCTGTGTACTTTTTTGTCTTCAATAAAAATAAAATTTAAAATTTTGAAATCGGACATTGCGTTACCATGGAAATGGTACTTTAAAGGGGTCCTATTATGCTTTTTTTTCAACTTTTTAATTTTAGGCAGTGTGTAGTGTGTATGTTTGGGCATAAAAAAGATCTGGAAAGTTACAAATCTCAAAGTCCACTCTAAAGGGAGATATTTAGTTTTTTTTAAAATCCATTTTCAAGAACTACAACGAACGGCTCGTTTGGACTACAGCGTTGGTTTCCGGCTTTGTGATATCACAAAGCGATCATTAGAATATCATTACAAAGAATTCCCACCTACGGAGATTCGAATGGTTGGGGTGTGGGGAGGAGCGAGGTTGTGGTTAGAACGCTTGGTCGAGTGAGTGCATCAGACAAGACGACGAAGAAGAACTGCTGTGCTGTAGCGTCAAATTTTCGGCATGTCTAACAGCGGTTCTCATTTCCAGTCCTCGCGTACCCCCTCTCTGCACATTTTGTGTGTTTCTCTTATTGCTTCATTCGTTTGTTATATTTGACTGTAAGTGCTCTGCGAAGTGGACATTACCAGATATTCCTCCATGATTCGAGTTTGAAGGGAGCGTATATTTTCCATACAAAGGGCATTTAAGTGTGCGAGACGTGAATTTAAATTGTATTTATTTACAGAGGTATATTATGTCCCACTTCACGCTTCTCTAGTAAGTTTCGTTTGTGTGTGAAGACGCTGCAGGCAGCCACGTAGCGCAAATCTGTAAATGAATATTTTGAAGTGAAGTAAACTTCAATGGATTTCCCGTGCTCAGGGAGTAGGGAGCTGTGAACACTGTGTAGGGACCCTGTCAATCGTAACACAGTTCATGCATGGAGCTCTCTTCTAACAAGCTGATGATCTGAATCAGGTGTGTTAAACAAAGAGAGACGTGCAAAACATGCAGAGCGGGGGTACGCGAGGACTGGAATTGAGAACCGCTGGTCTAGAACAATTCTTACAAATATAACACGACGTAGCTGGGCGCCGCGGACAGACGCCGAACGGTGCCGCCGGTGTGCTACACTCATAGAAAATAATGTGTTCGAATTTTAAAGCCGTGGCGCGATGCTGCGCTTCTCGTCCAGTGCGCGACGGCCTGAAACGCTGTTTTTTTTCACCTCCATGCTCAAACGTTTTTGTTTGGGCTTCCGAAAGCAGATGATATCAGGAAACAGTGGTTGCAATTTACTTTTAAACTCTGTTCCTGAGCATTATAACCCCAATTTGCTATTGTGTGCTGCGCATTTTACTGAAGACAGCTTCCACATCGCGAGTGAGAAGTGCCGGATTCGCCAAAAGCTTTTGTTGAAAGACGGAGCAAAGGGGGCATGGCAGTACTGAAACACTGTCTAAGCTGTTCGCTAATCACAACGCACTGGTACAGCTAACCAATCACATCACATTTTTTTTTTTCGGAAGGCGGACCTTCATCAACGCCGGAACTAATCAAGCCGTTTGTGCAAGGCTGGGGAGAAAGGTATTTTAATAATAAATTATGTGAAAAATAATGCGTTTTTCGAACCACCAAGCATGAGAGTATGTTCTAGTACACCCCCAAAACAAAGAGAGCTTTGTAAAAGAGCATAATAGGACCCCTTTAAATCTTTTGGCGGTCTCCTCCCCCTTAGTGGGTGGAGTCAGGTGTCATATTACAAAATGTATTACGGTTTTTTAGAATCAAAACTTTTTATAATCTTGACAAAATACATATCGTTGGAAAGGTCTGAATCTCAAGATTCCATATTTGGTGGTTATTTTGTGATAGAAGTAATACTGATAGAGAAATGTAGACATTTGTGACAGAAAAAATGCATTAAAAATAATTCAGTGGAGTTTGGGTGTCAAACGGTGTCTGTTTGTGGGATAACGCCCTAAATAAAATCTCACAGGAACCTCAAATTTTTTTTATATCAACTTCAAATTTGGAACATAACTTATTTAGACATAAGGCTTTAATTTTATAGCAATTTTAGAGTAAAACATGTTATGTAAAATATTTATTATATATAAAATTAATATAGTGCATTTTATTTAAAGTAAATTTAAACTTCTATAACGTTTTGATTATTTCATATTTTGAAATAATTCCACTTCTGCAAAAATTTGGTGATTGTCTTCTTTAAAAAGAGTCGACTACCACCTTAAGTCTGTATTCAAAAGCATTCATGAATTATAACAATTTAAGTTTGGATAGTGCACTTTCACGCCTACTGTATGTTCAAAAATGGGGGTTTAAACAACATTTATTTAAAGTAGAAATCTTTTGCAACATTATTTTATAATATTACTGACACTTTTGATCTATTTAATAAATCTTTACTGAATAACAGTGTTAATTTCTTTAAAAGACAAAAATTGAACGGTAATGTATATTATATTTCTTAGATACAGGACAATCTTTCTGAGCATCAGTTATTAATAGTGCAAGCATATAATATATAATATACTGTCTTATACCAAAAAAGCTAGGTAAACTTTAAGGAACAGTCGATTACTTTAGTCTACTCTAGTACCTTGTGCAAAACATTGTAAAAATATAGTATAGCATATAATAAAAATAAATACTTAAACTCCAAATAACATAAAATACTCAAAAAGAGTGGCGCACCGTCTTAAAGCAGCACTAAGTAACTTTTGGCGCTCTAGCGGTTAATAAACCGATTCCGTGATTCGGAATAAGACAAAAACGCGTTTGGAAGATGAATTCATGATGTACACGCTCATTATATACATTTAGCAAATTCTGAACACAGAAAAAGTTACATAGTGCTGCTTTAAAAATCTTCGTTTGTGGCTATTTAAGCTTGTATTTGCAAAGAATTATGTTGTATTGTGTTTACCTGTAATCATATCCAGCAATAAACTCTTCATTGTAGGACTCTTGCCCTCCATATTCCGTAACTTAATCACCTCATGTAATCTGTGAATGTGTAAGAGAATATTTCAATTGCAAAGTTAAAACGTGGAGGTACATTACATTGGATATTTTGCCAATTTTACTGACAGGAAAATGATTGGACACACTTTAAGACTTTTTAAATATACTAATATGTATAGTAGTAACAACTTATGCTTACCGTGGTGTCCCAACACAGAGAATTTTCTGGAAGCCTAACCCCAAGAGCATATCCAGGAGGAAATGACAGCTCCGGTCCACAAACAGATATTGTGTGTTACTCTTCTTTTTGTCCAGAGGGCCTTTTCAATCGCTGCACTGTGATGTCCTCAGAAAGTGCCCTGTGTTTTGCATGATTCGCCGATTCCCCAGGGAGGATCAACAGCTGACAGTCCACACAGAGCCTTCTCTGCTCCAGCGGGAGAGAAACAAACGCTCTAAATCTGTCAAAGAAACAAATGTGCACATATGAAAGATTTTGGTGGGTTGTAGTATCTCCCATAAACAGACATGCCAGTATCTTATTTGATGAGTGTAGCATGGTTTATTAATTATTGGGGGAAGTCGTGGCCTATTGGTTAGAGAGTCGGACTCGTAACCCAAAGGTTGCGAGGTCGAGTCTCAGGTCCGGCAGGAATTGATGGTGGGGGGAGTGAATAACTAGCGCTCTCTTCCACCCTCAATACCACAAACTGAGGTGCCCTTGAGCAAGGCACCCGAACCCCCACTGCTCCCCGGTTGCTGCAGCATAAATGGCTGCCCACTGCTCTGGTTGTGTGTTCATGGTGTGTGTGTGTGTGTTCACTGCTGTGTGTGTGCACTTTGGATGGGATAAATGCAAAGCACTAATTCCGAGTATGGGTCACCATACTTGGCCACGTCACTTAATTTTTTTAATAAATGTTATTTACCTAGAGCAATATTCTTGATGACTGAAAAGAGGCATCTTGGAGCGGTTCTGTTCTTCTCTGGCAAAGCATTCTTGCCTCAGATATCTGAAGCATAAATTAATGAATCAAGTGAATGAAATGCTAATATTCATACATCTGTTTTTTTGTCTTCTTTCATTGGGTTTTAATTTTTGTTGTACATGCAGATTATGTCTTACATTCTTGTGTTCAGCCATCATTTTTTTACTTTTTATAATAACCCTATAAAGCTTACTTTATTTAATACATTAATTTCTTAACGTTGCTAAAAAACCTGTTGCACACAATCTTCTACGTGCCTCCTGTTTCGAGATATATCCAGCTGCAGACCCGCAGCACCAGCAGTTTCAGAACCGCAGGAACCGGAAGTGAGGGGCGGAGTTATTGACAACGAGAGAGCACGGTGAGTATTCTGTAATGTTTTTGCTATCATATGTTTGATATTTATCGTATATATTACGTTAAGCATTTATCTGCTAAGTACTTAATGTGTGCTTGGTTTTATTATCTTATATTGAAGCTTGAATTTGTTGTCATACGTTATAGTATATAACTTTTTTTTCTGTGGCTGTTTCGATTAATTTTCGGATGCATGCTGTAAATGGGCCTTGTGGTGAAGTTTTGAAGACGTTTATTTTTCATAAAAATAAATAGTTTGCTTTAATTCCATCTGTTATATACATTGTTTGTGTGTTAATATTACCTTGTAGTTGAGTTATTTTAATCCCATTTGTCATCATTGAGATAATTGTGTGTGGCTTCATCTCTTGTAGAGATATATAAGGATTCAGAGAGTTGACACATTACCTGAGCTGCAGCAGTGCAACAAGTGTTACAGCAATTACCAGCAATCTTGGTTCTGCTTGACCAGCATGTTTAAACCAGCCAAACTGGTCAAATTAAAAAGTAATGTTCAAATCCACTTCAACATGCAGTTGTCTGTGGAGGTATGAATATCTTGAGTTGTTTGTTTAATGTATGTACTCACAATTTATTATTGCATAATAGTTTACCTGTGTACTTATTTATTTATTTTAGGCTATACTATACATTTTTGCAACCAGTTATTGGTGTGATTATTTAGTTGTTAAATAAGGAACAAGGAAGGTTTTTTTGTGCCATTTACAGGGAGAATATTCTTATTTTTTGTTGTTTTCCATTGCATCTTGTCTTGGGAGCACCCTTTGATTTTACATCTGTAAGTAGTTATCAGTTAAAGTAATTGACCTTTATGATGTAGCAGTTGATATTTAAAGATTTCTCTATGTTTGTGTCTTCCAGTGTGACATTCCCATCATACGGAGATGGTGGACTCCAGATGGTTTTCTCTGAAAGGTACTGGACATTTCCTCCAGCACACCATTACATTTGCACCCCCTTCTGACCAATTTGAAATTAACCAAGATACATGTATATTACAGTGCAGAAACCCTACAAGAGGCCCTTCCAATTGGATAACAGGCTACGCTTGTGAGGTATGTCTCAAATCTATCTATATACACATTAATAAGAAATATTAAAGTTACATTTTCCTTTAATATTCTGTAATGAAGGAGATCCCAGTAATCTCACAGAAGTTGTGAAATGGCTCCATTAAACAGACATCTGCTCAGGGGGCCAGTGGAAGAGCCTATTTTCCTTATAATGGAGGAAGAGGACGAGGAAAAGGCCCTCAACAATCTCCTGGAACAGAAGTTTCCAGAGTGCCCTTCATATTTCATCTTGTGTTCAGGGGAGTTATTTTTGTAGGGTTGTCATAACAAAATGTGCCCAAGAGTGAATTGTTAATTTTGTAAGTTTTCATGCAGGATTGTCATGACAAAATGGGCTTAATAGTGAATTGTTCATTTTATAAAATTCGATTTAATTATTGTGTACATTTTGATTGTTACTTTTAAAATTATGCTGCTGTTTGTGTGTATGTGTTTTATTGAACTGTTTTAGTTTTCATATAGAAAAATTTATGATGCACATGTTCTTGACTTTGGAGTAAACATTTATTTTGAATCTTGTGATTAAAGTATATTTCATATAAAATGCCCAGAAGTTTCAAACATTATTTTTAATATCACAAACAGGAAATTACTCGCATAATACAATGAAACG
This sequence comes from Sinocyclocheilus anophthalmus, assembly GCA_018155175.1. Classification (NCBI taxonomy): domain Eukaryota; kingdom Metazoa; phylum Chordata; class Actinopteri; order Cypriniformes; family Cyprinidae; genus Sinocyclocheilus; species Sinocyclocheilus anophthalmus. The sequence goes on along the minus strand of JADLZN010000892.1, from coordinate 289,743 downwards.
AATAACTGTATAGGTCTACAACTAAATTACACAATATTAATGTTTCTAAAATGCTTAATATGTCATTATAAAATGCATACATACATAAAGTATGACGTATCGTGTGTACTAAAATCAAATGACCCCTTAAAAACCGTAAGGTGGTGCTACTCTTTAAAAAAATGTAAGCTCCTCCCCTCACTTCCGGTTCTGTGGCTGCGGTTCTGAAACTGCTGGTGCTGCGGGGCTGCAGCTGGATACTATTGCCTGTTTCCTGATTAATATTTGCATTTATTTGTTTCAAAATCAGCAAAAGCAAATATTGTGAATTATTTTTACTATTTAAAATAATTTTCTATTTGAATATATTTTAAAATGTAATTTATTCTGCGATTTCAAAGCTGAATTTTTAGCATCATTACTCCAGTCACATGATCCTTCAGAAATCCTTCAAATATTCTGATTTGCTGCTCAAAAAACATTTATTATTATTATTATGATGTTGAAAACAGCTGAGTAGAATTGTTTCAGGTTTCTTTGATGGAGAGAAAGTTCAGAAGAACAGAATTTATCTGAAATAAAAATATTTTGTAACTCATAAATGTCTTTACTGTCATTTTGATCAATTTAATGCGTCTTTGCTAAATAAAAGTATTCATTTCTATCATTTCCCAAGGAAAAAAAATATATACTGACTCCAAGCTTTTGAATGGTATATGTAGCCTATAATGTTACAAAAGCTTTTTATTTCAGATAAGTGCTGATCTTTGGATCTTTTTTATTGGATCATTCTTACTGTTCAAAAAAATGTTGACTGGTGTATGTATGTATGTATGTACGACTGACTTTGTATTTAATTTGAATAGCAGCTGCAATAGCAACTTCTCTCTTCTTCTCCTCCTGCATTGCTCTTTGGCCCGCATCACTCACCGCAGAGCAAGCCTGTTCTTGATAATCTGCTGTGAAAATGTGGGAAAAGCCGATGAGGAAGAAGTTGGGGTGATGTGATCTTTATATAGGCGGAGCAAAATTCTTCATCGCTCTGTCTATAGCGCATTGTGATCTGTTGACCCCTTAAGTGCGTCGGCCCACCGGGAAAATGCCCGGTATGCCCGATTACCAATCCAGCCCTGGGTACAATAATAAATACTATGTTAGTCCTATTTAACCATTTCGTCTGCCCACTGAAAAAAGTTGCAGTCCTTTCTGTCCCGACAAGCAGAACGCGTAAAATCTCCCTCCTTCCTCCTCTCCATTGCCAGATTTCTTGAACAGCAGAGCTGGTCCTGAGAAAAACAGGTATCGGTGATTACATATGCTATTCATTTTATTTTAGAACAAGAAAACGGACACGGCATCACTAAAAGTATAATTGATCTCATACCATGTGGACACCGTGGTGCTGTTTTGTCGCTTTCATTTTGAATAATCACTTCGATTCCACCACTATCGACCACCATCCAATATTTTTCCAGAATATTTGCCAGAAGCCTTAACTTACCTGTGAAAATCAAAACAACACATGAGACGTCACGCATAGTCAACTACAAGCTTCTTCTTTTCTTATTGAAATTTCAAAATTACAGAATTCAACAGCAAGTTGACGTATTTCTCACATTAACACATTTTGTAAGTTCAAATTGAAACACAATTTAAAAAAAAAGAACTTAAAAAAGAAAGAAAAAAATTAATGGCCATTAAATTTTTTTGGGCTTTTCGATTTAAAAAAAAAAAAAACTTTACAGTTTCTAAATAAACTTTAAAGGCTGTTTGAAAATGAGAAAAATTGGATTTCGAGTTACTCCTTTTAGTTTGATGAATATACACTTTTCTTAATAACAAAAACAAATCATTAAATATTTTTCTTTTAGAAAAGGCATATTCATTTGAATGAAGTAAAACGGATGATAAATTAGGATGCAGTTCATTTTAACACTTAGAAACTGTGACATCTCAGACCAAAATAACGATGGACAGGGACATTCAAAAAAATAAATGCACAATTACAAAAAGAGCAATTGTAATCTATATCCAGATGAAAACGCTCTAATGTTTCTTTCACAGGATATATTCTGTGAGTAATTTTAAAGTCTTTTAAAGCAGTTTTATTTGTAACACAATACCGACTAAGAACTCCCCACAAATGTTCCCACTCAAATGAAAGAAGGAAACATCAACACAAACAAATTTAGATGGAGGAGATGAGATATTAGCAAAGAGAGATCAACTGGTTACTGCAGTTATCCTTAATTAAATCAAATTCTTTACTGAAGTGGCCATAAAAAGTGGATATGGTAGCAGCCAACAATAGTGTAATGGACATTCGGTTCAAATCATTAAGAAGAATCTGGATACGGTGAAAAATGTTGGTTATAATTTGCTATATTTTATGATGAGATGCGAATATGATATACAACAATATTTATAAGAAATAAATAATACAAATAATTAATAAAACCACCAGAAAGTTCCTAAACTTTTCTGTCAGCCGAACCGCTTTGATCTAAAATATTTAGATGAAGTACCCACTAAGATTTTAATTGAATCATTTAAATTTAACAACATATTTGTTCACGTATCTTGTTTGTTAAATTAAACAAATAAAATCAATCAAAATTATTTTGCATTTATTTTTTAAGTATTTATATTTTAAGTTTTTATGATTTAATTAAATTTTTTTTTGTTTTTTTTGCATTGTTCTCGTTGGTTATGTTTTATGATTCAAATAAGCCTAATTATTAGCGTTCCATCAACTCAGTTCCCTTACGAAGCTCCAGGGGTCCGCGAACACCAAGCGCATCCAGTCCGGTAAGTGGCGGTAGTGAACTTTTTAAGTTGGCTTGCCAATCACCACTAAACACAGAAGAAGGTAATTGGTGAGCACCTGCTCCGAGGTTCGTGCTGTTCATAAAAAGAGCTGAAGTTCTGTCTTGTGTTATTATTATTATTAGCATGGCTCCACGAAGAACTAGAAAAGTCAGTCAGGATTCTGAAGGGCAGCACAACTGTGACCAGAAAATTAGACTTACCAAGAGAAAAGAGCTGTTTATACAACAGTTTGAGAAGGAAGGTCAGTCATATATTAGTCAATACATACTCTATCTTGTATACATATAAAAATGAACCCAGTGTTCTGCTTGCACCGGATCAGCCCAGGACCGGATAAATGAAATGGAGACCAATCTGAACAAATTACTGGCAACTGTAGACCGTGTCTTCAAAATAGAGCTGATGAAAATGCCGCAATCCCTCCACACCACGCTGATAAAAGACCTAATGAATGGTACGACGATCACAGAGCCTGTTCGTCCTGTCCTGATGGTTTTATAATTATTAGTATTCATAATCTATAATGTTTTTCAGACGATGACCCGTCTGTGGGAGAGGTCACTATGGCACTCACGGTAAAATATTGATTTTGCTGCTCTCTGGTGTTCGCTTAAGGTAACCGCACCACTCAAATTGGTTCCGGTGGTTGTTTTCGTTCTTTTTCTTTTCGTTTCTTTTAGTGTGCGTCTCCAGAAATTCACAAACCCCTATCTCGAAAACCAAGCAAAAAAGGTTTGAGGCAACTTATTAATTCATGCGTTAAATGTAACTTCAATTCTTTTAAGGTTAGCTTTCATTTTTTTTCTTTTTGTTTTTTTTAATGCTTTATTAATTCAATGCCACAAGAACATGATGTATTACATATTCACATTATTAGCTTCCAGAGGGGGGAAAAAAGGAAGAAATTACATACGTTCCATACTTATATTTATTTTTTAGGTTTAAATGCCACAGCATTCCAACCAGGCCCGGGTCAAAAACAAGACTGCTGCAGTGGAGGACCAAGGCACTGTCCTTCCTTGATTTGTTTATTCATCTTTGGTGTGCCTAATTTTCAATTTTACTTATGAGCCTGTCATCCAGAAACCTGCTAACGCGACCCTACACCATACAGCAAGAGCACTGAAGCATGAGGTACCACTTTTGTCCTGGTTTGCTTTTCTGGACACTTCTGGTCTTAAAAAAAAAAAAAAAAAAAAACAAGTTACACTTGCAATCTTCGTGCTCGCCACAGGAATTAATCTTAAAATGAAAATATGAAAACACAAATTCAAAGCAGTTTTTTTCTCTCTTAAAATCAGATGAAGTATAGTGGTTTTTAATGATAATTAAATATCCAAATGCAAAACCTAATAATGTTAAGTCTGAAAAAAAAAACTAAAAGCAACTGGGGAATACACGGCTCTCTTTATACAGGGCTGTACAGGCATCTGGTGGTTACACCATGATATTATATATGATTTGCTTTATTTCTCTCACCAGATGTCACCAATCTGCCTTTGATTGCATTCCAAATGCCTTTGCTGTATTTTTAAAGGGGTCATATGACTTTTTTTCAAGGCGTATTTGGTGTAATAGAATATGTTGACATGCTTTAATGTTGATAAAACACCTTATTTTTCAAATACTGTACATTATTTTGGGGGTCCTCTATGCCCCGCCTCTCTCAAATGTTTTGTTTTCTACAAAGTCCCTCCTTCCGACAAGCGCAGTCTGCTCTGATTGGCCAGCTGACCCAGTGCATTGTGATTGGCCGGACACTCGTCGGAAATGTAACACCCCTTACCGTAATCGCGAGCTTCATCTTTCAAATAAAGTGCAGACAAGCCCGAAAGGGGACAGAGTCGCGTGACAGACACAGTGATGATGCTGGTATGTGTTTGCAGTACACAAGCCATGGTTAAGACGGCTGACTCCACTGTGAAGTGACCCTGTCTCTCTCTCTCTCGCTTTGAAGTCACTAGCAAACACTTGAACTAATAACAAAACAGTAGCTGATTCAGAAGCGCCAGATTGTCATAACAAAGTCAGAATTACCTCCTCTCCTAGGTTCACGAAATGGTCGTCTATACAATGCACTGCTGTTCTGTTGTAATGCATCTACTAAATGCATCTACTTTCGGAAGGCTAAAAAAGTGCTTTTGCTTTCGCACTAGAAACACACAGCGTCTCCCTGACATGGCTGCTTCAACACTAACTGCTGTTCCTGAAACCACGCCTTATTTCTTTGTGTGCACATTTGGGTGGCTTTATGCTAATATTTCCACATAGTGAGGTAGATATGTGGGGGCGTGTTAGAACGAGCCGTTTTAGGGGGCGTGGCAGAGTCTTAACTTTGATAAAGAATATCTCTTTGGTTTTGAGACTTTAGTCTTTGCAACTTCAGGGATCTTATCTATGCACAATCAGCTTGTAACACTCCAAAGAGAAAGCAAAACTTGAAATCGCATCATATGACCCCTTTAACTTAAACTGTTAATTGAAAATATGAACTTATTTTTTAGTATTTGTATTTTTCTGCAGTGTGGGGAATATTGTCTAGTAGCATGAAGTCATTTCAAAATATTACTTTATTATTTTTATTATTGTTTTAAAGCTCATTCCTTATGGTCTGATAGTGTTTATATCAATTTTGATCCCTCTTTACTCTCATTGACAGGTGTGCATCAACTATTAGTGCAAAAATTACCCAAGGATAAGTTTCTTTTTAGAAGTGGATTGTGACTAAAAATGCTGTTTTTCTTTGAACTAACAGACAAACGAGTCGCTCCGTCGGTGATGAAATGATGGCTACAGCAACAATAGTAACTTCCCATGGAGAAGTGAGTTAGTGTATATCGCGACGTTTATTTTGCTCCATATAGCATTCAACAATGATCCTTTTCCACCTTTTCAAGACGCTGTTCCTTTCTGAAGACAATAAAGATGACATCAATGTCGAGTTGCTTGATGATGCGGCTGTAGATCAGATGCGAAAGATCAAGGTGAGCAGTTTAAAACCTGCATAATTTCAAGTGGCTGCTTAAAGAGGCACTGAAATGTAGCATAACCCGACATTTGTGATCTTTACAGGATCTAATGGACTATCTGTGTAACAAAGTGGGCCTCAATAACACACGCTGATGCTTTTTAATTACATCAGCTGCAGCTAGTGTTTAATCCTTTTTAAATGTAAATAAATAAACTATTGTAAAGAAATGCAATAAAGTGATTTGTTTATAATTTTGTCTGACATGCAATGTGATTGCCTCCCACCCAAGTGATGACTTAAAGCAACTTCGTTTAGCACTGCTGATTGTTTGCTGTAACAAATCAGACATTTTCAGTTGTGCTATTAGTGGTTGTCGGTGTCATGTAGGATTTCTTATATTAATTGAAAAGACTTGTATGCTATCGTACTTTTAACACTAGATGGCGTTAATTTGCTTATGCACATTATCCTACTGTGCAGTTGCCCAGGGTTGTTATAGTGAACTAAAACCATACATTTGTTACTTGAAAATTAAATCAAGGTTAGCTGAAATATAAAACTTATTTCAGCTACATTTATCTTTTTCGTTTAGTTTAACTTGATGTACTAAAATTAAAACTATATACGTTAAAATTATATAATTACAAAAAGAAATTGCTAAAACTTTAAAATGAAAAATATGAACTAATATTATCACCATACTAAAACACCACTGCTCAGTACAGCCGTTGAAATGTCATTGTTTGCATTTTTTTTTAATAATTTGATCCATAAATTTACATTCTTTTCATATATTGTTATCTTAAGATTATTAATTAGTATTGCTTTGAAAGTGTAGCATCACTATATGTGCATAACTCATCCCGCACTGTTTGTGTTTTGACTAATGGTAGTTATTACTTTAACTGTTGTGTGGAGGCTTAGTGAGTGCCACCAGAGGCCCCTGGGGGCCCCAGCTATATCTTGTTACAAAGATCGAGTGGGCTCTTTTCTTGGGAAATCTTCACTTTGGGTGGTGTTTTTTTTTTTTTTGCTTTAAAATGTTGAATATGAATAATAGCTATTTCATTTAGATGATTATTGCTGTAGTTAACTCTTGAGTTTGATAATGTCGTTCCCTCACATAAACTACATTTCCCAGCCGCCCGCTGTCGCTGCACGTAGCAGTCACATTGCGGCTCGTGCAGGAATGGTGCTGAGGCAAATACGCACGAGCGCATCACAGCCTTACGGCAACACCCCGCTCGTGCATGCGCCCGCAACGCTGCGCACTACGTTTATTACCGATTTTACAAGACACAACAACGACTTGGTGCGAGGGCTCATTTCTCGATTTTATAATTTTTTTTTTTTAAATAACTCCCCTCGTTGGCTCGAGCACTTGTGCACTGGGCGATTGAAAGATGTACGGAGCGCGCTGATGGCTGAGCGTGAATGACGATCTGGAGACATCCATGACATTGGACTCTGAAAAGGTCTGCGGATAACAATGAGCACCGGTGAGTGTGCTGGGACTGCATCGCGTATACTAATCTCATTACCTAAAAGCCCGCAGATTTGTCTGTCTGTAGGCTACTCTACGCGGCAGTCTGGTTCCACCCACCTATACACCAGCGCTCATTATGTGCAGTGCAGCCCTGTTTTATGGAAATACGTAATGTCAAAGGTGCAGAGAGGTTGTCTCTTTTGTTTTACGTGTGATGTGTAGCGTGGTCAGGTGTTCAATAAAGCCACAAGAGCCCATTGGTGACCTGCAGCAATTATTGCTAAGGGTCTTAAGGGATATGCTGCATTGGGCTTATTTTATTTTGGGAAAACTAAAAACTAAAAAAGTCTCAAATCTGAAAGATGCTAAAATATTTTTACCAAAACATTTAAATTAAATCAAATGCATAGGCACGCTTTACCTGTTTTAGGAGCTCTGGTTCACTATGTGTAGTTTAAGTTAAAAGTCAGGGTGTTCGGCAGAACAGCTGATAATTAGAAGGATAATCCGCAATATCTCTGGTATTAGCTGATTTTGCTGTCAAAGTGGTCAATATCTCTGACCTTGATCAATATTGTCTGTAGTTAAAGGCTTTTTATGTGGGGAATGATGTTCTGTGACCTTGATTCCTGGGTTGCATTTCCCAAAAGCATCGTAATTCCAAGTAGACCGGTGAGACGTTGGTGCCAGTTCTGTTATTTATGTGGTGTTATTCTGTCAGGTTCATGAAATGGTTGCTTAATTTGTTCCTCCTCCTCGCTTTCAGGTCAGCATATTTTGTGCCAGAAATTCACCTCATGTGAATCTGACTGATGTAATACCAGAGCACTAAATCATCATGGGAGCGACTTTGGAGTGAGGCTAGTACATTAGGGCAGTTCTCAACTAGGTTTAGTTCAGGATGCAAACTATTTTTATATCGGGCATGAAGTGCTGTCCCAACACTGTTTCCGATGTATTATTTATAAAAAAAAAAAAATTCTGAACAAAAGTAAACAAATGTTCTTAAAGAGAAAGATTAAAAGTAAGCAAGAGTTTACAGCATGAAACCCTTTGCAATTGGCACAGATTTTTCCCATTTGCAGATGCACTATTTATAATAAGTTTGGGTTGTGTATTATATTTGTATATTTTTATATTGCATAATTTTGTTCATAAATTTTTCATTGTGCATGCATTTATATTAAGGTGTCTTTGAGTTAAGGCTGCTCTGTGCCTGCTCAAAAAATTAGGTGCAATGCCAAACCGATCTCACGGCAATCGTACGTATTTTATGAGGTGGCTAATTCGTATGAATTCATACGACCTCACTTGTAAGAATTTGGGGTTTTGTGAAAAATCGTACGTATTTTATGAGGTGGCGAATTCGTACGAAGGACCACCCCTAACCCCGCCCCTTAACCTACCTCTCACAGAAATGCAAGGTCGGCTGAATTAGCCACCTCGTAAAATACTTATGAATTGAGATAGCATTGGCAATGCTGTATAAAAGCCAGTCTATGTTGATCAGACCCACCTCAGCCCCAGTATCAAAGTATTTCCAGTCTAAATGCATTTATGCCACTGCTTAGCAGTATTAAAGAATGTGTGAAAAGACACATACAGTGGGGAAAAAAAGTATTTAGTCAGCCACCAATTGTGCAAGTTCTCCCACTTAAAAAGATGAGAGAGGCCTGTAATTTTCATCATAGGTATACCTCAACTATGAGAGACAAAATGAGAAAAAGAATCCAGAAAATTACATTGTAGGATTTTTAAATAATTAATTTGCAAATTATGGTGGAAAATAAGTATTTGGTCAATAACAAAATTTCATCTCAATACTTTGTTATATACCCTTTGTTGGCAATGACAGAGGTCAAACGTTTTCTGTAAGTCTTCACAAGGTTTTCACACACTGTTGCTGGTATTTTGGCCCATTCCTCCATGCAGATCTCCTCTAGAGCAGTAATGTTTTGGGGCTGTCGCTGGGCAACACGGATTTTCAACTCCCTCCAAAGATTTTCTATGGGGTTGAGATCTGGAGACTGGCTAGGCCACTCCAGGACCTTGAAATGCTTCTTACGAAGCCACTCCTTCATTGCCCGGGCGGTGTGTTTGGATCATTGTCATGCTGAAAGACCCAGCCAACGTTTCATCTTCAATGCCCTTGCTGATGGAAGGAGGTTTTCACTCAAAATCTCACGGTACATGGCTCCATTCATTCTTTCGTTTATACGGATCAGTTGTTCTGGTCCCTTTGCAGAAAAACAGTCCCAAAGCATGATGTTTCCCCCATGCTTTACAGTAGGTATGGTGTTTTTTGGATGCAACTCAGCATTCTTTCTACTCCAAACACGACAAGTTGAGTTTTTAACCAAAAAGTTATATTTTGGTTTCATCTGATTATATGACATTCTCCCAATCCTCTTCTGGATCATCCAATGCTCTCTAGCAAACTTCAGACGGGCCTGTACATGTACTGGCTTAAGCAGGGGGACACGTCTGGAACTGCAGGATTTGAGTCCTTGGCGGCGCAGTGTGTTACTGATGGTAGCCTTTTGTTACTTTGGTCCCAGCTCTCTGCAGGTCATTCACTAGGTCCCCCCCCGTGTGGTTCTGGGATTTTTGCTCACAGTTCTTGTGATCATTTTGACCCCACGGGGTGAGATCTTGCGTGGAGCCTCAGATCGAGGGAGATTATCAGTGGTTTTGTATGTTTTCCATTTTCTAATAATTGCTCCCACCGTTGATTTCTTCACACCAAGCTGCTTACCTATTGCAGATTCATTCTTCCCAGCCTGGTGCAGGTCTACAATTTTGTTTCTGGTGTCCTTTGACAGCTCTTTGGTCTTGGCCATGGTGGAGTTTGGAGTGTGACTGTTTGAGGTTGTGGACAGATGTATTTTATACTGATAACGAGTTCAAACAGATGCCATTAATACAGGTAACGAGAGGAGGACAGAGGAGCCTCTTAAAGAAGTTGTTACAGGTCTGTGAGAGCCAGAAATCTTGCTTGTTTGTAGGTGACCAAATACTTATTTTACCGAGGAATTTACCAATTAATTCTTTAAAAATCCTACAATGTGATTTTCTGGATTTTTTTTTCTCATTTTGTCTCTCATAGTTGAGTATACCTATGATGAAAATTACAGGCCTCTCTCATCTTTTTAAGTGGGAGAACTTGCACAATTGGTGGCTGACTAAATACTTTTTTGCCTCACTGTAAATGCCACTTCAGAAGCGCTCCTGTGCCACCTTTGCAGTGTAGATTTGTCATTAATGACAGATGAATTTGGGGCGAAGTACTTAGTTTGATTAGTATTTTGCTTTTTGTCATCAACAGTAAAAGATGTGAATTTCTCCTTTTTAAAAGTTGATAAACCTATTTATTTTGCTTTTCAAACTATGCATGATTTTGCAGTTAGTTGCGACCCACCAGGTGAGAACTGCTGTATGCAAGTTAAGACTTCTGTTATGAAATCTTAAAGAGATTTACAGATTTTGGCTCTTTGCAGAAACTCTGCAGACTGGATGCAAAATTTTTGCAGCTGTTGGAAGTAAATAGAGAAATAGCTGGTGATATCACTCCTGCTACAGTAAGTCCCTGAGAAACAGGCTCTAGCAATTAGCCCTGAAATCTAGAGTGGGCCTGTGACATTTTCCTTGTCCTGGTTTTATTGGTACTGACTGTGAGAGGAATGGCCTCCAGCTTATTCATCAAACTCTAGCTACGGTAGGGACAAAATAAGAAGGCTCATTTTTCATATAATGTGGAAGCTGTTTTCAGCTGTTTAAGGTGCCATTCTGACCTGCTGAAATCAGAAAGGAGACACAAATTGGATATCGTGTGTAAGAGAAAGTATTTGAAATGTACACCCTTGCCTTCTGCATGAACCCTGCTGGTTTTGTTAATTGAGCCTTGGATGGATGCATGCTGGGAGAATGCCATTTCATCATCAGCAAGTGTGTTTGAGGGGCATTTCAAGAACTTTTATCGGTTGTATTTGATACACTTGTGCAGCATACTTTTTATTTTTTTTCCTCTCTCTCCATCACGTTGGCTGTCATATAGACCTTAGTCAGGGTAGCGCCATATTTAATCGTTGACAGGAGTGAAATTGAGGCTGTGAGGGCAGAAGGGATTTAACAACATAACGATTGTTCAGCTGACGAAATGTCTTTGAGAAAAAAAACATCCTTTAGACGACAAACTCCATAAAACAGTATTGAAAATTGATTTGGTGAAAATTGCATGATATAGGACCTTTTATACACTGTGCCATTGTATGCCTATCCCTCACCGCCTCGTTTTCATCTGTTAAATTCAATATCACGTCTAACTTGACGAAGGTCTATGGGTCATTTGATGTGCATCAATGTGTCTGCTCAGAATACTTGATTAATATTGTGCATTTTAGATTTTCTCACAAACAGGTTTTCTGTGGGTCTTAAAAAGGTTCTTCCACAAAGTAAGGCCTTTACAAGGTCTTAAATCAGAGCAGACATTCTTAAATTCTCTTGCATTCATGCACTGCAAAAAATGAACAGTATTTTTGTTTTCCAACACAAAGATTTGTAAATCAAAATGAAGTGTTTATGCTTAAAACAAGAAAAATGTCTGTGGGGTATGAAAAATGTTCTCTTTTAAATAAGTTGATTTTTCGGAGCCCATTGGCGGATATTTGTTCTCGTTACAGGCATAAACTCAAATAAATTTAACAGAAAGCAAGACTTTTTATTTTATTATTTTGCTTCTCAAGCAAATTAATCTTGATTTAACATCTTTAGACTTGTATACATTTCCCTTTTTTTTTATTATTAATGTCATAATGTGGTTTTTTTCTATGTATTATTTTCAGTTATAAAATATGACTCATAATTTACACACAAACGTGTATGTATAAGTTATTGGAAGATGTTATGTTAACCTGTCTTTTAGTCAAACCCTTTCTGCAGTCAGACCGTTAAAGGGGTCCTATTATGCTTTTTCACTTTTTTAATTTTAGTCAGTATGTTTGGGCATAAAAAAGATCTAGAAAGTTACAAATCTCAAAGTCTACTCCAAAGGGAGATATTTCGTTTTTTAAAAATCCATTTTCAAGAACTACAACAAACGACTCGTTTGGACACCAGCGTTTGGTTTCCGGGCTTTGTGATATCACAAAGCGGCTCATTGGAATATCATTACAAATAATTCCCGCTTACAGAAATTCGAATGGTTGGGGGGTGGGGAGGGGCAAGGTTGTGAGCATTTTCCTTTTCATTTTACATTTACATTTTCATTATTTTATTGAACATAGCTCTGCTAAATAAAGTACTCTGAATCAGTGTTGTTGAACAGATTGCATGTCACCCCAGATGGAGGTTCATCTGGTTTGATCAAATTTTGTTGCCAGCTTATTCGTGAAATACCAAAACAATGTCAACCCACAAGCAATTTGCATGCATGCATGATTACTCTTTCCTTCATTTTCTTTTTTAATATGTATATAAATATATCTTCAGATTGTCATTTTTGTCTGAACAAGCATGCCTCTCATCCCAAAAGTCAAGCCAGAAACATCAGCTCTCAAAAATAAATGTTCTTTAATGGTAGTTTTAATTTGGTTCAGCAAAAAGCATCTTGTTGAACTGCTTTGTGATGGGTAGGGTTCTTGAATTGGCTCTCTGGTTCTTATTTGCAGATTAAAAACGATGCTCCAGTTTATGTGTGTGTGTGTGAGGCTCAGAAATTAAGTTTTCCATTAAGTGACAATTATTGCCCCAGAAATTGATTTTCAAGGCCATTTTTTTTTTTTATGTTTTGTAAGGGCAATTTTTCAGATTATCTAATTAAATGTATCTGTGTTGTCTTTTATGTCAAATACGTAAATGTAAATTATTTCAATAAATCAGAATATAGACTTACCACTAAAATGTCAAATGGCATTTTTACACGCAGAGGTGGAACAGAAGCTGCATCTGATCTGACGTGATGTTTATTTACACAGACATTTATTGCTGCTCCAACGTGGTGTGCATTAAGTATATACAAGTTATTCTAAAATTAAATAATTATGCTACACAGACTAAACCAATTCAGAACATTTATGATTTTTTTTTTTTGCATTACAAAAGCAAGACTTTATATTGGTTTTCTTAGTAGCATGAAGAACAAAAGTTTATTTAAACTAGGAAAGAATTATCTACAGAAAGCAAGCAAAGAACGTTTCCCATCACTGAAGCGGTCGATAGACTTACATACTGTATCTCTGATTGGCTACTGCATTCATACACTTAACAGAACTGGGTGTGATTGGCTATAATGCTCAATTATTAAGTAAAATAAATAAACGTGAGCAGATCTAAGTGTAATGCGATACTTTCACATTTCACTTTAATCATAACTGTGGTTATGTTTAGTTAAATAGTTTTTTTGCCAACTGAGCTTATCTTAAATTTGGCTCAGTGGTAGAGCATTGCGTTAGCAGCGCAAAAGGTCGTGGAATCAATCCCAGGGAACATACTGGTATAAAATGTAAATACTGAATGACTGTAAGTCGCTTTGGATAAAAGCGTCTGCTAAATGCATAAATGTAATTTTATTTTATTTTGGGGGGGTTTTTTCCCCCCCCAAAGCCCTGGTTAATTTCTGGGCCTGGTGTGTGTGTGGTGTTGTTGATGTATCTTTGGCTTGGAATGGAATGTTACAGCAGAGAGTGATGATTCTCTACCCATCACCCCTTTCATCCTGCAATGGTAACCCGAAGAGTGCTGAGGTTATGGGGACAAATCCAGAATGTAGCGTCCCTGTGCTAAACGGATAGATCAGGTCTGGTTTTACTGGCAGTCAGTGTTCTCAGCTTAGGAGCTGTAAAACAACAGAAATATGGGCTATTATTGTTTTTTTTGTTGTTTTTTTTGTATGTTTTGGTTAAAATGAAAAGGAAAACTGCAGTGAAAATCTTTGTGAAATCGGAACTCAAACTACAGTAATATTTTTGTAATACAATGTTTTTTTTAATAACTTAATAAATTTTTGCTAAAATAATGATTGTTACCAGACAGGTTTTAGAACACTCCCCTGACTGCTTTTAGTTGCTCAAACAGATAGGCCTGCCATACTTACTCCATTGGTTGAACCAGTGTTACTGTGTCATGTAGGGATGCATTTTTCATACAATGAGTTACATTTTCCATGTAACTCATGGCTTTATTAAAATAGTACTTGTATTTAAAAAAAAAAAAAATGATCACAAAACCATAGTAACTTCACAAATCCATTGTTCGAACTACAACTTCTAATTAATCCGTTTTAATTTGAATTAATGTTAGATTTAGCAGTAAATAGTGAACATGACTACTACAATATTTTTGTTCTCTGCTTCTGCTCTTTATTTCAAGATGTTTGATTCAGTTGCTGCTTCCCTCACATCATCTTCAGGGGTTCCCCATAGTTCTAGAGCACATTTGCACATGCGAAAAAATGAAAAAATGTTGCTTTCATCTCTTGACAAACAAAAAAAAAAATTATGTGTGTATATATATATACAGTGGGTACGGAAAGTATTCAGACCCCTTTAAATTTTTCACTCTTTTTTATATTGCCGCCATTTGCTAAAATCATTTAAGTAAAAATTTTTCCCTCATTAATGTACACACAGCACCCCATATTGACAGAAACACAGAATTGTTTGACATTTTTTGCAGATTTATTAAAAAAGAAAAACGGAGATATCACATGGTCCTAAGTATTCAGAAACTTTGCTCAGTATTTAGTAGAAGCACACTTTTGATCTAATACAGCCATGAGTCTTTTTTGGGAAAGATGCAACAAGTTTTTCACTCCTGGATTTGGGGATCTTCTGCCATTGCTCCTTGCAGATCCTCTCCATTTCTGTCAGGTTGGATGGTAAACATTGGTGCACAACCATTTTTAGGTCTCTCCAGAGATGCACAATTGGGTTTAAGTCAGGTCTCTGGCTGGGCCATTCAAGAACAGTCACAGAGTTGTTTTGAAGCCACTCCTTCGTTATTTTATCTGTGTGCTTAAGGTCATTGTCTTGTTGGAAGGTAAACATTCGGCCCAGTCTGAGGTCCTGAGCACTCTGGAGAAAGTACTTGGTACTAGATATCCCTGTACTTGGCCGCATTCATCTTTCCCTCGATTGCAACGTCGTCCTGTCCCTGCAGCTGAAAAACACCCCCCACAGCATGATGCTGCCACCACATGCTTCACTGTTGGGACTGTATTGTACTTAGGACCATGTGAGATTCCGTTTTTTTTTTTTAATAAATCTGCAAAAATGTCACAATTCTGTGTTTTTCTGTCAATATGGGGTGCTGTTAATGTGTACATTAATGAGGAAAAAAAAAAAAATGATTTTAGCAAATGGCTGCAATATAACAAAGAGTGAAAAATGTAAGGGGGTCTGAATACTTTCCGTACCCACTGTATATATATTTTATTAAAGATATTGATTTCGTTTTTTTGGTGAAATCAACCTACCCTTAAAAAAATGCTGTAGGATTTAAATCGCTAGTAAATTTTGCACAAAAAAAAACCCCACATTGAATTGAACGTGAAATTCTGAAGTAGAAAGACTGTTCTCACCCTCAGTTGCGTGTGTTGCTGAGATTTGACACCTGAGCACCACTGCTGTGCTTTAGAGGAGTCTCTGGTTACATGGAGAGCGTAAAGGACCTCTGTAAATTATTCATAACTTGAATCTTAAGGGTGTCTTGAGTTTGAGCGAGCGGAGTACATCCCCATTCCTATTTCTCTCTCACTCTCTCTCTGTTATCTCTCTCCTTCTGTGGCCCCTATTACTCTCTCCATTAGCTCAGACAAAGTTAAAGTGTTCAAGGAATTTTAAATGAAGACCAAAGTGTAGAGAGTGAATTTGAGCTTTTTTGACACTGGCAGTGTTCTCGTATGTGTCTGTGTGAGTGTGCACATAGTTTTCTTGGATCCTGATGAGGTTAGGGCAGGCTGTGCTTTGTCACAATGTTCAATTTAAGCCAATTTTCAAACACTTCCTATACTATATACAGTTTAATACACTCTCTTACACATATACTCTAATTGGGTTAGGATGGATGGATGACGCTGTATTTCCAGGGATTAGGCAAAACACGTCTTCTGGAAAAAGTAATGTACATTACAGTAAAAATCATCACAGTAATGTATTGATCCAATCTGTGAGATAATGGAAACGGTATACTTTAGTACATACTGTATTTTTTATTTATGGACCCAACATTTACGCTAGAATATTCCCAAAGCTTATTTTGTTATTTTTGTTTGATAGTTATAAAAAAAATAAAAATAAATATATATAGAATAGGATAGGTATACATATGTACATATTACAATTATTTGTTTTGTTTTCATTTTATAGGTTTTTTTTTAAATTAGTGTTGAAAAATAAAAACCACTATATAAATATGGACATTTGTTTAAATATAGGCCTATATTATTAATATTTATTTATTAGTTATTTATTTTTTATTCTACATGATATCGTTTTTTTTTGTTTTATTCATTTTTCATTATTTAGCTGTATAGAAATGAGGTACACACATAGCAGTTATTTCTGTTGTTTTATTTTATTACTGATGAAGATTACTTTAAAAAAGATTCTGTTTAACTTAATATATCTAAAAGAGGTCACTTATGTGTATTCCACTTCTCTTTACAGATTTGGTCAGGTATACTAAACAACTAAAGTAGTTTTGGTGTTTGCCAACTCATCCGCCTCTGACTACCGTCTCTATTGATCCTGATGTCCAGATGATAAATAGCCTGAAAATATCCTATAAAGCAAAATTGTGTAGGAAGATGTGACTACATACAGTGGATCTATCTTTGCAAATCATACAAAGGGAATTATGTAATGTGTTTTCGCTGAAGGCCAGGCTTGGCTCACTCTCTCTATTACTTCTTTTTTCTGTTTTCCCGTCTCTCACTTTAGAACAATGCCTCTTTCATTATTTTTTTCCATGGACTGCCAGCACAGATTTTCAGCAGTGTCTAAACAATCATTTTTAATGGTGCTGACACAGTAAAACACAGCACAGTAAAAAACAAATAACCATAATTAGTTGCTTGTTTGGTTTTCCATGTAACATGGATCTTTAACTTTGTTAAAGTAAATCTCTATGGAGAGGAGAAAAACATTTTGCAGTCAGTTCTAGTGAAGTTTGTGACGTGAGAAAGTGCTGGAAATTATTGCAATAGCCCCTGACAGGTGCTAGCTGCCTGCTCACAAGCCTGATCATTATTCAGGACTTATAGAGGACATGTGAGAGAGTGAGATAGATGTATGACATTGACTCATGCTCTGCGATTAGACCTCAAAGAGTGAACCGTGTACAGAGATGGAGCTGGAGTGAGAGTGAGGGGTCTTCAGAACTGGAAAAGATGTGAGCCCCTCTGAACTCATTGCATTAATTAAATGGACCGGGTGTGTGAAAAGTTCTGCAGTTCATGAATACCTGCCATGACTCTCTTCATATTTCAGAACTTTCATTAGAGCAACTGCATTCAAGTGTAGTCTTGCTAATGGAGCACTGATGATAAAATCTCCGCTTGTAACTGTTGTTTCAGGCTTCTGATCCATCACAATCCAGTCCTTTTTCAAGGAAAGGTGGATTCAAAATGACAAGGAAAACACAAAGTCAATATAAAACATGATCTCATGTGCAAAGGTATGTAGTAATAAAAAGTCACAAAATAAAGAGTTGGCCGAGCCAGATAGACAGAATGTGGCATTATGGGATAGCAAAGGCTGAACACTGGATGCAGTTGGTCATTCTGGTTTTCATATGTATTTGGGACATCCTAAATTGTAAAAAAAAAATTGTTGTAGCTATATCCTTGTTTCCATCCATTTTTACTTTAGATATAAACTTATTTTTATTTGATTTTTGGGTTTTCATAGTTTTAACACCTTTTCTTCATTAAAGTGGCAGAAAAGAAAAGTGTGTGTCCTGTGTATATATACAGTGGGGCAAAAAAGTATTTAGTCAGCCACCAATTGTGCAAGTTCTCCCACTTAAAAAGATGAGAGAGGCCTGTAATTTTCATCATAGGTATAGGTATACCTCAACTATGAGAGACAAAATGAGAGAAAAAAATCCAGAAAATCACATTGTAGGATTTTTAAAGAATTAATTGGTAAATTCCTCGGTAAAATAAGTATTCGGTCACCTACAAACAATCAAGATTTCTGGCCCTCACAGACCTGTAACTTCTTCTTTAAGAGGCTCCTCTGTACTCCACTCGTTACCTGTATTAATGGCAACTGTTTGAACTCGTTATCAGTATAAAAAAAACACCTGTCCACAACCTCAAACAGTCAAACTCCAAACTCCACCATGGCCAAGACAAAAGAGCTGTAAAAGGACACCAGAAACAAAACTGTAGACCTGCACCAGACTGGGAAGACTGAATCTGCAACAGGTAAGCAGCTTGGTGTGAAGAAATAAACTGTGGGAGCAATTATTAGAAAATAAAAGACATACAAGACCACTGATAATCTAACTCGATCTGGGGCTCCACGCAAGATCACACCCCGTGGGGTCAAAATGATCACAAAAACTGTGAGCAAAAATCCCAAAACCACACGGGGGGACCTAGTGAATGACCTGCAGAGAGCTGGGACCAAAGTAACAAAGGTTACCATCAGAAACACACTGCGCCGCCAGGGACTCAAAACCTGCAGTGCCAGACATGTCCCCCTGCTTAAGCCAGAACATGTCCAGACCCGTCTGAAATTTGCTAGAGAGCATTTGGATGATCCAAAAGAGGATTGGGAGAATGTCATATGGTCAGATGAAACAAAATAGAACTTTTTGGTAAAAACTCAAACTTGTCGTGTTTGGAGGAGAAAAGGGAATGCTGAGTTGCATCCAAAGAACACCATACCTACTGTGAAGAATGGGGGTGGAAACATCATGCTTTGGGGTTGTTTTTCTGCAAAGGGACCAGGATGACTGATCTGTGTAAATGAAAGAATGAATGGGGCCGTGTATCGTGAGTTTTTGAGTGAAAACCTCCTTCCATCAGCATGGGCATTGAAGATGAAACGTGGCTGGTCTTTCAGCATGACAGTGATCCCAAACACACTGCCCGGGCAAAGAAGGAGTGGCTTCGTTAGAAGCATTTCAAGGTCCTGGAGTGGACTAGCCAGTCTCCAGATCTCAACCCCATTATAAAATCTTTGGAGGGAGTTGAAAATCAATGTTGCCCAGCGACAGCCCCAAAACAATACTGCTCTAGAGGAGATCTGCATGAGGAATGGGCCAAAATACCAGCAACAGTGTGTGAAAAACTTGTGCGACTTTAACAGACAACGTTTTGACCTCCCCCTTTTTTTTTGTCATTGCCAACAAAGGGTATATAACAACGTATTGAGATGAAATTTTGTTATTGACCAAATACGTTATTTTCCACCATAATTTGCAAATTAATTATTTAAAAATCCTACAATGTGATGTTCTGGATTTTTTTTTTCTCATTTTGTTTCTCATAATTGAGGTATACCTATGATGAAAATTACAGGCCTCTCTCATCTTTTTTAAGTGGGAGAACTTGCACAACCGGTGGCTGACTAAATACTTTTTTTCCACACTGTAGCCTAGTATCTTTATTTATATGATATATAATTATATAGTTTGTATTAATGTTCATATGAATTGTATAGGCATTGAATTGTATATTATGGAGAATGTGAGATGTGAGAGTTTCAGAATTTGACAAATGTACACTCTAAAAAATGCTGGGGTGTTTCAACCCAATGTTGGGTCAAATATGGACAAACCCAACCATTTGGTTAAAATTTTAATTTAAAAATGTAACCAAAATGTAACCCAACGGTTGGGTTAGTCCATATTTGACCCAATATTGGGTTGAAACAACCCAGCATTTTTTTAGAGTGTATAAAACGAAATCATGGAATATAAAATATATGCTTCATTACATGAACATTAAAATATCTATATATCAAAAATATCATGCTATAGACCTGACATTAGTTTATACATGACAAATGAAGCGGAAGCCTTTATTTAAATGTTTCTCACGTTGGTATCAGGTTGTTTCATAAACTGTTTTCCCAGTTGGGCTGAATGATAGACCAGCTGCGAACCTCACACAGAGAAAACACGGTGAACGCCCTCAAATATTTGGGAAGGGGTGTCATGTTTTTGATCGAGAAGCTTCTATTTATAATGTGTTGCTGCAATAGCTCGAATGTGCGCGCTGTCAGGCGCTGAGGCGGGGACCACATGACCTGCGTTCATTCCTGTGCTGTAGTACCGCTGTGACGCGCGCTGTGTGAAGCGCATTTCTCCGTCGCTCGCGAGAGGAGCTCAGTATTATCATGTACCAGACCGCTGTGCTGCACTGAAATACTGTCGGATATATATATATTTTTAAACCGCAGGCTCATTCTCTTATTTACAGAAAAGACATAATTACGGGAGACGATGCCTGAAGAAAAAGGTAATGTTGCGCTTTGACGCTCTGGTTATGTTATTACATGGTAGTGTTTTGCAGTGTTATGACATCAAGCCTGTTTATCATCATTGAATTTTGAGCTTTAAGATCATAATGAGATTTCATGATGCATTTTTTGGGACGCATGGCAAATATACAACAATAAGTGTGTGTATGCGTGCGTGTGTGTGTATATATATATATACACACAAATATATACACACACACACACAGTGAGGTATATTGTAAAAAATGTGAGTAGCATTGTTGTTAGATTGGGGCTCTGAAAAATATTGGAGGATTGTCTATTAAAAACAACAACAATAACCAAAATAGCCCACCTAGAGAAATGCCATGGGCTTGGCAGAGCAGAAGGAAATGTGGTGCACTCAGGAGCTCAGCTGCCTCTGGACGCCCTTGGACAGCAGTCTAGAGATGTTTTTGCTGTGTGTGTGTGTGTGATAGAAGGAGACAGTGAGAACCTGGAGGGGAGGGGGAAGAGATAGTACATGCTTTCATGCGATTTATTATTAAATTTATAATTTATTGTTGAGTAAGAATTAATGAGCACTGATATTATTAGAGGTTGCAGGTTTAGTACTGGAGGTAAAAAGCCAGTTTAATTCGATGTCATAGTTGTCAGGTTTAGACATGCAGTGATGTGAAAGAAAACAGACAGTATGCGTTCAAATGTGTTCAGTCTCATAAGGTTGTAGCGGCCAAATTTAAGGGGTCATATGATGTTGCTAAAATTAACATTATTTTGTGTAATGAAATGTTTGTGGCTTAAGGTAAAAAAAGCACATTATTTTCCACATACTGTACATATTGTTTCTCCTCTATGCCATGCCTTTCTGAAACACGTCGATTTTTAAAAAGCTCATCGGTCTGAAAGCGAGGTGTGCTGTGATTGGCCAGCTATCTAGTGTGTTGTGATTGGCCGAATGCCTTAAGCGTGTGACGAAAATGTTACGCCCTTACCATATTGTGATGCCTTGTCCGGCCGAGCGACGAGACAAAAACATTAAACCCCATTACAAACAAGGCATTTGTTGCAACCAGTGGGGACATAATTACTTATACTGTATTTTTACCGCGTTGATAGCAAAGCGGAACCATAAACATAAAACAATGTCTGCATTTGTGATCGGAGAGATTACAAACAACAAGCGCTACTCTACGCTACTCAAAACTCACGTTTGAATCATCAGTGGCAAAATTCTTTAAATATGGAAACAGTCATCCATAAAATGTGCTGCACACAAATCAATATTTGGGTTGAACTGTTCTGGAAAAATTTTGTAAATACAACTTAACCACTGATCTAGTCGTGTCCATTTCTGGAAGGCCAAACAAAGTATTTTCGCAACGAAACACACAGCATCTTCACAACACGGCGGGCGTAGAGGTGAGCGGTGCCGGAAAAGGCATAGAGTGAGAGGAACGTCCGGCGGGTTACAGTGCAGCAGAGGCCGGCTTGGAGTGGACGGAGGGGGGCGGTTTTGCGGCAACCACATGTGACGACCCGGGATGGACTACGCTTTGTCCAAGGTGACAGCCGATCCGGCGATCCACAGCGCAAATTTGATGTATTCCCTCAGCGACCAGCAAAGATCAGCTCCAGGCATGACAAAGTGAATATCATCCTCTTTTGGAAGGCCAAACAAAGTAGTTTCATTTTCACAACGAAACACACAGCACCTTCACGACATGGCGGCGGCGGCAACAACAATACTACAGCGAGAATCAAAAGTTACGCCTTCTTTCTTTGCGTGCACATTTGGGTGGCATTATGCAATTATTTCCACATAGTGATGTAGATATGTGGGGCGTGTTAGAACGAGCGTTTTAGGTAGGCGTGGCTGACTCTGAATTTTTATGAAGAATATCTCTTTGGATTGAGACTTTAGTCTTTGCACTTTACAGATCTTCTTTATGCACCAAGAGCTTGTAACACTCCAAAGAGAAAGGAAAAATTGAAATCGCATCATATGACCCCGTTAAGACTAGTGGTTGATGGCCGATGGCTGATTGGTTGGTTGCCAGTGAATACAGCATGTGATGTATGCTAATAAAATGTAATCTCATACACTGCAAATCATTTTAAAATCATTTGCTTTTATAAATATTCATAACACTTTGAAAACACGAGTTGTGCATTATTCAGTAACAATGCTGTCTTTGTAAGAGAGAAAAAGGATGCTTCTTTAAAAAGGAATCGTTCACCCCAAAATAACAATCTGCTGAAAATGTACTCATCCTCAGGCCATCCAAGAGGAGTTTATTTCTTCATCGGAACAGATTAGGATAAATTAAACATTAAATCACTTGCTTACTAATGGATCCTCCACATGACTCCAGTTCATCAATTGACATCTTGTCAAGTGAAAGCTGCATGAATCAAATCCATCATTAATGTGTTTCTAACTTCAAACTATTGCTTCCTTTATCCAAAATATTGCTTTCTGCGGTGAAAAAGTATTCTAGTCAGAACGAGGAGAGAAATATGCACAGATCAAGCTCAGTTTACAAGCAAAAAACAGTTCCAAACTAATATTGTGTTGTTTTTATTAGCTGTTTGAAATCTCATTCTGTTGGCAGAACTGTAGATAATCAGGTAGATAATCATAATCAGGCAGTATTGGCACCCAACACTTTGAGATCACAAAGCAATAACTGCTGGGAGGGCCTTACTGTCACGTTCACAAGGGCAAACACATCCAAGTCATGATATAACTGTTGGAAGAGTCTCAGCAGCTGCAGAAATACCCTAATGCTGACTGTGGTGACAGTAAACAAACTCTCTTCCTCTGCTCTGCCTCTTCTCTAATGCAGGACAACAGATCTGGATCTGGATGGAGAAATTAAATATTATAGGTAGTTGTTTTCTTTTAAGATTTGAGCTGGATTGCTAAATTCTGATTCCTGCTCTGCAAAATGTAATGATGCATCAGAGGTGTTTTTGTTTCATGTGTCCTTTGGAGTGCGAAATTGATAGATCAATGAACGTAAGTGCACAAATATAATGTTGGATGTGGATGCTTGGATGTTTATCTACCACAATGAGTGAGATTTAGATGAACTGCTTTAAATCCATTACTGTTGTTTCTGATGTCGGCCTCCCAGGCTGAAAGATGCTGAAATAGTTGCATCAAAATAGGCACTCTGTGCTCATGAGCATGTAATTTGCTTTAAAATCCTTTAATCATCCTGCCATGTCCGAGGATCATCCTCACACACACAGCTGCAAACCTTGTGGACAAATTAGTGCTTTAAGTTTCTTATAGATTTAAGCATCTCTTGGACAATTTGCTGGGACTTTACCAGCAAAATCTTTTAATTTTGCAGGAATTTTCCTCACCAGTGCACAGTAAGCTCCTTTTTATTTTTTACTTAGTTGTCTGAAAGTTGTTGGACATTTATCTCTAGAACTGAAAGTAAAGAAGTCTGTACAGCTGCACATTGATGTGTGTACTTGCTTGTGGATTTTCAAGTTATGCATCCTCAAATTAAAATTGCATTTCTGACATTTGTTGCTTTGGTCAATATTTTTATTAGGTATGCACAATATATCTGCCACGCTACGATGTCAACAAACACATGAAGATGAAGGTTTATAAAGGCTTTAATCCAACACACAGGGTAGAGTAGACGAGACCAGACAAACACTGGGGAAGAACACAGGGTTTAAATAAGAGGGAAACTAACAAGATAATTGAACTAAACAGGTGGACATGATGACTAATTAGACACACGAGGAAAACTAGGTACAGGGCTAGTATGACGAGACAAACACAACTGTCAAACGGTGACAATATCAGTATTGTATTTGCTGAATGCATGCTCATTTAGCAGTCATCTAACACATTTAAAGTTTATTTAAAAAAAAAACGTAATTTAACAACACTTACTTGAATGTAATCTGTAGCAAATCTTAAAATAAACATACATTTTTCATACTGTGCATTATAATATTGTGATGCCTAAATTCACTTGTATCAGAATTCATTTTATTTTGTAGCCTTTTATTTACAAAAATATTATCATTTACAAAGTAGTATAACATATTTATATATGTTTTTATTGGGTGTCTGCCCTAAAATGAAAAATAATAACCAGATTATTCCCTAATCCCTAATTTATCTAATTAATTATTAATACTATTATAAATGCTTTTTGGTGTCAGTGAATTTCTTTCTTTCCATATTTATCTGCCTTGCTCACTGGATACTTTTCAGTGGCTGTTTCACCTTGCACAGGTGATAACCTTCTGAGTGAGATTTAGCACAGAAGAATCATCAAAATGTGTCTGTGACCCTTAGGTCACTTTGAGGTCAAGACGTGACTTGATTTGTTTCATGAATCGGTACACTTCAGTGGAAGTGAATGAAGAGATGGTAAATGCAGTAGCCTAGATGAAAATGTAAACCTCTCCTTGTTGCTCATAGGGAACATCAAACAGCTTCGACATGCATAGTGTGATATTTGAGGAATGGGGCTCATATTTAACTCATAACTGGAAGTATTCTGCAATATTGAATTGTTGCATGAGTAATAGCATGAATGTTCTAGCATTCAAAGGCTTTCTATTATTCAATCTTACCCCCAAACCCACAATTGCATTTGCAAAAAAGGCAAATGACGAGTGATTATTGGCTAGTCAAGTGGCAGAGGCATCCTGTGGTGGAAATCTGAGCCTTTCAAATACACAGACATGCCAGCCATGCGCATGGACCTCAAGCAGAATGTAGCAGGGCATGATGGAATCCCAACGGGTTGACTAGATGCTCTATTTATGGAGAACCTGCTTAAAGATGGATGACTCTGTCTGTATGAGCGACCAAGTTGGTGAAAAGTATAGTGTGTGAGTGTGTGTTTAACGACATGTGGTACAAACTCCTCCCCTTACGCTGAAGTTGGTCGTGCTTACAGAGGTTTTGATTATGTATGATGTGGACATGTGAAGTATGCCGAAGAGTGTATGAGCAGAGCAGGTGCGGCAGTGATAGGGATCTTACTACTGCAGTACAGCTTTATGCCTTTATTACTTTAACCACAGATTTTTGCCTCGGGTTGATAGGAATCAGAGGTTTGGGAAAACTCTGGATTGTTTTTGTACTGTACTTCATGAGAACTTGACGATGATCCACCCTGATTTATCGAGTTCTTATCAGAGATGTGGTTAGGTCTATAAGATTCAATCACTTTTTTCTCCCTTTTATGATGTGGTTTGCTGTAGTTTATGGAAGGCACCACAATCCTCTTTATACACCCTATAGTATATGGGCTTTTACACTTGACAGACATTGTGACTTGAAAGCTGTAGTAATAGTTCACTCTTCCTTTATTCTGCACAGAAGTTATTTTGCAAAATGTCTGTGTTTTTTTTTTCTTTTTCTTTTTGTACATAAAATGCAAGTCTGTTGTTGTTTGGACCCAACATACTTTTTGTTCTGCAGAAGAATGAAAAATAATCGACATAAATCAATTCTGGTTGACATTCTCTTCATCATTAGAGTGATCATTGGAGTTTCCTGTTACACACAAAACGTTTGTACCTCTCAGATGCTGAGAGGTACAAAGTGCATGAATGTTTAATGAGGTAACCTGTTAGACGGTTTATGATTGGCTGTTTTTTACAATAACATTTAACCTCCTTTGGTGTATGAATGTATATAATATTATATAGTGTTTTTAAATTGGAATTAGCTTCATTCTTTAATTTTATTTAATGTTTTAGTAATTTTATTGTTTTTGTCATTTTTATTAGTGTTTTTTAAATATTTGTATTTAGCTTTAAAGGGGTCATATGATGTTGCTAAAAAGAACATTATTTGGTGTAATGAAATGTGCATATGCGGTTTAAGGTTAAAAAAACACATTATTTTCCACATGCTGTACATTATTGTTTCTCCTCTATGCCCCGCCTTTCTGAAACGCGTAAATTTTTACAAAGCTCATCGGTCTGAAAAGAGGTGTGCTGTGATTGGCCAGCTATAAAGTGTGTTGTGATTGGCCGAATACCTCAAGAGTGACGGAAATTTTACGTCCCTTACCATACTGTGATGCCCTGTCAGGCCGTGCGACGATTCAAAAACATGAAAACCATTATAAACGAGGCATTAGTTGCATCCAGTAGGGACATAATTATTGATTATAATGACTTATACTTTCTTTTTACGCATTGCGTTGCATCGTGCTGCGTAAACATAAAACCATGTCTGTATTTTTGATCGGAGAAATGACAAACAACAAGTCTACTCTACACTGCTCAAAAAAAACTCGCTTGAAAATATAAAAAATATAAAATATAAAAAACTCTTTAAATATAAAAAAAACATACTTACAATCTGAACAGCCGGCATTGTAGTCTACTCTAACAGAATCAGGAAACAGTCCTCCATAAAATATACAGCACACATCTGAATATTTGGGTTGAATGTTCTGGAACAGTGTTGTAAATGCAACTAAACCACTGATTTCTAGTCGTGTCCATTATTTTGGAAGGCCAAACAAAGTAGTTTCGCTTTCACAACGAAACACACAGCGTCTCCATGACATGGCGGCGGCAACAACAATAATACTACAGTGAGAATAAAAGTTATGACTTCTTTCTTTGCGTGAACATTTGGCGGTGTTATGCAAATCTTCCCACATAGTGACGTAGGCATGTGGGGGCGTGTTAGAACGAGGCGTTTCAGGAGGGCGTGGACAAGTCTTAAATTTATAAAGAATATCTCTTTTGGATTTGAGACTTTAGTCTTTGCAACTTTACAGATCTTCTTTATGCACCAAGAGCTTGTAAATTTGTAAAATTGAAAGTGCATCATATGACCCCTTTAAGTCATCTCACTACTTCTAGTTAAACTTACTTATTCAATAGTTGAAAAAGGTCAACATTGAAGTGTAGTGTTTTTTATATTTTTATTGTATTTTATTTCAGCTTTATTTCGAATTATTTTAGATAGGCTTAATTTTAGTTAACAGTAACTGCACTAGGTTTTAAAAATGTAGATGAGCATGAGTCTAAATTTATGGTAGACTACACGCAAAACAATTACATGCTGGTCTAAAATGATAACGTTTGTCCTTCCTGTCCCCATAGGGCATAGGTCTTTGTTTTGGATAGCTGGATTGTACCTGGCATTCGTTAAATGCATTGACCTCTTTATGAGGGTTGATGGGACTTAAAACTTGCCTTTCTTTTTTTGGAAGCATACTTTATGGAAAAAAAGAACCTGTAGTATGAACGGGGTATGAAAATACTATCTGTCTTAAAAAGATTAATTCAGGTATAAAGCATTAGCATATACAGGCAGCATCCTAAAAGTGAGTTGTCCATAGTTTTTCATTGCGTTTTTAGGGTTGGATTGTCATGCATGTCCAATATTGTTTAACAACTCTACCTGATCTGTGAAAGCAGGAAATAGTTTGTGCTTTAAAGGAGTCTTTAAATATTCCCAGCATGCTGCTTCTGCTTGTGCTTCAGCAGCACAAGAGGTTCTCTTAGGCTCTATAAAAACAAGTTAATGTAGTGGAGGTTCCCAGAGCGTATTTGTATAATAAGTATAAATGAGATGTCATTTGGTGGATTAATGGTACAGGTAAAAGGGATTGAAAAATTAGTAAGCCTGTTTTTGTTTTTTGTCATCAGCCAATCTGAATGACTAATACAAATTCTTAAACTAACCTTTCTGGTTCAGAGTGCTTCAAATGATTTATTTAGAGTTTCGAGGAATATCTCACTCATGAAAATGTTATAACTTGCTTCTCATTTGAAACAACTTTTCTGCTGACGTTGTATAGTCCATGCAGGCTATATTCAATAATGTTAACCAACAGCCAAATCTTTTTTAGGCATTGTTTTAGCAAACTCAGAATTGTTCTGGCTCCATTTTTTTTCTCTGAAATGTGTCACATTGCAAAATAAAATTGGTTGCAAATAGAAATTCAAATAGACTTTAAATAGGTGTCTCATACTGTGTTACCACTATTATGATTTGGCAGATGGGTTGTCTTTCCCTGTGACATGACAAATACAGTCTCACACACACACACACACACACACACACATTCTTTGATTGATTACTGTAGTTTCCTCCCAAAACACTTTTATCTGATTAGAGACAAAGGCTCAGTAAGTCTATGTGAGCGAGCTGAAACCAGCAGCTCTTAGAGACTTCTCAGTGAATGAGGGGCAAATACAGGTTCTTGCTTCTGAGAACAAGCAAAAACACATTTCTCTGTAGCCATTTATCCCCTAGACTTCACAAGGTGAACACCTGTTGTGAAAATCTCACTACAGAATTGAACGGGATGTCCAACAGAACCAGTTTTGCTACACGCCCTTTTAAAACAAGAGGTTGAAGGTCTTTCTCTAGCTGTGTCTTGGACTGTATTATAAAGTGTTTGTTTGAGTTTACACGCCTTTGTAATGGAGTAGGTGTGAATATTGGATTCCAGACAGGCGCAAATGACAGCTTAAAAATGTGCAAAGGAGAGCAGAGCCCTGACATCATCCGTGTCTACAGCAAACTCCTCTTCAAATACAAATATTTTAAATAATATACTATTACAGTACTGTTGTAGTATTCCGATTTTTTAAGTTAGCATTTATTTTTTTAATATTAGTTTATATTTTAGTAAATTGTATGTGTTTTTTGTCACTTAATATTTCTGGTTAATTTTAGTTTACTGTCATTTTATTTTAACTTAGTCCCCAGTATCTGCCAAGGCAAAATTTCAATTTTTTTATTAGTTTTAGTTACCAATAAGTACACTGGCTTTACCCAGAGTTTAAAGATTCATGGGAGAGAGAAAAAACTCATGGCGACTGTTTTTTATTTATTTATGTTTTTTTTTAAACTGTAGGCTTGAATGATATTCTCAGATGTCAAAAAGTTCACGACAATGGCATGATGTAGACAACTTCAAGATTTTTACTTTTCAAAGTAACGTGCTACATTATTGTTACACCTAAAAAATTAATTAATAGAAAATAATTAATATTTTCAATATTGACTATTCAATGTCTAAATTTGCTCTAGCATACGAGAATACTACTCTTATTATTTCTGCTAACTTTAGTTATAGAGGACCATAGACACGTTTCCCCCAATATTCAGATTAAGGTCAGGTTAGATTAGTATAGTTTATTGACTAATTCCTAAATGTTTCTGTACCTGTCAGTTGATGCTGTATTTGGGGATATATACACTTTTCAGCCAAACTTTTTTCTCACTGTGTCTCCACAGCATTTCACCAGCAGGCTGTTCACAGTTCCCTGGAACAGCAGAAGGGACAGCGGCAGAGCGGCCCCATCCCGTGTCAAAACTGTGGCAAGCCCTGCAAAGGCGAGGTGCTCCGGGTGCAGAACAAACACTTCCACATCAAGTGCTTTGTCTGCAAAGGTAACACGTCAGTTATGACCAACTCCATTTATATGTGCTGTTATTGTGTGGCAGTTTTCAGACAGTTCTTTAATGGCTTTTACACTATAGGTATCTTGAAAGGTGCTTTGAATGTACATCTTCTAGAACATGAAAACAAAACAAATGTGATGAAAATGTCACAGTATTTTGTTGTACAGCGTGGCACTGTATTTACATTAACAAACTCAATCATTCTTCATGAATGGGGAGGGTGGGGTGCATATTGTTGTGACAGTGGTCTGCCACAACCATAAAGTAGAGCGTAAGTTTATTAAGGTGACAGTGTTTCATCTGTTTGCGATCTGATTTCTTCAAGAATAGCTCAAATTAGGCCAAACACATGGGTGACTGTGGTTTCCTGTTTTGTCTGCCATTGTATATGTGCATGCATGTGTGCTTAGGCATAAGCAGAGCATTTCTCCCTGCACCGGCTGTTTGCAGCTTGATGATGTTGTGAACACAGACAGGGGTTGCTAGGTGACCTCAGGGTTGAGACAATGTGATCTTCTTAATAGAGTTTAGCACGTTTATTCTTACCTCAGAGCATAAGTCAGTGTGATTACTACACGCCATTAGTCGAATTACAGTTGCTGCTTTTATTTTTATTTTTTTGATAACCTCCCACCCATAACGCTTATTGTTTTAAATAACTGTCACTTTTTAGGCTATTCTCAAATAATTATGGATTTAATACAGACTTGTTAAGGCTAGTTTTGTAAAACAGAACAGACAAAGTTACATGCAATTCACCCTTATTTTGTGGATGAGTGTATATTTAGAAAACGTTTTATTCTCTGAATAGACAATGTGTCATGCTTTTTTGTTATGTGTCTTATCACACAGTGAACTAGAGATGAGAGTGAAGACAACATCTTTCTTAGGATATGCATTCAAGTGCGTTTTAAAAGAAAGAAATTAAAACTTTTATTCAAGAAGTATGCATGAAATTGATCAAAAGTGACAGTAAAGAGCTTTATAATGTTACAAAAAAAGTCAAAATAAAAGTTTAAATAAATTCTAAAGAATCTTGAAAAAAAAGTATCATAGTTTCCACAAAAAATTTAAACAGCACCACTATTTTCAACATTGATGATAAGAAATTGTTCTTGAGCACCAAATCAGCATATTAGAGTGATTTCCGAAGGATCATGTTACAATGAATACATGTGATCACTGCTAAAAATTCAGTTTTTCCAATAAATGACATTTTACAGTGTATTCATAGAAATAGAAAACAGTTATTATAAACTGCAATAATATTTCACAATATTCATGTTTTACTGTATTTTTGATCAAATTAATAAACTTTACTAACCCAAATGTTAAAGGTAGTGTATATAATTGAACTTTCCATTTTTAATAATAAATATTACTATTGGGTAGCAGTGGTGCAAAAACGGGGTATGCTGTAAGTATATGCAGTGCATAGGGGCGCCACACATAGGGGGGGCGCCATTTTGCCAAAATCATTCTGTGAAAATCTTCTTTAATAAACGTTATAAATAATCAAAAGCTTAGTTATTAAAAATAATTAATGCACCATTTTTATTTAACGATTTTTAGCATTTTAATGAGTTCAAAAATGTATTTTATTAAAAATGTATTAAGACGCGGAATGGCCATATCTCTTTGCGACCACAACAAACGGGAGACTTTTCAGACGCGCACTTCAGCTTGCGTTCAGCAGGAAAAGGTACATGTGCCAAATGAGCTTCAGTAGAACAACCGAGAACTGCGGTCTGATGAGATATTGTTATATGTCAGTAAAACAAACTTTCCTGTCCTGTCAGCCATTTTACTGTGCTCACGGCGCACACTCTTCAACTGTACGCGAAAATGAGGCGCACGCTCACTTCATAAATAAACCGCACTAGAAACTGCAAGCATACATCGTCAGTTAAGTCACGAAATTATTAATGGCGATTAAAACTGCAAAACTGTGCATGCATGTATGTGCATTACATTTAAGAACGTCTCTCAAATGCATACAGCCTACTGAAATATTCTGCAATTCGAGATCACAATAATAGGCTAAATAATAATAATAAAACAAGATGATAGGCTATGTAATTTTTTTATTTATAATTTAAGGCACAAGTAGGCCAAATGTGAGCATAGTGCAGTTAAATGTACTAGAAAATATGTGCAAATTTTTCGTTAATTTGTAAAGTACGAAAATGAAAAGAAAATGAAACCATATTTAAATGCATGAAAAAAAACTTATTTTACATTCTTACATTATTTTCCTTTGTGCAGAGCTCGATTTAGGTATGACAAAAGTGCTGCAATGAATTCATTTTGACAACTAATAGAATGTTAAACACTGACTGATAACTTTTTCAGAGTTCATTGATTATATAAAATTCAGTGAAGGTTGACTATAGTTATCTGCATGTCTCATCCATGAGTGGGCCTATGCAATGATGGAGAACAAGCAATGGTGCAATGGTGGAAACATATGTTTGTGAATGGGCATTTGATTTACATTCGAGAGAAGCTAAGATTGTAAACAAGGATACAAACTAGTCACTTTTCAGTGAAAATTGCCGTTGTAAATTCAAAATAGGCCATCTGTGTAATTCAAGTAGATTCAATGAGTTGAAACTCTTGCTACTTCGTACTTCAATACAGAATAATGCTGAAAAATGTTATAATAGTGATTTTATAATGTCTAATTATAAATCCATTAGCAAAACATGTGAAAAGAACTATATTACAGAGTGGAAATGGTAAAGGAGACGATAAATGATCCTCTGCTGCCATTTAATGGTCATAGTGGGAATCATGACATTCATTTTAATAGTAATTGTTTTTCTACCAGGTGAAATCTTGGCAGAAATCTTCCACTTAGCATGGCAAATTTTCCATGAATGATCTCTTTTAGTAAAAATGAAAACAATTAAAAATTCCAGATGTTCTTTAAAATAAATTTTACTACATAAAAATTTGCAAAAATATTAATAATTGAGGCAATGTGATATGGAGAGATATATATATATATTATATATATATATATATCTACTATATATATATATTAAAATTACCTAACTAAAAAGTGTGCAATAGTACATGTGTTTGAAAATAAAAATGAATAAAAAATGAGTTCTACTGTCTGGGGTCTGCCATCAGGAGATGACACTTTTCTGTTTTTTTCTTGTTTTTACTTTTCACTTTTTTCCCTATGGTATTAAAAAAGGGGGAAGGGGGTTCAAACCTTTGTCACTTTTTTCACTCCTGATGAGTTTGTTTCCTTCCATGCACAAGCTAGTAATGGGCTTTTGGTCATTCACTTGCAGAAAGTTTTCTGCGCGAGTTAGTGGCTACAAGAATACAGGGTGGGCGCCGACACTGATCTTGCATACCCCTCGGCAAATGTGCAGTTGCGCCATATTTATGCCCCTAATATGCCCCTTTAACATCGACAGTGGTGAGACTGGCTGATTTTTATTCATCCAGTACGCTTAAGAAAAATGATATAATAGTTGTATTAATGGAAAGTGTAATCCGCAAGGAATGTCAGTATTCATAGGCATTAAGGCCTAAGCCTTTAATTGCTGAGCCTTTGACTGTTTAAAGTTTGCATTTGCGTTCTTAATCATACATGATTTCTTTAACTTACAATTACAATATAATACAATACAATGCCTGATCAGTTTCATAATTTTCTTTTATAGGAGTCATTCTAGGAACACGGGCGGGTGTTGTTTTTACAGGAAGTGTCTTTCCAGCACTCAGTGTGCTGTCACACCACATTCAACTCATTTGCTATGTAAAACATCAAACAAACCAGATGATATTGCTTCATTCTAAGATGTTTTGGAGCCTTCGTATGGATGTCTGGAGAAGGACAGAGAAACATGGGGGAATTCACTTATCATAAAACTGCCTGTATTTGTTTCATGCACACCATGACAACATGGTAATGCTATTCTGCACAGTGGGGATTTCATTGCTCCATAAAGGCTGGACCGAGCACGCCCAACACTTGTTCCAAACATGTGAGCTCAAATATGTTATTCAATCAAAATACGCATATATATGCATAGAAATGTATATAGTACATGCAGGTTTGAATAGAAAGGAACACATTTCTAATGTATAGCATTATGGACATAAACATACCGTTAGTGTATAGTATTTATGTAAATTGGAGAAACTGTAATGAAACTGGAGAGAGATATCAGTTCAAAACATGCTCAAACTCAAAATGGATAAAGCGTTGCATATCAAATATTAACCATTTAAAAAGAACTTCTAAAATATACATGTTCTGTGTGTGTGTGTGTGTTTAATCTTCCTAAATTGTGTGACCTACACCCCACTGAAAACACCCTAATACAGCTGCCTTTTGTTTGCCTGAATCCCCTGGTAATTAAAAAAAAAAATCAATACACAGATACACACCAACCACATGGACAGACACACACACACGCGCCACAGTAAAGTCTTGAATCTTGATACCTTATCTAGGGAAAATGTTGAAATGATTGGATTCAAATTCTTAGAAAGTCTGTGATTTCCCCGAACCTAAAAAAAAATCCTTTTATTTTTTGCCGAGGCAGCCTGTGTTGCTTCTCTCTGCTCTATCCTGACGGCACCAGAGTTCAGCATTTGTAACATTAAGAGCCACATATATTTATAAGTGTGTGTTTGGCAAGTGATATGCTTTCACATACTGTAGGCCTATACGTATGCACACTTGTATTCACATGGTACTGGCTGCGTAATTCAAAAATATATTGATTATAATGTAATTTTTCTGTGTTCTATAGGGATGATTTTAAATACAGTAATGTAGAATTCATATGTATAGATGGGTTATGTCATAATATGGACTATAATATAGCTTTTGTTCTCTCTTGAATCTTTGATTTGTTTAGTTGTCATTTCAGTGTTTTTTCAGTATTTCAATGAAACCTCCAAGCATATATTTCCTAGTGAAATTAAATCATGCCGTTTGATTTAACACACTAAATTAAATTGTTTCCCACTCAAGGACAGAGCATAATGTGTTTGTGTGCTCAAGGCTATGTCAAGTGTCTCATTTCTGACTTTTTCCCACTGCAGCTGAGCAGCACCAACCTTATATAACAACTCCTCAGACACAGAAGGATTCAGCAGAATTAATAAATGATACACTTTATTTAGTTCCTCTTTTAGTAGCGCTCATCAGGGAAATTTAGCCGCAAAGGCTTTCTATTCATAATTTAACACTAATAACTCAACAATTGTGCATTGAAACCATGAATGCTGTGAAATGACAAACATGGATTTCCCACATTCTCTGATATTTTCATTGGATTTAGTGGGGAACACATTATTCTGTAATCCCATCTGTCACATTGGATTATGATCAGCTGAAATTCCCTCAAATATCACTGAATATCTCTAGCAAATAGGCAGGATGTAATTGCATTATGATTTTTTTTTTTGGTTTGCTGCTCATTTACAGATGCTGGCTCATCTGTAAATAAAACAGCATACTGCATACAGTAGCGTACTTTTAATTAAGTATATTGTGCTCTGGTTGTGTGTTTATGTGTGAGTCTGTGTGTGGTGTGTGTTTGGAATTTTACATGGCTCTACCATAGTTTGGGGGTCAGAGTTGTTCACAGAACTTAGCTAAATCTAACAAAACCATTGGGGGTTGTTTCAATTGGGGAAAAAAATCATAAATAAATCAAATAATACAAAAAAGATTTTTTGATGGTTAATGTTGGATTTGGTTTAGTGTATAGTATTTATATACATTATAGCTTTATATAAAAGGAATAATTTAGACAAGTAAACGTGTGTGTTTTAACAACATGCAAACCTTATGTTGTTTAATGTTAATATAATATATACTGTATACATACACATATACACTACAGTTCAAAAGTTTGTAAAAAACTGTTTGTAAAAGTAAGGTTTTTTTCATACTTTATTTTTAATTTAATAAAAGCCTTGGTGAGCATGAGACGTTTTTTAAAAATATTGAAAAAAATCCTGATATTACAGTATTGTCGTCTAACATTATAGGTCATTCCAGTAATTTAAAGCCAATCCATGTTATGTCATTTTGCATCAGACAATGTGGTAAAAATGGAGTGGGTATTTTGTTTCTGTTTTTGCGATCTCTTTTCAAGGCCTGCAGCTGATCTGTAGTGCACATTCTACGTATCACAATAACACTAATACCACTAACCCACTTATAGTTGTTATGCGCTCTTTACACTCACTGGACCTCAGTTGAAAAGATAATATGAGGTTTAAAGTGATACAACTGTATTTATAGTAATGTGGGATATGGAAATTGTGCCATATTGCAAACAACATTACACAACAATACATCAACAAATACTGTATGTTCCCTTTCTTCATTTGACAAAAGTCAATTGAAGTGTTTAGTTTTGGATTGACGTAAAAAAAATTATTGATGTTTAATTGTCATAATAGCTAAAAATCATAAATTATCATAATTAAACACATTTCGCTTTGCTCTATTGGAAGAGTGGTCAGCCTAAACCATTTTGTATAAATGTACAGTATGTGTGTGTGTGTGTGTGTGTGCGTGTATATTTTTTGCTGTTGTGTAAGAATTTATTCAGTGCACAGTTCTGTTTGGCTAATAGCCCAGCCTCTTCATAGCAGGGTTGGATTGCTACAGTATGTGCTTGTTCAGAGATGTGTTTTCTTATCATATTTCATTTTCTCTGCTGTGTAGACAGTCATGTACTTGTGGTTACATGTCCATACTTCGTTCATTATACAAGTGCACTCTAATTTGCTTTCATGGGTTAGTTATCGATTAAGTTAGTGTGTAATTGCAGGTCGTTGGAGACACTCAGCGGCAGGTAGAACAGAACGGGAAATCTCTGTGCGGTAGGCAATGACGCTCAGGACTCAAGGGAAGTAACAGCTGAAGCGTGTATCCTCTGCCAAATGAAGTGAGAGGCAGGAGTCTTCTGTTTATCAGTCACTGGACGGGAAGTTCATTGTCTAAAGGGTGTGATACCTAATAGTGTGTGTTCTGCATCATATGCAGGATAGGCAATTGGGTACTGTGTATGATGAGGTAGTCGCAAACCTCAAATGTACCACCCACAGCAAATTAGCAGACTGTCAAATAGCTGGCCAAAATCACCAGTCCCCAAATACTAAGTGGATAGGTCAAAAGTTATGTTTTTAAAACGATACCAGGGTACAGAATGGAACATTGGGCAGATCCAAATCTGTAGATGTGCCAAAGTTCACAAGGTTAGCTAGTATCTAGTCCAAAGACCTGTGAAAAAGGACGCGGGCTAATTTTATTGAATGTGCATTTGTAGTGTACTTCAAATCTTAAAAGTATATTAAAAGGGGATTAGTATGAATGAAATAAAAAGGCCATAATTGTACTTAAAGAGGAGTACACGTTCATGACCATGATTTTACCTGCCTTAAGTAGACTTTTCAAAATGAAAACTTGTAATGAATGTCAAAATTAGAAGTTTTACTTTTAAAGTTACATTGATGAAATTTCATAAAAAAAATTTTTAACTTTATCATAAAAAAAAAATTCTTTCTTTTTATTTATTCCTTCCCTTTCTAGCTTGTACTTTTTTGAACAATGCCTAAAACTTGGTATTAAAAGCACTTCCTGTGTCTGTTTGCCTCTTTAAGAAAAATCGCTTTATGTATCCCCCAATTGTAAGTCACTTTGGATAAAAGCATAAATGTAAATTTAAAGTAAATCATTGTTTTTAATAATATTTTGTCATGCTTTAAAGAAGTACGCTTATATTGATGTGTTTTAACTGTGGTGAGTTATTTGTTATTACATTTAAAGTTAATATATTTTGAATGTACTAAATTGCGATGTCATCATTACAAATGTGTAATTACAAAATGATTTAAATACATGACAGAAGTTTAATAGAATGACATTAAAGTATATTGATTGTTAGTACATTCAACAGTACACTTTAACCATATTTCATATAAGTAATTATGAAATTACATGTGAAGGTGTACTTAAATCCTACTTAAATGTGTTATGTTCTTCCTGTCGTTGTGCCCTTGTTTTGTTGGTGGACTTTTCTACTTGGTTCCTGATGTATTATTAGTGTTTGTGCTTTTTTCCCCCAAGCTCCTAAGTTTTCTGAGTTACTTTGTATTTTGTGTTGTTTTGTATTTTATCATACCTAATAAATAATCTGCACCTAACTGTTTCGGCCAAAATGAGCCCATAAAATCATAATTGCCAGGAGGTATATGCAACAATACAGTGGAACAGTAGTTTGATAATGCATAACTGCTGAGTTCCACCCCTTGCACCGTGGGCTATGATTTGGTCCAGAGTCCAGTGGTCCCAAGTACGGTGGTCTCAGCACTCTCAAGTCTGGTGGTGCCAAATCCAGTGGTCCTAGGACCTTCCTGGTCTGGTGGTCACAACACTCCCTGGTCCGGTGGTCCCAGTGTTCCCTAGCCTGGAGGTCTGAAGTCCAGGGGTTTCTGTTTTCCAATCTTAAGTAGTCTCAGTGCTCCCTAACCCAGTGGTCCCAAGTCTGGTTGTCTCTGAGGCCTCGTCTGGTGGTCCTGGAGGTGGTTCCCCTTTCATCAGTGCTTCCAGTAATAGCTACTGTCATTTTGTGTGTCTGGTCCATACACTTCCCCAACTCCCTAGAGGGCTGCCCGAGTCCTCAGAGTTCCCTATCATGGCCAGGAGGACCGTCCCTCACTCCTCAGAGTTTCCCTTCACCAGTAGGGCCATCTCTGACTCCTCCGACTGCTCCTTTACTGCTAGGTGGGCCTTCCCTGAACGCCTTGAGTTACCTGCTGGTCATCTGCTCTGTCGTGGCCTCCAGATCCCCAGTGGTCTTCTGTTCCACCCTGGAGGTCCCCTTTTCAGTCGGCGCAGCCTAGGTCTCCTCCTCTGGTGCCCCCCTGGTGTTCTTAGGCTCAGCCATGGTGGTCTTCTGTTCTGCTGTGGTCACCATCTCAGCTGGCTTTGCTGTGGTGGTCTCCTGATCCCCAGTGGTCTTCAGCTCCACCCTGGTGGTTAGCTGAAAACGGCCTAATTTCTATTAATGAAAATGTGAGGTAATTACACTGCAATGTATAAAGGAAGCAACTGTATGTAAACTGAGTTTTTGCTTTGTTTAAGCTGCTGCCATCTATGTGATCTCATGGAATGTCTCTACAGAGTACTCAATATGACATGTTCAACTTTTGTTCTAGTTTTTTTTCTAAGGCAGATATGACATCAGGAGCATGTCTGCTGGATTGTTACTGAAAGTTTGA
Organism: Sinocyclocheilus anophthalmus; assembly: GCA_018155175.1. Lineage (NCBI taxonomy): Eukaryota > Metazoa > Chordata > Actinopteri > Cypriniformes > Cyprinidae > Sinocyclocheilus > Sinocyclocheilus anophthalmus. The sequence goes on along the minus strand of JADLZN010000892.1, from coordinate 250,321 downwards.
CCTCATGATGTGAAAATGCAACCCCTCTCATGTAGAGGAACAGCAGACCAACTCCAGCCAGCCAACTCCCTGAAAGCATGCAATCCAGTGCCATTTTAGATTGCCAGAGAATTCAGTTCTAGAACACTAGAGCTAGCTAGCGTTGGATTAGACAGTGTGTAGAAGGGTTATATTACCCTACAGGAATAAAACACTTCCCTCTGCTGATGTGAGTCCTGCCAATTACATGTCACTGGTGCTAGCTTTCGCAATTCCTTGGCTTTGAGGAAAGAGATTTAACCCTGTAGTTTCTCATTGACCTGTCACCGATAGCTACCTAGATTGTACCAAAAAGTATCCCTTGGGTCCAAGGTATACCTTAGGTTTACAGTGCCTCAAGTGAGGAATGTGTAAAGGAATTGCTTTCGCCCACTAGCCTCAGTGTAACACGTTTTTTTCATGTTTATAATCTTGTTTACTTGCTCTTGTCTTGTTGCATTGCAAAGTTTAAGTTTCAGACAGTCAGACATGCGAGAATGTCGATGCAGAGATTTCGAGTCCAATATTAATATGCTCAAGTGTCCATGTTCCCTTACTCTGTTCACCCTCCCTATTTCTCTTGTTTGCTCTCCTTCTCTATTCTATAATCTGCTTATCTTCCTCCAACATCATTTTTCCATGTTCCATTTCTCCTAGCCCAAGGTTCTCTTTTTAGTGCTGCTTGTATAACCTCCTTAGCTGTGCTGTTTTTTTATGTTCTCTAATTCATCTGCTCTTTTGTAAGCCAAAATCAGACTTTCCGCATCTATAAACTTCCCACTCTTCATTCATCATATGGCAGGTGTGACATTCTTGGGAGTTTAAGCACCCAAAATGTTCATTCCCAATTTGCTGATGGGGTGTCCATCTGGAGCACTTAACCCCAGGGAGGGCTGTTCCTGGAATTGTTCTGGTATTTGCTGTTTTGGATGAAAACATCCTCTGGATTTCAAAATGATAAGTAACATTATAACTTGCACACTTTCAGGTGAGGAAGGATTGCTGCATGTGTTTGATCATGAGAGCAGCATTGCTCACATTCCTTGCTCCTCTTATTCAGGTGTTGTTTTCTGTCTGCAGCTGATCTAAATATACCGGCAGGGTGAAAGACACACCCTGTGGTGCCCAGTGTTGAGGACTTCTTATCATTGCGGGGTTTGGGTTACATTCTTCAGTACTTGATGGGCAAAAGTGTGCTTAGACCAGTGGTTTTCAAACTGGGGTCCAGGGTCCAGCTTGGGGATCCACAATTTCTTTTTACTGAGAAGTATTTTTAATTAATGTTTAATGCAATAATTTAGCACACATTTGATATTATAACTTCATACTCCATCTAAAAATTGGTAATAAACCAATAGATCAATCACAACTATTTTACTATATTGACAGCCCTATGAGTAACTGAAAAATCTTTTTTTAGTTATGTTCATACAAAAGAGAGTAAAAATTGTCAACTGTCATCTTAATACAAAGAAAATATTTTATTTATAATATTTTTAGCCCACCCTCATTCGAATGGTATTTAACTAATTATGTATAATTATTTAATTTTGAAACATGGTGTCCTTATATAATACACTTATTGTTTTTCTTACAAAGTATAATGAACATTTAGCTATAGTGACTTTTAAATTTTAGGAAGGGGGTCGCTCTCAAGGGCATCACCATATTTAGGGTCCCTGGGATCAAAAAGTTAGAAAACTCCTATCTTAAAAATGGTTCAAATTTCACTGCACAAAAATCTAACAAAAAAAATCGAAATAGCTCGAAGCAGCCTATAATCTTTTAGAAGTATCTTATGAAACTGACTAGGATAATTTAACCAATGTTTGGCAATTTTTTTAATAAGATGCATGTCTATCATTGGTCAAATTCATATGGCTTCTATTAAAATCCATTTTGCTTGATGAAATGACACGTTCAGTTTTTAGTCTTGGTCTGGGTATGTGCTGCCCTCTTACCTTACTGGTTCTCTTTAAGACAGTTTGTGCTTTTTGGAGGAAGTTTTAATTCATTTGGAACAGAATTCACACATTGTCACACCACATATGCCTATAACCTAGCTAACCTTACACATCACGGTCACCAACCAATCACTCTTCAGCAGCTGTGGAAAATGTGTCTGCCATTTCCTGAGCAACATTCCTGTGTTATTGTTTGGATATTTACTACGAGTGGAAACATTACTAGAATGCATTGTGTTTTTCTAACACGGTAATTAGTACATGTATTCGTATATGTGTGCATTTGGGTGTGTGTGAAAGAGAGCAAGAGAGAGGGCCTGTTTTCTGAGTGCTAAAGCTGTTAAGCTTATTATGTAACTGCCAAGTGCGGTCATTTAAGATGGGCTCTCACAGAAACAGGTGGATTACTGTCAGGTGCTCAGGGAGAATAGGATGCATACTATATATTACTGGGATTGTAACAATTTTACTGCTCAGAAGTTGCTTTTTTTAGAGCCAAACATTTTCTATTTTTCAACTTATTTTAAAATGTTTCTCCTTTCATTCACTATAAATAAACAGACAAAAATTAGGCAATTGTTGCCATACAGTAAGGATATAGAGCAATAAAATGAATGTGGATAGCATAGTCCAGATTTGCTTTTGAATTGACAGTGTTTCCTTCTGTACTGGAAAAAATGTTACAGCTATTTATATTTGGTTTATAACGTGTTACACAAACACGTTAAAAAACTTCAGCTGTGGTTGCCAGAATTTTACTATAAAAAATACAGTAGCAACTTGATTTTAAATTTGCTGTAAAAACCTAAGATATAGAAGGTGCACACGAATAAAAAACAACATTATGGTAACAAACTGGAAAAACCATAAAATATGGCTTGTCACACAGGGAATTCTGGGAATGTCAATTTACTGTTTTTCACTGTAAATTATAAAATGGCTTCTTCTTTTCCACTTCCAAAAAAACCCTGTACATTATTTTACTGGAAAATTACATGACATGTCCCATTAGATTTATTACAGTTTTTTATGCTATATAGTAAGGAAACTTAATGTTAACCAATTAACAGTTTTTTTTTTTTTTTTTACATAGCATTTTAAGTGGTTTACTGTTAAATTATCAGCAGACAAATACAAGGATTGAAGAAAGAGGTGCACTTTGTTTTTGTCTATTATTCAGAATGAGATATCTCAGCTTTGGACAGACAGAAAGAAGAGCCATAGGAGAGAAGGAAATTCCACAGTTATCATTTACCTCAGAGGAGGTGGAAAATGGATCGGCCCTGAGAAATGATGTCATCAGAGCGTGTCTGTGTGTATTATGTTCCTGATGTGGTTCCTGTTTTAGTGGAAAAAGGACTGTGAGAAAAGGAAAGAGATAGTGGGGAGAGATGGAGGGAGTCAATGAGGGAGAGGGGGAAATTAAGGGAAGGTTGTGTTTCATTTTGTTTTGTCCTCCCCACTCATGCACCTGCCCGGTCTCCAGTCTACATGTGCCTGGATGATGTCATGGTGTGCTGATTAGAAACACAACAATTACTCTGCTCACATAAACAAATGGACACACACCCAAACGCATGATTTTGGTAGTCATAATGGATTTTTATTGACAACTAGGGATGTAATATGCACATTTGTTCCTCAAACCAGTTAAGTGCAAACCCTGCCCTGCCTCAGATTCTAAAGATTTAACTGTCTCTCTTTTTTTTTTGCAGTTTGTGGATGTGACTTGGCTCAGGGAGGCTTTTTTGTGCGTCAGGGTGATTATATCTGCACTCTGGATTATCAGCGACTCTATGGCACCCGCTGCTTCAGTTGTGAAGAGTTCATTGAAGGGGAAGTTGTGTCCGCCCTGGGCAAGACATACCATCCACGCTGCTTTGTCTGTGCCATCTGCAAGTAAGACACACGTGCAAAACACACACACATTTATATTTTCAGCTGAACATTTTGATTTGGATAAGGTACAGCAGCAGTAAACAAACTTCAAAATGTTAATTACATAGTTCACTTAATATCAGTTTTGTCAGTAAGGAATAATTGAGCATTTTAGACAAATGAGCGTTTTACGGACAAATACCTGAGTACTATCTTGAAATACAACATCTGAACAATGTCTAGAATGCCCATTGAATTATTAGAAAATAACCTTGGGTGTGCATTATTTTCGAATAATTCAACGGCCCGTTGTCAATTATTCCACTTATACTACGGTCACCACTCCTCTAAACATTGTTCAGATGTTGTATTTTCTACAGAGGTCCGTCAGGTTTTTGTCTTTAAAACACTCTGGCGTGTAGGACTAATTTCTTACGCATCTCATCCCACTCCTCCGTTGTTAGTTCCAAAACATCGTTTTAGACCTATGCAACAATAACTTCTACCTGCTTTGTTCTACAGATCTGTGTACCAGTGTTAAATCGCCACTCCAGTTTTTGTCGATTAGTAAAAACACATGTTATAACATTGTTCTGTCGACAGATCGAATAACATTGTTTTTTTGCGTTTGCCTTACCGAATGTCGGATTGTGTCAGCAATAACAGTCGTCTGTGACTCTTTCTTCTTGATTCTCTAGTCAGGGTTAAGTTCCGCTTCCCTTTCGATGCAGTTTGAACAGATATTGCATGAAACAGAAACTACCAAATGCAACATGACTCCACTCAACAAAACGCCAATGGTCCCACTTTATATTAAGTGGCCCTAATACATGTGTAATGCATCCGACCTATTGTACACATGATGTAACCACAGTAGTCATATCACCTTGGTACCAGTATCTACCGCGCTAATGTTTGGGTCTCACATAGTGCCTAATGCCTACCCACTTGACTGGTATGTTGTCTTAATACAAATGTGTAACAGGACATTGGTACTCACTAACACTTTTTTGGGTAAAGTCAGACTAGGACAATGTGTACTTACACTGTGGTTACATACTATGTACACATCTAGTTACTATGTAAGTACACAGGTATTAGGGACACTTAATATAAAGTGGGACCTGAAATTGACCTTACGCAAAGACCTGTCCCTCTTCGTTACTATTGCTATGTCCAAAAGCCATGGCGTTCTCACGCCACACATCTTCTCAAGCAGTAAAAAATACTTTGCGGAGCAAAAAGAGCAGGTTACTTTAGGTATGAAACAAAGTCTAATTTCTCACCCTTCACATCTTCAAGCAGCATGTGAACCGATCATCTCTTCCTCTTTACTAGTTATTGCACGAAATAAACAGTGAACATCAAAGGGTATCTTGATTCAACGCAGAAAGATGTCAATACACACTGTTTTTCAAGTTCAAGTCCACCAACGTTAAAGGTGCTGTGTGTAAGTTTTTGACTCTACTTAAGCATAAAAATACCATAATATGTTTGCAGATATTTAAGAAACATGCTAAGTTAACATACTTGTTTATCTGAAAAACAATGCTACAGTCAGTTATTCTCCTTTGAAAATGTGCGTTCCGGGCCAGAATGTCGGTCTCTGTTTTTGGTTTGTGAAACCCGCCCACTGCCTGTTTACCCAATTGTATTTCGGCACCCCGTGTTGCCAGTTGGCGGGAAACACAGCGTATTTCATTTCAGTCATGGAAGCTGGCAAATGAAAGTGTTGGTGTCGTCAATCTGGCAACCTGCGTTTGCGTCAAATCTGAGGAGGGACCGGGTGAAAAAAACCCTCTCCAATATTTTGAATTTGGACTGCAATACCTAGTGTCATCCTACATACAGCAACTTTAAAGGGCCCTAAGCGAATTTTTTGCCAAACGATTTGATCTTTGAAAGCACCAAAACAAAACATGCCCATACCCCCACAGACCTCACTGCCCTATTTTTGTAACTAGGCCCCACACGTATGAACACCAACCTGCAGCGATGAATGGCTGAATCTGCTATGCCTGCTGACCTAAGGTATGATGTCATCAATAAGTGAAAGCGATGTGTGTTACTATGGTAATTCAGCATAAAAATCAACGTATCTCACTTATCAAGAAGAAACAAAGCAAACTTCCTATTGATTCAGAGCATGCCTTAACCCAGCTCCTTAGTTCTCTGCCAACCCGGCTGAAAGACTGCTCACCATACTATTTAACGGTGGTTCCTAACTCTCTGTGTGCCTAAGCCCCCCTCTTTTTAAGTGTTTTGCTTCTCCAGTAGGTTCTTGACGTATTTTAGTCATGGACCAAGATGAGCATTCAGATCAGGAAGAAAGCATCAATGGCACTCTAGCGCTATCTATATTTGATCTCTTAATGCTCTCTTCTCTCTATTCATGTCATTCTACCTTAGACACGCCCCTTACTGCTGATTGGCAGCGAGTGCGTTTTGTGACTCGGTCCGATACTGTGGTCAAAAGCGTTTTTCAAATATTTCCTAGTGCACCTTTAATCTCCTCTCCCGTCTTTTTGTTTGTTTGGCAGATTCGGCTTAGGATGTCAATCGCCTTCAATCTAAGATTTTACTTCCCTTTGTGAGTCTCGTCACATTACTCCCTCAAACTGCTTCTTGCAAATCTTCTAAGATCTAATATATCTGTGACGATATCACTAACCCTACCCCACTGCTACTTGCTCTTAGTGTCCCACTTTATTAACTTTCTAAAGTGTCAAATTAACTGGAAAAGACAAGTCCAAAGACGCTTATAATAGCAGGATCTGGCAGATCACCTCAGTGACCTCATAAATGGCTACGGCCATGGGAGGCTTGAGCCATTAATAGGCGATTAATGCATTTATTAGAGAGTGGGAGAGAGAGAGAGAGATTAAGCGTGTGTGAATTCCTCTTTTGTTCTGTGCGTCTCTCAATAATGTTCAGCATCAGCATCTCTACTAATAACAGAAAACCCATTTCTCTGGTGCTGCCGGTGTCTGATTTCTGTCGTGTATACGGTGGTGTCTCTCTGTACTGTTACTTATGTGTGTGCTTCTTCGCGTCGTAATGAGAGACGTAGAGCGCTTCCCGATAAAGATTGAAGCTCTCCGTCCTCATAACTCCTAGTCATTTTTTCCATACTACGTTGTTAACTATACTGTCCTACATCTTTTGCTTCTTGGTCAGCTCTGTATTTGGGCGGCGTTCTTCCGATCGCTCTCATGTCTACCTACTTTTGCTGTTGTAGGCTGTAAGGACCTTTGAAATAACTGAAATCATATTTTGATGGCCTTTTCCCGTGATATAGCCCATCTTTAGCACGGTCAAGACCTGCCTGGAAACTGTAGCCATGCCTTTCCCTGAAAATATCTTTTGCAGCGACAACACTTTGTCTCTCTTCAGCCAGTTCTATGACTCATTATTTTCTCTACTTATATTACATTTTTTTTATTATGAAATAACTCATATTTTTTATGCAGTAGTATCTATATTTATTCATTTAAAAATCACACAACTTTTAAAAGCTTTTATACCAATCTTGCGCTATATTCGCATCTTTATCAATTCATAGCCACTTCTCTCCTGCCATAGGGCCGTTGGTTGCCCTGGATCACCACACGATCCCATTTCCCTGTATCTCATGGAGATCTCATCACTAATGGACCTTCTCGTCGCGGTGTCTAATGTTGCATTCTTGCTAGCTGTTACTGCCACTCTCTTTTGTGGTGATTTGTTTTTGAAATGCCTTATCTGTGGCCACTCCCCTGACTAGTTCTTTAAGTCATTTGTTCTTGTGAGTGAAGTTATCTTTTCTGACTGCTTTAGCGCATTCCGTTTCCACGTAGGGAAGTAAGGAAGTCTTACATCCTACCCAATCTTTCAGTAATGCAATGTCTCAGCTCCGCTATTGTCCGCTTCGTTCCGTGCTCCCACGGCACGTACTTTCCCAGCAGTGGTGTGAGGGCTTCCTGTCCTTTCTTCTGGCGTCCTCATCTCTAGGCTGCCCTCTCACTCTTTGACCACAGGGATGTTGTGTATGTGCATGTGACATGTTGCTCAGAACGAGTCCCTCCTACATTTCCATAGCGATGCCCATGTTTCTGTGGACACAATTGGTATCTTGGGTGCGACTGGATCTTAAATCACCTCGTAAATATCTCATTTGTAGTTACTCTGGATGACTCTATCCAACCTATTCCAACACATAGTGTTTCTTTGCCAATAAGAAATTAGTGTTACTGCTATTATTATAACTATAATGGCAGGCTAGTAGGTCTACAGAACAGCTTTTGCTTTTAAATGATGACATTTTTACAAACTAAACTGGGCTAACAACCACAGCAACAGAGTATTCATTGTTATACCAAGAAAAACAGACAACCAGCATCCAACCAACGCAGAGTAGCACATTAGATTGAAATTCAGAATCAGGCAATAGTGTGTTAATAGGACTTAGACATTCACTCTACCATTGGGTGATGAGAACATGAGAGCTGATGATCAACATACTGTGATATCATCAGCTCTCGTACTGAACTATCAGCCAAAGAGATGATTGGACATGTGCCATCAAGCCTGTCTTATGATGACCTGCTTCAACTAAGAGGTCTTATGCCTGCCATATTCATTGTGCTGTAGCACCAGAAAATTATTTAATGTAGTAGTATTAGATTAATTCACACTAAACTTCTGTGGAATGTAAAAGGTATTTTACAGTGTATTTTCATACACTGTAAAATCAGTGAAATTGACCAAGACTATAAATGCTGCATACTGCTTTATTTGAACAGCAATAAAAATGTTAGTTAATTTGATCTTTGGAATTGTATTTTTTATTTAATATGGTTAGGTTTAAGCGGCACAGTGTATTTCAGTAGTGATTATAGTTATTTAATATTAGGAAAATAGTTTTTTTTTTTTAGTAAACTCAAATGAATTAAGTTACAGTACTCAAAAAATATTGTTTTTATTTTTTTTACTTTAATTGGTTTAAGGCAATCAGTTTTTAACTGAATGGGCTGTCAAGCTCTAAAAATAACAAAAAAAAAGTAGTTCAAAGGTTTGCAATTCTATATGTGACACCTTCAATCTTTTGATTGTTTTTTTTGTGTGAAGGACAGACTGAAATGTAAATAATTATTCGCTAAAACCCTGTCTACAGCTCTGAAATCTCATTTACATATATGCATAATATAATATTGTATGCAAAAACCTGTTACAGCAGGTCTGACACCAGTGAAGCCAAACAACATTGGTTGTCATGCATGTCATAACTGGTTGTGATGTGGTAGTTTGAATATGCAAACATCCAAATGAATATTTTTTTGTCATTTTTTGGAGATTGACAGCATCCATTCTCATTTCTTTTAAATTTATTCTAAATGTCTGCTTTAGTAAATGGAAAGCTTCCTTTTTTTAGTACATGTAAATTACATTTTGGGTGAACCAGGCCTTTTAGAATGCATCTGCCTTTGCTTATGCTGAGTTATTTGATTTAGTTTAAAAGATTAACAAAGCAGTAATCATCTTACAATGTTTGCCAACTGCAAAAATGCTAAAATGTTTAGCTTTATCACCCTTTTGTGAGTTTTTCATAATGTAGTGCCCCTGCATCTGAGCCTAATTGAAAATGGTTTGAGAAACTAGTTTAAAGTTCATCCTTATGTGAAAGTGACTTTATAACTTTAGTGAATGATGAGGTGACTGTGTGTGTGTGTGTTTCTGGCAGGCAGCCGTTTCCAGCTGGGGGCCGCGTGACGTTTAATGGGAAGGAGTGCGTTTGTGAGAAATGCACCCAGCCAGTCAACAGCACGGCACCCCCACAGGCTGTGCACAGTAAGTACTCTGTGTTTCTGCATTGCAATCTATTCCATTCTGTTAGCCTCTTTCTCTTACACGCACACACACACTCACTCACTCATTCTTTTCTTAAATGTCTGCAATGACAGCTTTCCCTGCCATTTCATTAGTAAAACACTACACTTTTGTTTCGCTCTCTCTGCAGATTGCTGTGGCTGTGGAAATGAGTTTAAAAATGAGCAGTCTCTGGTGGCGTTGGACAAGCACTGGCATCTTGGCTGCTTCAAGTGCAAAGTCTGCAATAAAGTGCTAAATGCAGAATATATCAGCATGTTAGTCCCACTCTTACTCTTCTCTGCATGTGAATTTGTAGATGGGTGATTGTGTGTGCTTTATCGATCGTAGTAATGTGATATGGTAATCTGCAAGCCTGCTGAACCTTGTAGAATGACTCGACGTTATTGATCTGCTCTAATATAAAAGAACTGGGGATTCTCAAGACCAGAGAGCATACAGAGATATGTCACCATCCTTTAGTTCAAGTGAAATACATCATGTGTGTTGATGTTCTGCAGGGACGGGATCCCCTACTGTGAGGCAGACTACCATGCCATGTTCGGCATCCAGTGTGACACCTGCAAGAAATACATCACTGGAAAAGTACTTGAGGTTTGAAGAAATCTTTTCTATTTGTTGGGTGTCCTTTAATAAACAGATTCATTAATAGATAGATGCAAATGAATGGATGGCTTAATAATATTGTTAACATTGATTAAAGTTCACATGAAATCAAAATGAACCTTCTTTTCTTTTCTTTTTTTCAAGACCAGAAAAGATTGAAATATTAAAATCAAAAGTTTGAGCCAGTGTTATTGATATACTATTATAGCATTTATAATTTGTGTTTGTTTTTTTTTTTTTTTTTTAAATTAGCTTTTATTTTTAGATTTTGTTAGATGTTTTAGTTTTTAATTTTGGTTTAGGTTTTAGTCATTTTGTTTTGTGTTTTTGTACTTTTTATTAGTTTAAAAAAATGTATTTCTGTTTAGCTGTAGTTTATTTTTATTTCTATTTTAGTTTTTGGGATTTTAGTAGTTCAGCTTCAACTTTTTATTTATTTATTTAAAGTAGTGGACAAGGCAATTTCTAATTTTCATTTAAGTTTTTTATCTAATTTTTATATATTTTTTCCAGCTTTATTACAAAAATGAACTAAAATGTTTTTCATTTACAGTAACAACACTGGATTGCACAGGATATATTGAAGGGTTCATCCAGTTTTTTTTTTTTTAATAGCCAATAGACTTTAGTTACATGACAGCCATGAATGATGAGGAGGGAGGAACATTCTCATTCTAGAGAACATTTGATTGGACAAAAATCTGCTGTACAGGATGAGTCATTATTATTTTTATTTTTGATCCATTTTCCTAGAAGAGACAGACTTCAAATGTAACTTGTCATGGCTCTCTAGTGCGACTGACCCGATCAGCATATGTGTGTTTGAGCTCAGGGGAGCTTCAAAGGTTTCTACTCACAACGTGTTTTTGCAGCGTTGAGTAATGTATCACAGACATATCTCTTGACTCCTTGAACGCAATTAATGTTAATCAGAATCCACTCACCGCTCAAAAAAAAATGGCGTTTTGTTCAGTGCTGAGTTACGCAAGCTCACGAATCCTCTCATTATAACATTGTCTGACTACACACTACTAAGTCATTGTCTGACTAAACACTATTGTCCTTTTTTTGTTCTATTTCGTCAATGAAAATAGTTTCAAACAATAGTCAGCTGAGCCACTCACATCCCAAGCTAACACAGCGGTGTTTCATTCATGAATGAAAGTGTGTTTTTGAAGGAATCTAGTGAGTCAGTGATTCAATTACCCATTCATAAAGACAGTCACTTGCTTCCTTCCTGAACGAATCAAAGTCAAAGTCTCTTATATTGTCCTTCTTCCACATGTACAGCACACGACAGAAGAATTGAATGCTTTATTCTCAGACCCTTTGTGTCCATACAGATACACTAACAGTAGAGCATACAATACAGATAGATACAGATTAATATAATACAACTATACAATATACAATAAGGGACAGGTAAATAAAATAAAGTTAAATAAAGCGCACAGGCACATGGCGAATAGAGTTGCAACCAGTGTAGTAACGAACATGCAAAAAAATTTTTTGTAGTGCAAAAGAGCTTATTCAGTCTGATTAATGTGACAAAAAGGTCAGAGAGCAGTTCTTTATTTAAACTGACTGAAGAGGTAGTTGAATGAGGTCAGTTCAATGCTGAATGAGGTAGTGAGCAAACCAATGCTGCACAAGGTGACTGGTGCAGGTCACAGTTGTTCGTGGGAGGGGGATGGAAGTACCCTTTTGGGGGGGGGGGGGCAAAAGAGGGGGGGGGGGGCAAGGTCGGGAGGGAATTCAGCTTCCTGACAGCCTGATGGATGAAGCTGTCCTTCAGTCTGCTGGTCCTGGCCTGGAGACTCCGCAGTCTCCTCCTTCAGTCCTTCAGCAGACCGAAGAAGCTGTGTGTCGGGTGGGATCACCTGCAATGCAGAGGGCTTTGCCGGTGAGACGGGTGTTGTAAATGTTCTGAAGGGAGGGGAGAGAGGCACCAACGATCTTCTCAGCTGCTCTCACTATGCTTTGAAGTGACTTGCGGCAGGACGCGTTGTAGGCGCGATACCACACAGTGATGCAGCTCGTCAAAATGCTCTCGATGGTGCCTCTGTAGAAGGTGCACATTATGGGGGCCGGGGCTCTGGCTCTTCTCAGTTTGCGGAGGAAGTAGAGACTCTGCTGTGCTTTCTTGTTCATGCTGCGGTGTTGTCAGTCCATGAGAGGTCCTCTGTGATGTGCACACCCAGGAACTTGGCTGAGTGCACACTCTCCTGAAGTCAACAACAATCTCCTTCGTCTTCTCCACATTCAGAGAGAGATCGTTGTCACTGCACCACCCGGCCAGGCAGCTCACCTCGCTCCTGTATTTTGTCTCATCTCTGTTGCTAATGAGACCCACCACAGTCGTATTGTCCGCAAACTTAATGAAGAGGTTGGATTTGTGTGACGGTGTGCAGTCGTGGGTCAGCAGAGTGAAGAGGAGGGGGCTCAGCACACATCCTTGGGGGCCCCAGTATTCAGTGTGATGGTGCTGGATGTGTTGCTGCCGACCTGTACTGCCTGAGGTCTTCCAGTCAGGTTGCACAGCGAAGTGTTGAGCCCCACTTATAATCAGCAGTTCGAATTAATCAATTGAATGAATGATTCAGTGATAAAATCAGTGACTTGCCACCACCAACTTGCAGTTTTAGTTTCATTTTTAAAATATAATTTCAGTTATTTAAATCATTTCATATTTCTATATTCAAAATTTTATATTTAAAACATTAATCTCAACATGAATTTATTAATTTAAATGCACTCATGCCACCTCTGAGCCTCATTGAACGTCTGAAGTCCTACAAGCCCACTTTTGTGTTCTTCTTGCCACTCTGTAGTGCAAAATTAATTTTTGTTGATTCTGATTTCATTTGATTGGTAACTTTTTCATATTCTACTTGTTCTTATTCTATTGCTTTAATTAGAAATTTTGAAAAAGCTTATACATTTTTTTAATTTGACATCAAAGATAACATAATTTTACTAAAGTTAGAAAATATGTAATTACAAAGGTTAAAAAAATGCCCCTGTAAATCACTTTAAGGAGTCAGATATCACCTCGTAATGGGAAGGCTAATTTTTGTTATTGATCAAAAGGTGCTCCTGAATTTTTCGACTGTGCTCCTAAATTTTTTAAATTAGGAGTACAAGTGCTCAAAAAAAAAAAAAAAAAAAAAAAAAAAAAAAAAAAAAAAAAAAAAAAAAAAAAAAAAAAAAAAAAAAAAAAAATCAAAAAAAAAAAAAAAAACAATAAACAAAAAAAAAAAAAAAAAGAAACAAAAAAAAAAAAAAAAAAAAAAACAAAAAAAAATAAAAAGAAAAGAAAGCGTTGAGCCCTGCTTGTGCATTTCTGCTAAAAAAATGGTAAACTTTTAAGAGTGCACTGGCATAAAACCTAGATGGTCTCAAAGTGAAATGACATAGAAATAAAGCCACAAAACTAATTCTGGTGTGATTCTGGCCACATATCATGACGCAGTTTATTCCCAATTGATACTATTAAGTCCCGCTTTTCTTATCAAATATTCTGTTTCACTCTGAAATATGTCACATGAGTAAAATGGATCGTTAATGCTTCAGGCTTGTACTCTATAATCCCAGTGGTCATATAGGGCAGAACCTCAGTGGGTGCTTACAAAGACAATCTCAGACAGTCAATTCACAACCCATCTGAAGCCTAATTACAGTATAGAACAATATATGTCCTCATATTGCATCTCCCTCTCACTTTTTCTGTTTTATTCACTCTCTTTTGTTCTTACATGCAAACTCTTCCTCATTTTTCTTTAAACAGCTATTTTGTTACATCCTAACAAGCACCCTATTGATGTAGTTGTTTTTTGTATCTGCTAAGTTTCCCATTGGGTGGTCTCATATGAATAAGAATTGCTTGTAGAAATAATTGTAAGTTAGGTGTGTATTTCATATCTGTCACATATACATACATAACTACAGCTTTGTGTACTTTGAAGCTCTATAAATAAGTGTATCTGTGTGTGTCAGGAGTGGGACACTGTTGCTATAGTGACTGTCCATTGGCACTGCCACTTGCTCTCAGTAACCCAAAATTAGTTCAAATCACTGTGACATCATTGTTTAGGATGGTAGTTTTAACTGCACAATTTCCACGCCAAGTGCTTTGAGCAGATGTAAATTAAATGAAGTCATGCAAAACAATATCTTGGCATACAGTATATATATATTTGCCTTTGGCAACATTTTTTACATGAACTGAAGACTAGTTGATACAGGTATCCTTATGTTAGCAAGAATAATTAGCCCACCTTTCAGGAGTAATGCCAGTTCACAAGCCTAAACAGCATCGGGGTATTGAGGTAATTAAAGGTAAAGGTTTTTATTGCGTATTTGAGGGGATTTTTAAACAATTTGTTGTTGTTGTACAGTTTGTAACAGAAAGAGAATAAAAGCATGGTTTTCAGGCCCCTGTTTACTCTGAAGCATTGATTGGGAACTGTATCTGAGCCTGAAATGTCATGACATTTTGAGTGGCAAGACTGTAACTGTGTTGAAAGAGAATGGAGAGAGAGGAGGGGCTGAGTAGATTTTCCAGTGCAGGTTTTGATACATGAGAAATTAAATCAACAGCTGTGCTGAACACTAAAAAGAATGTGACACAGCATGCTGAAAATTTCCGATCATAGATGAGTCCTTTAGGACTTAATGAAGGTTGATGAAAAATGGATGACAGGAATCTTAGGAAAATATAAAAGATTAAATTGATTTGACTAATCTGTACTCTCTCTGGGTGGACAGAACACTCTAGAACTATTTACCTCATAATCTAAAACTAACCTGGAAAAGACTTTGGAAAGACTCTAACCTGGAAAAGTGCAAAATTACAGCCCGACAGAGTTCTTAAAGGGATAGTTCACCCAAAAATGAAAATTCTGTCATCATTTACTCACCCTCATGTCGTTCCAAACCTGTATGAGTTGCTTTCTTATGTTGAACTCAAAAGAAGATATTTTGAATATTGTTGCCATTGACTTCCATAGTATTTTTTTTCCTACTATGGAAGTCAATGGCAACCACCAACTGTTTGATTACCAGCATTCTTCAAAATATCTTTTTTTATGTTCAACATAAGAAAGCAACTCATACAGTTTTGGAACGACATGAGGGTGAGTAATTAGTGTTTTTTTTTATTTTTGGGTGAACTATCCCTTTCAAGAAAACACTAAAATGATTGATACCAGAGTTATATTTAAAGCTAGAGAGAATAAGCTAGAGAATTAAGGACAAGACTTTATCTCTTTATCCTTTATCTGATGAGAAACTATCATGCAAAAGTTTTGGATCAGTAAGATCCCAAATTAATACTTTTACTCAGCAAGGACCCATTAGATTGATCAAAAGTGACAGTTCAAGATCGATTAAAAAAGATTTCTATTTCAAATGAATGATGTTCTTTTGAACTTTCTATTAAACAAAATCCTTAAAA
Organism: Sinocyclocheilus anophthalmus; assembly: GCA_018155175.1. Lineage (NCBI taxonomy): Eukaryota > Metazoa > Chordata > Actinopteri > Cypriniformes > Cyprinidae > Sinocyclocheilus > Sinocyclocheilus anophthalmus. The sequence goes on along the minus strand of JADLZN010000892.1, from coordinate 234,535 downwards.
ATATATCACGGTTTCCACAAAAAATATTAAAAAGCACAACTGTTTTCAACACTGATAATAGGAAATGTTTCCAGAGAACCAAATCAACATATTATAATGATTTCTGAAGGAACATGTGACACTGAAAACTGGAGTAATTACTGCTGAAAATTCAGCATCACAGAAATGTTGTATTTACAGGAATAAAGTGCATTTTAAGATATATTAACAGAAAAAACTATTTGAAAGTACAAATATTTCACAACATTACTGTTTTTAATGTATTTACGTCTATTATCAAATAAATGCGCCTTATCGAGACTTCTTTCAAAAACAGTCTTGCTAAAAAATCTTACCAACCCCAAACTTCTGAATAATAGAATGGTAGTGTATATAAAATGTAACAAACAACAACCCATTATTTATGACATGTTATTTGTCACTTTGTCTCTCAAATGCCCATTTATAATGATGAGTCAATCTCAGAATGAATAGTTTGGGTAATATTTCACCCCAAGGTCAAAAGGGACCTATTTTCTTATTTATTTATTTTTGTATTTGACATTATTTTCATATTTTCAAGCAATACAAATTCTTTTTGCAGCACAGTACAATAAACCTACTGAGGCAAATCCACTCAAGCAATACAGAAAGCCATTTGTGCACAGTGGTCAGGTAAAAGTTTTTAAATGAAACTGATGTGGCCATCAGAAGTGAAGTGTGGCCGCTGTCTGTGGTGCCTCTACTGTACAGTTACTGCAGACGGTGTCCACTGCCTACTGCAATGACATTTGCATTTGAACTGCATTAGACAATGAGAATAAATTACATTGTCAAGAGGATTAAGACAAATATCTTAATAATTCACCTAAATGAATATATACACACAAATATATAGTCATTGAGAAATTTCTGCAGTGAAGTTGAATGACTGATGTATGTTCTGCTCTGTGTTTATTACAGGCTGGAGAAAAACACTATCATCCCACATGTGCCAGATGTGCACGTTGTGACCAGATGTTTGGGGAGGGGGAGGAAATGTACCTGCAAGGTAATTTAAATATCATCAAATTTACATGATTTGATTCAGATACTTAAATTTGGTAATGTGTTATTAAAACAAATCTTTCAAAACAATGAAGATTGTTTCTATTGTTTCTTCATTTGTAAATTATTTTAATGTGACAGTTTTGTGGATTATATTAATAAAAAAGAATAACAATATCCAATCAGAGAAAAAAAGAATTGTTGGCTATGATAAGCAACAGTTAAAGGTGTAATAGGTGATTGTCTTCAGAAACATTTTTTGTTATGCTGGTTTATCTGTATTTATATATTCTGTGGAAGGCGTAGGACCAAGAAATGTTCGTCTAATCAAAACGCTCGGTCCGAGCATTTTAATTGGATATCCTACCTGCCTGTCAACATATGTATTTGCATACCTCTGCTCACCCGGTTCATGCAGACAGAGCGAGAATGGCAGACAAACATTAACAACCTGGTCTTCCTTCCTGGTATTGTAGTATGTTTAAAGTTTTCTCACCGGTGAATGACACATGATGTAGCCCAGCGGTTCCCAATTCCAGTCCTTGCGCCCCCTGCACTGCATATTTTGCATGTCTCGCTTAATTAACACACCTAATTCAGATAACCAACTCGTTAGAATTGAACTACGTGCATGGACTGTGTTCCGATCGATGTGAAGAGTGACATAATATACCTCCGTAAATAAAAATTATTAAAATTTACGTCTCGCACACTTTAATGCCCTTTGTATGGAACATATACGCTCGCTTCGAACTGGAATCATGGCGGAATATCCGGTGATGTCCACTTCACAGGGCACTTACGGGCGAATAGAACAAACGTCGCACTTGATAAGAGATATACATGAAATGTGCAGAGCGGGGGGCCCGAGGACTAGAATTGGGAACCGCTGATGTAGCCTATTGTAGTAATGTTGTCTCTTGTATTCTGGTCTGTGAGCGTATATGCGTTCAGGAGCGTGGCTTTGGACGGTGATTGCAGGGAGGGTGGGACGTTCGCTTTCAGTGCTATCAGGCTAAAGTTAGCATTTTCCAAGATCTCCTACTGCACCTTTAAGGTTAAAGAGATGAATTTCATTTGATGATTTGTGTCAGAGCGCTGAAGGAAACATTTTCCTCTTCAAAGTTCTCTAAATTTAGACCGTGAAACCAGACAGACAGGAACAGACAAAGCTGAGGGCTACTGACAAGGATGTTTGAATCATTTGTATATGTATTAGTGTACGTGGAGTTTTATGCTTAAGAAAACACATCTGTACTCACAAAACCAAGAATGGATAGATTGTTTTGTATTTTAAACAGCAATAGACAGTTATATGGAGCTAAAAGCGCAGACCAGTCACTAAAACCAGAATACATTCCATAGTTGATGTCTTAAATTCTAAAGAACAAAATACATATTTGACATCCTAAGATAAATGTGGTTTTATTTGTCCCACCTCAAACTTTGCAATGCTTCAGTATCTCATTTAACTCTGCACAGTGATTTACCACAGAAACTCACTGCACTGCAGTTTGTCAAAGGAGATTTATAGTCAGATGTTCTTTCAGAAAGCAGAATAAGTTAGAAGCCTTTTTTCAATCTGGCTAAAATAAAATGAAAGACTGCTGACTCATTCAAAGGGTGAATGATTGTGTTACTTAGTTTATGAATGCCAGTTGATATAGTTGCATATCTGAACATGCTAACTCCTCAGGAGATAAGTTATGCAAAATATCTTTATTGAATTAAGAACTGAAGTAGTTTAAAGATACAGTGGGCCCAAAAAAATGTAAGCCTCACTTAAAGGGGTCATATGATGCGGCTAAAAAGAACATTATTTTGTGTATTTGGTGTAATGAAATGTGTTTATGCGGTTTAAAGTTAAAAAAACACATTATTTTCCACATTACATACAGTACATTATTGTTTCTCCTCTATGCCCCGCCTTTTTGAAACGCATCGATTTTTACAAAGCTCATCGGTCTGAAAAGCGAGGTGTGCTGTGATTGGCCAGCTATCCAATGCATTGTGTTTGGCCGAATACCTCAAGCGTGTGACGGAAATGTTACGCCCCTCACATACTGTTGATGCCGTGTCCGGCCGGAGCGACGAGACAAAAACATTAAAACCCATTATAAACGAGGCATTTGTTGCATCCAGTGGGGACATAATTACTGATTATAATTACTTATATTGTCTTTTTACGCGTTGCTTTGCATCGCACCGTGTAAACATAAAACTCTGTCTGCATTTGTGATCGGAGAAATGACAAACAACAAGTGCTACTCTACTGCCCAAAACTCGCGTTTGAATCATCAGTGGCAACGAAAAACACAGCGGCCTAGCGTGAGGGGAAGCCCCGGCTTAGCGTGTGCTGAGGCCGGGCTAGAGTGAGCTGAGGCCGGCTGGACTCCGCTTCGTCCACGGTGAAAGTTGATGTATTTCCTCAGCGACCAGCACAGATCAGCTCTAGGCATGACGAAGCGGATAACGTCCTCATTTGGAAGACCAAACAAAGTAGTTTTCGCTTTCACAACGAAGCACACAGCGTCTTCACGACATGGCGGCGGCAACAACAATGCTACAGCGAGAATAAAAGTTACGCCTTCTTTCTTTGCGTGAACATTTGGGCGGCGTTATGCAAATCTTACCACATCGTGACGTAGGTACGTTTAGTAGCGTGGTTAACTCTTAACTTTTATAAAGAATATCTCTTTGGTTTTGAGACTTTAGTGTTTGACTTTACAGATCTTCTTAATGCACTAAGAGCTTGGTAACACCAAAGAGAAAGGAAAATTTATAAATCGCATTATAGTACCCCTTTAAAATCTACACTGTTCATTTTTTGAAAAATGTTTTTGAAAGAAGTGTTTTATGCTCACAAGGGCTGCATTTATTTGATAAAATACAGCAAAAACAGTAATATCGTGAAATATTACAATTTGAAATAACTCTTTTCTATTTCTTTTTATTTTATACTAGATAAAATTATTGCTGTGATGCAAAGCTGAATTTTCAGCAGTCTGCAGTGTCAGATAATCTTTCAGAAATCATTCTAATATGCTGATTTGGTGCTCAGGTAACATTTCTTGTAATTATTAATGTTGAAAACAGTTGTGTATTTTTGTGGAATCCATGAAACATTTTTTTCTAGTTTTTTTTGATGAATAGAAAGTTCAGAATAACAGCATCTGAAATAGTTAATATATATAAAAAAGACTTAATATAAAGCATCCTTACAAAATAAAAGTATTTCATTATTTTAAAAATGAATCATACTGACTCTAAGATTTTAACAGTAGTGTATGTCTTTGTGATATATAACAAAATATAAATTTACCTGATTTTAAAGACAATATCAAAAACATACTTTTTGAACAAAAGTTTGTCAAATGTGACATACAGTATTTATAATTAATGAGATGCACTATACCTGTGAATATTATGCTGTGTGAAGTTGAACTTGAAGGCAGCTGACCTCATAAATCCACTAATAATGACACCAGTTAGTCGAAAGTAATTGCAAAAATGGTTAAGAAAAATGAAATTCTAGCCATTTTGAGTGACTTGAGTGTCAAATACTTCTTAGGGCCACCGTATTTTTTAACAAGGACTTGCGAGTTATTTGTGGCTTTTTCTTTCACAGGTTCTTCCATTTGGCATCCTCCTTGCAGACAGGCAGCGCGTATGGAGGAGAAGAGTAAGGTAAAACTAAGCAAACTGTAAAACTGTAAATGAAGACACCTGCAATCCAACATGACCAGGAACTAAATGCTCTGAAACAGTCATTTTCTTTTTGTAAATTAGGCTAATTATATATTGCACCTTTATAAAAAAAGCGCACTACTTTTTCCCACAGAAAATGGGTTGACTGAATTTTAAATACATTTTAATTAAGAAAAATTATTGAATAGTTGGTCATGGCAGCTGTTATTCAAGAAGTAATGGAGAAAAGGGTTGTAATTGGGCAAATGTTCAGATGCATGTTGTTGTCGAGTGCACTTTTGGCTTTTAAAGCGCTAATTATGGTGCCTGGATCATGGCAGTGGAGTGATGCTGTACGGTCCCAGTAATATATTGTTGTTAACGGATTTACTAAATTTCTTAAGTGAATCGGGCACTAAAACAATGCAGACAGCGTGTGCAAATAAACACAGCAGATCCATGTAATTTTTATTGACTTGAATGTCATTAAAGACTGAAGTCTATGGTATTTTTTTCCTAGCAGCGAGAATGAGTGACAGCCCCTAAAAATTGATGCTTGTTTAAGATGTTACAAAATGCTCTATAGTTTAGGTAGCTGATATGCTCTGAAATATATTATGCAAAATCATCATCAACAGTAAATTCAGCTAGTTAAACAAAGGTGAGATGCAGTATGTGGAAGCGCTTCACTGTAACAACCCTTTCCGTGCAGAAACAGGTGCGGATTCAGCTCAGTGATCTCCATTCCAATGTACCTGAGCAGGTTTGTGACATGCGGCCCTCTCCTTCTGCATGAGCTTACCTCCCAACCTGCTTTTAGTTTTAATAGAATACTCACTAAAGTCCAAAATGGGCCTGTCAGGCCACCGTAGGCTACCGTCACTCCCACACAGTAGAAATCAGGAACCAAAGAACAGGTTTTAACATCATCTGGGCAGGTACTCTAAAATAAGTGTTGCTATAGAGAAGACATTGTCAGTGCATATGTAATAAGATTCTCAGTGGTTGCCTGTTGTTTGTTGATTTTAAAAATGGCAGACCATTATTTTTTTTGTTTCCAGGTGAGGAGAACCTCCTCTGAGAGCATCACCTCTGCTCCTGCCTCCAGTGCATCGGGCTCCCCTAGCAGAGTTATCTATGTAAGTGCATTTGAAAATGATTCCTTGCTTTATTACTTTTCATTTCTTCAAGATCACCACCAGTGGGCAGCAACACACAACGCTAAGAATAACTGCATGTGTAGAGAGAGTTATATATAAAGCCATAATGTTGCTCTTTCTTAAGGCAAAGCTGGGTGATGAACTTCTGGACTACAAGGACCTGGCTGCTCTTCCTAAAATCAAAGCGATCTACAACATTGACAGACCTGACATGCTCTCATACTCGCCCTATGTTAGCTACCCTGTGGAGGATAGGACTTTTGGAGAGGTACATACACACACACCCTCATACAGACTTACATGAGGGAATAACAAATACATGTCCTCTATTTGCGGTTTCTCATTTTTGACAGTTTTTTGTCTTTTATAGGTGACTTAAAAGCAAAAGGATAGCATAATTACTCATATGACTGCTACAACATTTGTTACAATAATGCCATTTTTAAATGTAATCATCTTTACTCATCATCCAACATCATTGCAACATGGCTTTTGGCTCATCATTTCACTAATTAATTGATGTATTACAGTAGTTTCAGTCATTTAACTTAGTTAGGAGGAAATCTAATTTTTTCATGAACATATCTATCATTGCATTCAAGTCCATCTTACTCATTAGCTTTCTTTGTTTACAGTCACCGCAGCAACTCACCCCTACTCCAACTGAGGTATAGTAGAGTTGACATGAAGAAACAGGACTTGTTATTGTTTCAGTGGGTCTCGTTCACTAATTATGGCATATAAATTGTGTTCTTCTATTTATACAAGGTTCTTATTTTAATTTCTGATTTTTATGCAGAATCTGTGCCAGATTAATAATGTGTTGCTCTGAAATACATAGGGAGTATTAATAAATAATTTGCCATTAATAAACATTAGAATACATTTACTGAACTTGATGAATCACAATTCTGAAGTGATTACACACAAATATGTGCATGATTAGTGAATGAGACCCTGTGTTTCCTCATATTTTGTGAACAGTTGTTTGTGAAGTAGAACAGTTATTGTGTGTTTTTCACCATTTGAAAACTCTGCGGTGTAATCACTCAATGATCAGCCTATTACTAGTTAGGACTGATTATTGTAAACTGGTCACATCTGTGTTTCTTTTCCAGCTTTATAGTCTCCTGCTGTGTGTCCCAGTGCCATAGTGATTACCGCTTAACATTGTTAATTATATACTGAAATACTGTCTGTTTGTTTGTAGGGAGATGGGGAAAAGTCTCCCCGGCAGAGGAGGCCCTCCAGCCCCAGCTCCAACAGCTCTGTAGGGGGTTATGGCCGCTATACGCCTTCCCGCTCACCTCAGACCTACAGCAGACCAGGTATCCCTCCACATACATCATGACACTTACATGGACACAAAGCACTTCCTATAAGCAACTTATGGTTAAAACAATTTTTCTTCTTTCCTGTCACTTTTTTGGCATTTGTACTTTTTTTTGCTCTAGCTTCTGTACTACACAAGCTCTTTACACTCTGCAGTGCGGTAATGCAAGTATTGTTGGCCAGTTTATGATAAATTGCTTAGTTCCTCATTTTAGGTTAGATTTTAGATTTTTATATATAATATATATTCTAATGGTTATTATGTTAGATTAATTAATTATAATATTATATTATATTTGTATTGAATATTATTTCCACTATTTTAATTCTGGCTAGAAAAAATCAACATAAAAATTTAAATTATAGTTAATTAAAAGCTGTTGCACGCCCAAATTTGTGTGCCATGGTATATTTTATCTATTTTACTTATGTATATTTATACACGACTATTGAAAGTTGGAGTCCAAAAGTTTTTTTTTCGTACTTTATTCATCACTGTAATACCTTTATTAAAAGTTAACACAATTTAAAATTTAGTCAAAAGTAACCATAACCAAACGTAACGATTTCAATGTCAAGATCTGTTTTATTTTGAGCTTTCTGTTCATCAAAGAATTTATCATCAAAAATATTAAGGAGCACCACCATGACTGAATGAAGCAGGGAAAAAAAGTATTAACAAGCATTAAGCATCACAACTGTTTTCAACATTGTTAATAAAATTCCGCTTTTTGTACAGCTTTCAATCACCCACTAAAGGTGTCTGAACACCTTTTTTTCTTTTATGTTTATTTTGTGTACTGTTCTCTGAGTCCCTTATAATGTTATAAAATTTTACATCGAAAAACATAATTGAAGTAATAGCTTATTTTCGTCCTGTTTTTTGATTGACTCCCCCTCATCGAACGCTCTGTTGAATATGCTTGCGTATTGTAGACCTCGAAGTAACACCCACTGCTATGTTGGCTAAACCGTTGTGTATGTTGACAGCCTACACTCCTCATAGATAAACAAACTGCTGTGATTTATATTAAAAGGCAATAAATACACTCGGTAACATATCCAACGATCTGTACTAACATACAAGAATAGTGATCACTTTATACAAATAGTTACTCCCGCTTGTTTGGTGCGACATTACTGTGGATTCCAATATATTGCCGGCAAGCATCTTTTAGTGTTTCTTCCTTTCTGGTGTTTGAATGTGCCTGTTTGTAAACTAACCCAATGCTGAAAAATGAAAGGCACAAAGGACCAACTTCTACTGCGTGGTTCTGTAACTACTTCATTAAAAATAATGTTCATCCACTCTTTCCTAATTTTGGGATTAGAAGGAAGGCAATGCAAAGACTGTGGTTTTCCTCAACTTGGCAATGTACATTGTCTTGTTGTCTTTGGAGCCATCTTTATCATTTGATTTCTGCACAGACCTGTTTTTGCCTCTCTCATTATTTACACTACATGTGTGAATCGGTGGGTGGAGCTAAACAGGCAGCGATGTAGAATCAGGTGTTGATCTTCTTCTGCGGAGGCGGTGCTTAGCCACACTATTAATGTCATAAAGTGACACCTTCCACAACCTGTCGTTTTTCATTAAATTCCTTTCGCACCGCTGGGACCTTTTCATAGTACCAGAACTAATTGTGGAACTACACCACTTTTTGGCGTTTTCGCACCGCCATAACTGGGAGCAATTTTAGTACCGGACTACCTTTTTCGAAAACTAAATTAGCTCCTACTCCGGAGCAGGGTCTAACCAGAACAACTGGTATTAATCGTGACGTAAGTAGACACTGATTGGCCAAACGCGTATGAAAACACCCTCACCCAACATGATTTAAAACTCAGTGTAAACATACTGTAATCATGTCAACTTATTTCGCAAGTATGGAGAACATCGATAGATGGACGGACGCTGAAGTACACTTGTAACAAATGTAGTACTGCCAGTTGTCGTTGGAGATTCTTAATCCTCCTTTGTTCTTCTTTTTTTAATCGCTTTAGTATATTCGACTTTCCATGTCCTTATTGTGAACCCGCGGACCAACACAAACACAGCTTCATCATCAATTCGCAGCGTCCTCCATCCTCCTGTTTTTAATGTTGTTCTTCTTTGTTTCGGTGGAACGCCGTGCACAAATGACAACGCTGTCGACCGGCTTACGTCCTTCCTATACACACTGTCGGTGCTAATGCCCCTTTAAATATGGGAAATAGTCGCACGCAAAATCGTCCCAGTACCTTTTTTTTAAAAAAAAAAAGTACCGTACATTTAGTTTTCTGGAACTAAAGCGGTGTGAAAGGGCCTTAAGCTGTTTTTAGATTAATGAGAAAGTTTTGGGTTCTGAAACTTACAGGATGTTTTTATAGTACAATGACCTCTTATATATTATATATTTGTATTTCTCAGTTCATGACCCCTTTAAGAAGTTCAATGCAGGTTGTAGGCATTACAGTGACAGTAGGCAGTGAGACGATTCAAAATGTGGAACAGCATTCCATTCTAAAATGACATTTTAAACCACAATAAACTGATTTGATGCAGAATTTAATGAAGAAAGTATTTCAAGAATCATTTGGTTTAGTTGTTAAGTGTAGTTGCTGATCTCATATTACTGCCATTCTTCCCTGATCGGCTGGGTCTCCTGCTCAGAGCAATATCTGAGTGTCAAATACACCACTCATCCAGAAAATGCCAACTTGTTGGCTGTTCCAACTTCGGGGAGGAGTAGTGTCCATGGTAGTGCCAGAGGCTCCTCCCCACTACCTTTGTACAGCGGCAGTGGTAGAAACACACCACAGGCAGGGAGCGGTGGCGTGGCCCTGCCCCTCAACCCCACTACTCTGGCTTTGCTCCAACAGCACAACTACATCCCTTACTTCAGAGGTACCACAGTTCTGCCTGCAGGCTTTTGCCCAGTACAAATCACCACATGCTGCATGTGTGTGAACTTATGGTCTTGGATACAAGATTCACTTTCCCTTGACAATATGAGTGAATGAGTTCACTACTAAAAATACTGTTCTAAGATTTTAAACAAGACTAATGTCATAAAGTGCATGATGTTCCTGCTGTTGGAATTGGATTTCAACACACATGAACCGTGGATCAAGCTCCAAAACTCTTAGTGCTTCATAAGGGTTTACATTCAAAATAAAGGACTAGTGAATTACAGACATGAAATTACTACCCTATCCTTCATCCACCTTTCCTAAACAGGAATTGAGACAGGATTCAAACAAGAAGCAAAGTCTGAAAGTAGGCCTAGGACAGCCCTGCACCTCAATTTGCCTTCTCACGGTAAACCCTAAAATCCAGTCTCTCTTTCACTGTGTATCACCAGTCTATTACAGTGATGTGAGATTGTAGGTGTACCGCAAGGTTCAGTCCTTGGACCAATCTGTCTTTTATGCTTGCTGGTATTGTGTTTAAATAGAGTTTGTATGTCCAATTGTTTTGCATGGTAAACGTGGATATTCATTATATTTGACCTGAAACAGTAACCTAATGCACAAAGACAAATGCGAACATTGGTGGCGAGCATCAGTATGCATTTATTTGTTGTACTGTAGTTGATGTTGTGTTTCATCTGTTAAGGTGAAATTTTCCGCCATGCATCTGATATTCAAAGTGACTGTCTGTATGCTTGTGTTAATGTTGCCATTTACTTGGTGGCTGTCATTTCTATCTTTTTAGCATTTTCAAGTGTTTTATTTCACAGAACATGCATACTCAGACAGGCAATAATTTGCAGGTGGAGTTACAGTGGAGTCCAAACGTCTGAGACTATGAATAGAAATGTAAAATATGTAGAAATTTCAGAGTTTCAGAACACAGACCAATACCACAAACTTGCTTTTGATTAGTGATTTTGTAAGTTTTACTGTCACATTAGTCCTAGTAGTTTTTCATTTAATTTTCATTGGTGTTACAGTTTGATTAGTGAATTAGAAATAATGCAGAATCTGAAGTATTTCTTCATTTTACATTATAACTTTGTTTTAAAAGTTTTCAAAAATTTTTGTACCTAGTTCCTACAACTTTTTTTGTACATTTCCTGTTTAAATAATATAAAAAAATCCCAGATTTTTGATCTCAGGCTTTTGAACCCTGCTGTGCATATGTACATTCTATGTATATCTAGAATATATTGGAAAGTATTTATTCATAAAGATAACATGTCTGTGAAGAGGGGGAAAGTATGATGAAACAGATTTGGGTTTTGTGGTTTCTCTGCGAGAAGTAGAGAGAGCGAGAATAAAGTTCGCAGGAGAAGATTAAAGGGGTAAATTGATGAACTGTAATTTTGGGTCAGTTTGCCAGACGCAGTGGCATAAACTTAGGCCTTGTGCATTTCCAGGCCAGCCCTTTAATGTTGCATGAAAGTACACTGAGGTTGTGTTTGGAGTGCGCCGTTCATGATTCACTTAGCTGTCTAATTTACTTCTTATTGGTAAAGTAGCCACACAGGAGGAAAATCGCCTCTTCCTTACAAAGGTTTCTACTTAAGATATATAAAATGAAGATGGAAATCATTCACAGAATATGTGTTAGTGATGAAATGCTGTATTACACCCAGTGGATATGAGAAGGGCGTTGCAATCCATAAAATCATATTGTAATGAGAGCATTGAGACCTTCATACTCCACAGTGTGCTCCAGTGTTGTGATTTGTGTATGTTTGGTGTATTTTATGACAATTTCCTGCTCCCCCAGCTCCAGATGTGTGGAAGATTTTCCCCTGATAAAGGGTGAATTTTTACTAACAGCACTTTGTGTGTTAAATGGTGTGTGCATGTTTCTGAAGAACAGTTGCAAGTGTATGTGAAAGAGAGAAAGAAAAGACAAAGGAGACAGAGAAAGAGTTCATTTTTTATGTGTATTAATTTTTTGCTTTCAGCATATGCAAATAACTTTTTTTTTTAAATAAATAATTTGAGTGTGTAGTTGAATAAGATGTTCTCTCTCTCTTTTACTCTCAGTTTGATAAAAGACTGTGATTATAAATACTTAATATTTTTCCCAAATGTTATTATAACATCACAATTCAGCCTGCCAATGACAGTCATTTCTGTCTATGTCCAATTTGTATTGACTTGTCTGCTCAGTTCAAGCAGTGCAATGAAATTTGAGTGTCTACTGATCAGATGCCATCAGTATAAACACAACATACTTTCACAAACTCCAATGCAAAGACAAATTTGTACTTTTTAGAGCTGGCTGTATTGTGATGTTTCAGACTCAATGAAGACTCAGTGTAGCATATTTCTGGCAACCCTGTCAACTTTTCCTCTCTTTCCTTTTCATTTTGTGTCTGCCATGACCTTCACCCCCCGAGGTAGTGAAAGTGGTCGGAGTACCCCCAGTCTCTCCACCTACTCTGATGGCAAATCTCCTTCCTCAACATACGTGGCAGCCCCACGACATTTCCATATCCCAGGTAGGTGTTAAAAACTCTTGTACTTAAACTACCCATGGTAAAAAAATTTCTCACATCTCTTCTTCCTTTCTATCCTCACTTCTGTACAATGTCAAATACTCTCTCTATTTTATGAAAAAAATCCGGCATACTGAATAATTCATATTCGTATTCTGCCTTCATATTGTTCTGTGATCTTTCGCTTAAGATCACAGCCATTGTTGTGCATCTTTGCATGATTTGCATTATTTTAGTACATTTATAAGTTGTTATTGTAAGCAAAGCCCTATTTTTAGTACGTAAAATACGTTTTTTACTGTCATTGCTCATCCCATGTTTAAAGGGGTCATATGATGCAATTTCTATTTTTCCTTTTCTTTAGTGTGTTATGTAGCTATTTGTGCATGTATAAGATCTATTGAGTTACAAAGCTCAATGTCTCCCACAAAAGGATTTATTCTATTTAAAAGAGAAGGCTGATCCAGACCGGGCTAAAACGCCTCATTCAAACACGCCCCCACATCTCTACGTCACGATGTGGAAATATTTGCGTAATGCTGCCCAAATGTAGAAGGCGTGGTTTCAGGAACCGCAGTAGTGTTGATGCAGCCATGTCAGGGAGACGCTGTGTGTCTCTGTGCAGAAGCAAGAGCACTTTATTTGGCCTTCCGGAAGTAGATGCAATGAGGAATCATTGGTAAAGATTTATTTATAACAGAACAGCACAACCCAGATGTGTGAATTTGTGCAACGCATTTTATGGACGACAGTTTTGTGGACCTAGGAGAGTAGCCTACAAGGCTGGCTGTGCAAAGGCTATTTCTAAAAAAAAAGGGGTCAATTCCGACTTTGCTATGACAATCTGTTGCTTCTGAATCAGCTACTGTAAGTATGTTTTCTTAATAGTTTAAGTATTTGCTATCGACTGTTCAAATGCGGAGTTTTGCGCCGTGTAGAGTATCGCGTCGTGTGTGTGTGAGTGAGCACGTGAGAGAGAGACAGGGTCACATCGCAGTGGAGTCAGCTTTCTTAATCGCGTCTTGTGTACTGCAAATACATACGAGCATCATCACTGTGTCTGTCATGTGACTGTTCCCCTTTCAGGCTTGAACTGATGGTAAAACTACTTATGTACTGTCTTTACATTTATGTTGAAAGCTAAAGCTCGCGATTATGGAAAGGGGCATTACATTTCCGATGCATGCTTGTGGTGTTCAGCCAATCACAATGCACTGGGTCAGCTGGCCAATTAGAGCAGACTGTGCTTGTCGGAAGGAGGGGCTTTGTAGAAAACAACAGAGGCGGGGCATAGAGGAACTACAATACATGGTACCGTATGAGTTTTTTAACATTAAAGCATGTCAACATTCTGTTACACCAAATACACAAAACATGATCTTTAAAATAGCATCATATGACCCCTTTAAATAAATGTAATGATCAGTTTCATGTGTTTTCAGCCCGTTATTGTAATGACGTCTTGTTTTCAATGCTGGCAGAAACAGCTCTTAAAATGTATCACATGTGGTACATTAAATGACTGATTTTTTCTAGAAGTAATGGTGAAGCAGAAGTGAGGTTGGGATGACCTAAACAAGCTACAGAGAGACACATGCTGTGTCAATTATTAAGACATTATGTCATTGCAATTACACCATTTATCTCCCTGTTTTCCTCTTGGCTTAGTTCATTTTAGGTGACATTTCTATCTTCTAAATTGGAAATGTGATGAAGCTTTCATTATTTATAATGTTATTATTTATACATAATTCTGACTGCAGAAAATCCATATTTCAAAGCCGAAGATTTTGGCAAAGGCAAAATGCTTGATCATGCATGCTGATCATGAACATTATAAGGAGATGAACTACAATACCTGCAATCCTTTATAGCAACATATACTGCATTTTCTGCCCTTTCTTTTGCCCCAAGACCATCCTCTAATAACACATGCTTCTTTATTCATCTTCTTTCTTCCTCTCTTTGTCTTCCATTCTCAGAGACTAAAGTCAAAGATAATATCTATAGAAAGCCCCCTATCTACCAACAGCATGGTACAGTCCAGTTTCCGTACAACCATGTTTCTTTGCATGCTGTTACGCATGTCACCATGGTACCTGTTGCCATGGAACTGTAACCTTTGACCCTCTTTCTGTCTGCTGGTTTCCATTTTCAGCTCCTTGTAGGTTTTACAAATCCTAGAAAAAGGTTTGGATTTGACAAGGTACTTGTTATCAGGCAATCAGTACCTAATTGTTGTTTCTTGACCACATGCCAAGGGTCATATGTCATATTTCATACATATTTATTGGGTTTATTTTGAATAGCAGTTAGCCCTGAATTATTAGTGGTGCTCAATGCCTGTTAACTTAGAGATAATAATTGTTTTGATGTTTGTTATATGATGTTACACATACACCAAAAGTTTGGGGTCAGTAAGATTTTTAAAAAAATTGAAAGAAGTATCTTATGCTAATCAAAGCTGCATTTATTTGATCAAAAATACAATGAAAGCAGCAATACTATGAAATATAGTACAATTTAATAAATTTTTGTAACATTATAAATATCTTCATGTCACTTTTGATCAATGTAATGCATCCTTACTAAATGAAAATATTAATTTATTAAAAAAAAATCTTACTGTCCCCATATTTTTGAAGGGTTGTGTACATTTAATGTAAGTAATGCCTTTGATATGATGTCTTAATCAACAAGATCCTACATGTCTTTTTAAATGCATCCTGACATGGAAACAGCAGTCAGATATATTCTTTATTTTATTTTTGTGCCTCTGTCCATCCATACGTACTCGCTTGTCAGTTGCAGTATTCGTAGTTCCTCATCTGTCTGTGGTCTTGTAACTTAGATGTTAAACGAACATGGTGTCTGTGAAACTCATTGGTTTGGTGAAATGTCAAAGGCATTTGTGTTATCCATTGTGATTGGCTTAAAGACATCTATAAAGCTCATAGTGATTGGGTGGTAGAGGTATCAATCACCTGACTGGTCTCTTTTGGCCTTTTTCCCCCCAGAACTTGTCCCTTGACGTTGTGTTTGGTTGTGTCACTTTTCACTTGCTTGTTGATTCTGTCCGTAAATTAGTTTTTTCTCTCATAGTGAATACTGCATTTAGTTTGAACACTGTCTAAAATCAAGCTACACCGAAAAAAATAGATGACATGATTTATGAGTATATAACAGTATTTTCATTCTAATTTTTATTGTGTGTGTGTGTGGTACTTTGCATGATGTAACTTGTGCCAGTCACTCTCTCAAACAGTGAAAACGGTCCTTTAGGATATATTTAAACTATCTTACTGTGCTGCAGCTTCCAGAACCTCCTGGCAAGATGGTGATGACGTGGACAGAAAGGTGATTTATATATTTATATAAACATCTCTGTGTATATTTGTTTATTCTGGTATACAGTATCAGGTCGTTTTTTGTAATTTAATCCAACCTACCCTTGTGAAAAAGAAGTACATTTTTTTATTTATTATGGAAATAATATACTTTACTTGAGTGCAAACTGAATGTAATGTTTTTGAACACCTAACTGCATGTTAATTGCAATTAAATGAAAATGGATTAGTTTTTATTAATTCCAATATTTCGTGTTAATTCCAATTAGCTGAGCTTAGTGCTTTTTGACCACTCAAGTAGGACACTTAAGGACATCTTTATATATAATTTGTAATTCTGTTTTGGTTGAAATGTGGTTAAAGTGTACCACCAAATGTACTGACAACCTTTTATAGTAGACTAAAATATTCTTAAAGTAATTTCTGTTAAATTTTGTATGTCATGTATTTAAATATATTTGTAATTACACATTTGCCGTGATGGTTGCAATTGAGTACATTTAAAATATATCAACTTTAAATGTAATATCAAATAACACACTACAGTTAAAATTATAATCAAATACTTTACATGTGCTTTAGTATGTTAGTCAGCATAAAAATAAGTGTACTTCTTTAAAGCATGATAAAAAGATTATTACAGCATGATGTAAAATGTACTTTCATTTGTAGTTTGACATTATTACAAAATACACTTTTTAAAAGTGCGTTAAGAACCATAGTCATGAAAGTGTACTCTGTAAGTACACTAAGTGGCCTTTTATTTCATTAATAAATGATCTGCAAATACAGTTTTTTTTTTTATATTTAAAAATACACACTGCAAGTGCACATTCAATACATTTACGCACACTTCTTTTTGTTATTTTGGGGTTGTTTTAATAATGTAATCAAACCTATGTATGTTTTCCATCCTATCTTTCCATTGAATTCTTTATTCGGTTGTATAACATGTGTTTCTGTTTTTGTTTGTCAATAGACCAGAACAAGTTGGATGAACCTGAAGAGTGAGATGGATAGACAGTCTCCAGATCTGGACCCCAGGACCTCCACCCACAGCTTACCCACCGATATTTCTCAACCCAGTGAGTAGCCAATCAATGATTTTGTAGAATCCAAACTTCCTTAAAGGGGACATCGTATGCCCATTTTCCACAAGTTGGTATGATTCTTTAGGGTCTTTATGATATGCCTGCAACATACTTTGGTTAAAATTCCTCAGTAGTCGAGGGCGGAGATATGCTAATACAGGACAGTCTGTCAGTGGTCGTGGGCGGGGCCCGAGCAATATGATGTCATACTGTTTAAAAAAAATACAAAATGGCTTGATAATTGACACTGTTTAGGTTTTTGGTTTTTTTTTAAAAAAGGAGTGAATGGGTATTTATCATTGTAGGATGGTTGTGTCCACACACTGCTAAGACAAATAAAGGGCAGGGCTTTCTTTTCTTACAGCTGCCTTATTGAGTAGTACAATTTCTTCTGTTAATTTTTCTATGAATGTTTCATATCCTCCACCTTAAACTGTCTCTGCCTCTTTTCCCCTTGAACATGACACTAGAGCAAAGTGCCATAAATCTTTTTAAATTCTCTGTTTTACAGACTTTCCATACAATAAGTCTGCTTCGCTGCCAGGATATGGGCGGAATGGCATATACAAGGTAAACTTTGTGAGACCTGATATCTGTGCACAAACACAGCACCCCACAACCTTTTGACATGCCATCTGTGTGTGATTTTTGAGAATATATGTGAGCTGTGGTCACAAGTGCTGTCATTCACTCTCTCAGCAGTGAAGAATGTTGTTTGATCCGAGTTGTATTTGTCAAACCCAGCTGCTGGGACACAGAGGGCTGTTGTAATCGCACACATCACGACACACAGTCACAGATCAGTTAATGTAGACATTTAGCCGAGGAAGCCATAATGCTCAGAGGGTGTGTCTGTGTTTGCTTGCAGTTAGAAGTGTGTCTTGTTCTGGCTGTTTTCCATGTTCTGTTTTGATCTTGAAATCTGGCTCCCTTAATTGACTATCCTCTGTAATGAAGAGCAAGATGAAGAGCAAGTGCTTCCACAGCGGAAAACCCAAGCACACTCTTCATTAAAAATCTGATTTAGATCTTTTATCTCACATACAGTGTTGCCAGTGTCTTCTTTGTTTGAGAATGGTATGAAACCTTCTCCTGTACACTAGGTGGCAGTATTTTGCAACGGTTCTTTGTATCCCAGGACAAAAAACAGAAATATTACCCATTCTTTATATCTAATCTGGTCTGATTTAGTGTCATGTTTCGCCCTTTACTTTCCACAAGCGTTCACAAAGGCATGTGAAACACAGAGCTGGTCATAGATCAATATTTATAGCAAAATCCACCGGCAAGCTCCAGCCTTAAGGATTCAAGCCTCTGTCTGCGTTAGACTTTAACCTTTAACCTCAGGAAATGAAAGAAAAACTTTCACAGTTACAGCAGCTTCTCTGTTCAAACATGATATTGTTACTCTCATTTGATAGTAGCAAAAATAAATAATGAAGGCATGGTGAAACTTTTTCAAGAAGCTTTTAATGTGACAACCTTAAAACCAGACACTGAAATCAGTTCCTTTGGGACATAAATGTGCCTGTAGTTGAAAAAACAACCATCTGTTGTTTTGAAATTGCCATGCATTCTGCATGTGAATAAATATGCACCATATATAATTGTGAATATGCCAAATCTTGTCATGCATTGCTTCTTACTAGGCAGCTGATCTTGGCGAGGATGAGGGCGATCATGACTCATCCTGGAGTGGAATGAGAGGTGAGTGAGTAGTTTATAACTTACATAGACAACAGATGAGTTTTACCATACAAAATTAATGGTTGTAATTTGTCTTTCTCTTTCTCCTTTTTTCAATATCTTTCCGGTTTTCCATGGTTTCTCAGAGTACAAGGTGAGTTCTGGTGTGTATAGTAGATTGCTGTAGAATGGAAACGAAAATAACAAAATGCAACTAAATACAGCATTAAATACAGGTTCACTTGCAGTGGTGGATTCTGTGTGGTAAATTATTGGTTGTGAGATGCTTTTGATGGTTTCAATAGACATTTAGATACAAAATTGTTCATTTTCCATTCATCCTGTATATGTGTCATTTCAATAATTTTGAATATTGTTGGGTTCATATAGTTTAATATCAAATTTGAATGCTTGAATGCATTTTTCTAATTTCTAATTTATGCATTTAGTAGATGCTTTTTTCCAAAGCGACTTACAGTGCATTCAGGCTATACATTTTTTACCAGTATGTGTATTCCCTGGGAATCGAACCCACGACCTTTTGCGCTGCTAACGCAATGCTCTACCACTGATCCACAGGAACATTATTCTACAATAAATAATTCTGATACTGGGTTGACACCTGTGTAGTGTACAAACCGGGTCCTCAAACAAAAAACAGTATGAGAACCACTAGTTGATCATAGATTCATGAACAGATACAGTGGGTACGGAAAGTATTCAGACCCCCTTAAATTTTTCACTCTTTGTTATATTGCAGCCATTTGCTAAAATCATTTAAGTGATTTTTTTTCCTCATAATGTACACACAGTACCCCATATTGACAGAAAAAACACAGAATTGTTGAAATTTTTACAGATTTATTAAAAAAGAAAAACCGAAATATCACATGGTCCGAAAGTATTCAGACCCTTTGCTCATTATTTAGTAGAAGCACCCTTTTGATTTTAATACAGCCATGAGTCTTTTTGGAAAGATGCAACAAGTTTTTCACACATAGATTTGGGGATCCTCTGCCATTCCTCCATGCAGATCCTCTCCAGTTCTGTCAGGATTGATGGTAAAACCCAGAAAGCCCGAGAAAGTGGTGGACAGCCATTTTTAGGTCTCTCCAGAGATGCTCAATTGGGTTTAAGTCAGGGCTCTGGCTGGGCCATTCAAGAACAGTCACAGAGTTGTTGTGAAGCCACTCCTTCGTTATTTTAGCTGTGTGCTTAGGGTCATTGTCTTGTTGGAAGGTAAACTTCGGCCCAGTCTGAGGTCCTGAGCACTCTGGAGAAGGTTTTTGTCCAGGATATCCCTGTACTTGGCCGCATTCATCTTTCCTCGATTGCAACCAGTCGTCCTGTCACTGCAGCTGAAAAAATCCCCCACAGCATGATGCTGCCACCAACATACTTCACTGTTGGGGTTGTATTGGACAGGTGATGAGCAGTGCCTGGTTTTCTCCACACATACCGCTTAGAATTAAGGCCAAAAAGTTCTATCTTGGTCTCATCAGACCAGAGAATCTTATTTCTCACCATCTTGGAGTCCTTCAGGTGTTTTTTAGCAAACTCCATGCAGGCTTTCATGTGTCTTGCACTGAGGAGAGGCTTCCGTCGGGCCACTCTGCCATAAAGCCCCCGACTGGTGGAGGGCTGCAGTGAATGGTTGACTTTCTACAACTTTCTCCCATCTCACGACTGCATCTCTGGAGCTCAGCCACAGTGATCTTGGGTTCTTCTTTACCTCTCTCACCAAAGCTCTTCTCCCCCGATAGCTCAGTTTGGGACGGCCAGCTCTAGGAAGGGTTCTGGTTATCCCAAACGTCTTCCATTTAAGGATATGGAGGCCACTGTGCTCTTAGGAATCTTAAGTGCAGCAGAATTTTTTTTTGTAACCTTGGGCAGATCTGTGGCTTGCCACAATTTTGTCTCTGAGCTCTTCAGGCAGTTCTTTTTGACCTCATGATTCTCATTTGCTCTTTCATGCACTGTGAGCTGTAAGGTCTTATATAGAC
Organism: Sinocyclocheilus anophthalmus; assembly: GCA_018155175.1. NCBI lineage: Eukaryota > Metazoa > Chordata > Actinopteri > Cypriniformes > Cyprinidae > Sinocyclocheilus > Sinocyclocheilus anophthalmus. The sequence continues at coordinate 213,765 of JADLZN010000892.1, read as the reverse complement.
AGGTGTGTGGCTTTCCTAATCAAGTCCAATCAGTATAATCAAACACAGCTGGACTCAAATGAAGGTGTAGAACCATCTCAAGGATGATCAGAAGAAATGGAAGCACCTGAGTTAAATATATGAGTGTCACAGCAAATGGTCTGAATACTTAGGACCATGTGATGATATTTCAGTTTTTCTTTTTTAATAAATCTGCAAAAATGTCAACAATTCTGTGTTTTTCTGTCAATATGGGGTGCTGTGTGTACAAAAAAAAAATTAACTTAAATGATTTTAGCAAATGGCTGCAATATAACAAAGAGTGAAAAATTTAAGGGGGTCTGAATACTTTCCGTACCCACTGTATACTACAAAACTAAATACATGATCTGTACAGAGATTTATGTATATACAGTACACTACCATTCAAGATTTTTTGGGGTGAGAAAGATTTTTTATTGTTTTTGAAATACAGTAAAAACAGCAACAACTGTTTCACTTGATCGTTATCTTCTAATATGCTGATTTGGTGCTCAAGAGTTCAAAAGAACAGCATTAATTTGAAATTTTATATGATGTCTTCCAGTATGTGTGCATCTATGTAATTGTGTGTCTTTCACATCCATGTATTTTGCAGGTCTACCCCTATGACATGCTTGCTGTGACCCACAGAGTCAGAATAAAACTACCACGGGATGTCGACCGCACCAGACTGGAGGTAATATTTTATTAGACATTTACTCAGTGGTTTTGTTTAATGCGATTACTGTGCATTTTTAATTGATTGCACTTTGGAGCATCCTAAGTTATAATTGAGCAATACTTTTATAATGATTGATTTTTAAATACAGCGGTGTCATCCTTTTTAATATGGAGCATGGGTTGACTTATTGCTGTTTAATTATTATTTTGTCAGTATCAGTCTGGATCAAAGTATGCAAGAAGGCAGCCAGGCAAAGAGTTGTGTATATTTGTGTGTATGCCTGACTGCACATCTGCCAGTGTGAGTGTTTGTGAGGTTATGGCTTTGTTGGGCCACAGTCCACTTGCCCACGGCCAACACGTAATATATCCTCAGTGTTCCTGGACATTGTGTCAGTGTTATTAGTGGGTTTAAGTGGAAAAGGGAAGAGAAATGTCTGGAGTTACGAGAGATGTTGATTTACAGATCCCACTCCCTAACTGTTAGCTTGGAATCACTGTGGTTAAAATTGTAATATCTGAAAATATGTGTGTGTGTGTGTGTGTGTGTGTGTGTGTGTGTGTGTTTTGCGTGAGTGTGTTTGTCATCATATGACTGGTGTCCTGATATAAGAGGCCCTTGTCACATCTGTTTGAATTGAGCATGATTTGAGTCAGTTGCAACACCCAAAACTTTCCAAAGACTGTGATTTCAGCATCTATTTGGAGATGTTCAAGATACCCACACATCTGCAAGTGTTGCATTTACACAAATCCATTCTGCAATGGTTTAAAACAAAATTGAGGTCATAGGCTTAAAAGCCTGGCAACTTTTACAGCACCCCATCGGTGCTCGTAATCCTGATTATGCTAAAGGCAATGAATGTCCTCAACCATTGCAAAGCTTTAGGTGACACATGCATATAGATGGCTGTAATTATTGTCAATATTGTATTATTTTTTCGCTCTGTCTTTAAGCTGTAATGACATTTGGGCCATGCAGATATCGTTAGCAGAATAAACATTGCTTATAGATTCCTGGCAGAGGTCCTTTGAGTTTGTTCTGATTAAGCTTTGATTAGTTGTTGTTATTTTGGGCCTTTATAGAAGGATGACTATATCATGGAGCTATTCTGCATGCTTTAAAGTGATAGTTCACCCAAAAATGAAAATTCTGTCATCATTTATTCTCCCTCATGTCTTTTAAAGCCCATATAACATTGTTCTGTGAAACATGAAAGGAGTTATCAGAATGTCCAAGCTGTTCTGTTCCATACACAGAAAGTGGATTTTAATAGCTTTTGAAGATTTTCTAATGAATAACCATTTCAGTTATGGTCTGTTCCTCGGTACGTCAAGGCGATTTGGGGAGAAAAAACAGCGAATCAATGTGCAATTTGTTTGATTAAAAAAATGCAATTGATGTTTAAAATGTGATTAATAATAAAATAAAAAGCTTCAGGTTTGCTGAATGTGCTTGTTTGTAGGGCTGCACAATTTAGTCGTAAATGTTGTAATTATCAATATTTAAAAAATCTATGAATAATAATAATACTAAATGATTTTTTACTACATAAAAATATAAAACAAATCAGCAAATATTGCTTTTTATTTTACGGTACAACTGTAAAATTGTGCTCTTTTTATGCTGTCCTTGACAGCCTGTTCACCATTAATTTTCATTGTGGTAAAGTGAAGAACATTCTCTTCAAAATATCTTCTTTTGTGTTCCACTGAAGAATGAAGGTACAGAACTGTACAGTACTACAGAACTGTAATTTTTCAACTGAACCGATCTCCTAAATTTGCCAGTTATCAAAATTAATCTGTGAAGTTTTAAAATTCAAATAATTACATTTGTCGTAATTCTTATCATTTCAGAGGCACCTGTCACCTGAGGACTTCTACAACGTGTTTGGGATGACCATTGAACAGTTTGACCGTTTGGCCTTGTGGAAGAAAAATGACCTTAAGAAGAAAGCCCGCTTGTTTTAAGTTACGCTGAATCGCTTGAAGGAAAGCAAAGATAAAGAGAAAACCTCTTCTCATCCGTCCTGTGTGCATGGAGGGATGAGTGTGAGAGAAATATATATGCACCTCCGTTCTGCTGCATAGCTACTGTCATCCCATCTCACGCTGAGGAAGAGGGAGTGCTTTCACTACGCTGTTTGCCACCTAGCTCCGTTCATGAACGCCACACCACATGGTCTGAATGTTACTCTGATGATGGGGAGTCAGAACTGAATTCTTTACTGCTCTCCTTGTTTTTCTCTTTGATTGTCTTTGATCTTGCTCCCTCGGCTGTCTTTGTGATTACTGCGTTGTATTCTCTCTTTGTGGAAAAAAACACTCAATATTGATATAAGCCACATTCTTTACATTTTATACCATTGATAAACATGGCCAACCAGCTCTACTTGTAAGTCTTTTTGTTATGTAATAATATCAATCTTCCCCTCTCCCCTTGTCTTTATTTTTGACTGCAATGAATGTTGTCCAACGTTTACGTCTTGTCCTCGTCTACTCGTATTGTTTGCTCAGTGTCTTTCTCTCGCTTTTTTCGCAGTCTCTTGCTGCCTGTTCCTCTTCTTACCTCCTAGACATGATACTCAGCTGCTGCTTGGACTGTAATATCTATTATGTAATAACAGCTTTATGGAATCTCATCCATCCATGGCTTCAGCATGACCGGGCCAAAGACTCAAGCGGAACAAGAAGTCAACAAAGCACCTTACACACGACCTAACCAGACGCGACGCAGTAAAACAAGAAAAAACCTCTTCCATATCATTTTTTGTCCTAACCAGCCTCGATTGTGAGAAGCAAAGAGCAACAGGACACTTTCTCAGTTGCTTGGTTTGTATTTCCACGACATCATGCTCGGTAGCCCCTCCCACTGTGAAATCTCATTGGTTCTTCAGAACTGTGCATTAAACATCAAATATCTTCTCATTGGCTGTGATTTTGTCACATCACTCATCAGTTTTCGAACTTGGCGTATCGCACCTGGTTAGGACACAGTGTTTGTGGATATGTTTAATAATCTTTACTGTTGCTGAATGACTGTGAGTGCAGACAGCTGGAAAAATGCAGAGCTTTTGTTATATTATGTATTTGTTTGCTTTTCCAGGTCAGTGTGCAATTCATCAGATGTCATGATATCACAGTTATTCAATAAGACATTTAGAGTTGTTCTAAACTGATATCTGGACTTCACGTACAGTACTCTCGCCATATATATTGTGCACAGAACATAATATGGTCGTAAACTTTATCAAGCGCATCAGCCAGACATTCTCATTGTTTTAATCCACACAAATGAAAGTGCTCATGGCAGAGTAGACCCTTATATTTGTATGCAATTCTTTTTTCATACAGATGTTTGCCAGATACTTTACTTTCCATTTGCAAATAATTGCAACATTCACTTTAGCATGGAGCCATGCCAAAGTTAACAGATTCTGTAGCAATTAGCAAAACTAATACAACACAACACTTGATAAAGCATGCAGTTCAGTGGCGCTTCATTTAAAACCCAAATATGATTGTTTTTTTTTTGTTTTTTTTATTGTTAATAAATGTGTGTGCAGTATATTGATATAAATGTCCACTTATCATGTCACCCTGCATTTACTAGAAGCATCATGTAATGGCTTCATATCAGACTTTTATGAGTAATCACGATGTGTTGTTTGATTTGAGATCTTAAAGTTATTGAGAGTTTGTTTTGTTTCTTCAGACACATTCTTAAGTTGTACCATGTCTATTCTAGCTATATTCACTTGGTTCTTTTTCTTATGCCAATGACTCAAATTTGCAAAAAAGAAGAAAGAAAGGTATTTTGTCCTTTAATTTTATGAATACATTACATGAAGATGTCAGAAATCTGGAACTGTTAGAAACACCACCACATTTAGTAAACTAAGTTCTGAGTCTGCCTAATGATAACCATGTGTAACGTGCCTATATCTTGTACAATATCAAGGGAACAATGGATTTTTTTTTAACTGCTCAGCAGGGAAACGCCGATTGTTTTGCTTTGTTGATTGTGAAAGTATGGCGTTTCTAACCAAATATGTGTGCATATCTTATTCATCAGGGTCATAATGTAACCTTCACCTGTCATGCCAAAATCTGTTGTTTTGGGGGAAATACAGTACAGTAAAACTAGTCTGAAACACATGAATGTGTTTTGGTCTGATTGCGTATAGGTGGAAGCCTTCCCAGAAAACCATGTTGAGCTGCGGAGGACAAATGTGTTAGTCTTATTTGAACAGCTGTAGAAACATGCACGCATGTGGGTGTGAGTGGTGTTAGCCTCCAGTTCAGCAGTCCAATAGTTCAGACTAGGTGAGTTCAGAATAGTGTGTTCGATCATCTTTATTCTTTAACAAAACACTGTTAACCTTTAAAAAACAGACCCAAGTGGAGACTAAACAAGGAGGTCTTAGCTGCAGCTGCATTGGTTCAATGGGTTCAATGTATGTGTTTTCTAAAAAATATGGTTTGCCTTTGGAAATCATTTCTAAATTTGTTTTTCTTCGTGTGTGTGTGTGTGTGTGTGAAGTCTCTTTGTCTGGATGAAAGCAGATGTAGGACTGTGACCCAAGAGAACTCTGACCCAACAGTTTTGAGAGCTGCTTTCCTACTTTTGCTACTATTACATATGAGGAGAGTTTGTGCCTGGTTCTGACTGCATTCACACAAGTGTTTTATTTTATACCTAGAAAGTTTGAGAGACCTTATGAAGTTGTCTCTGAGGTAACAAAACATATTGGGGTTTCCATGGTGGGTACGTGTGGTTTTGTGCTAGTATGCAAACTATTGTGAATAACTGTGATTGTGATGTTATTCTGACTGTGCAAAGTAATGAGTTTGGGAAATGTAAATGCACCCATTTCATTCACTGTGTCTTTGAGTTGCTTTGCAGGAAATATTGATATTCATCTCAATAAATAGGCCTACAGCTACTTCAGCTCGAGTGTTTTTCTGTAAAGAAAGTTGCTGAAACAGACAGATGGATAGATGGATATCAATCTAAATAAAGTTACTTCCATTTTTCAGTTCAGCTTTTCTTCTTTTAAGATTCTGAATCAGACCGATAGATAGATAGATGTTTTACATTTTATTTGCTTTTTGAAAGTGTCTCCTATGTCTATCATATAAACAAACGAAATAGACGTTGAAACTAAGTCTTCCAAGTTGCAACACTCCTCGATCTAAATGTGCCCGCCTCCCAGTTCTGCTAATTGGGTGGATTTTTAGTAGCGCGCTGCCGGATTGGCTCACACGGTTGTCAATCTCGGGCTGATTTGACAGCGCGAGCGGTCCTAGGAGCGCAGATATGAATCTGAAGAAGCTCACGGGCCAGCCAGAGGAACAACAGGAGAGGTGGCCGTTATCAAGCACACGGGATACAGAGCAGGTCCATTATCTTGCGATTAAGTTATGACGGAAAATAACAGAGAAGGTAAGATGTCACTGTTAAAATTATTAGACAGTTGTCTCTATTGATCCGTAGTGAAAGTCTTGACCATCCATGAAATGTTTCCTAATTTGTCGATTTCAACACACACTATTGAGGTTTCTTAAGAGGACATTTCAGTTCTCCCTTGAAAATGTGAGTGTGATGGGCTTGCTTTCCAATGTTTATTTCTTTCCAAATGCTAATAATATAATATAAAACGGCTCTGAAGTTGTCATGCTGCATTCATATTTGTAATTCTTTTGGAGCTGTCATCAAACCTTTTTTGTTTTGGAGCTGAGGCTGAGCACAAAGAAGCACGAGGCATCCTGATGAATGCGCAACGCTCCGTGGGGGGCTCTTGTTGAATAGCACGAGCCTGGTGGGATCAGCTGCCGTCTCGAGCCCCAGTCTCTATATATGCAGAGGGGGGAGGGGCTGAGAGAGGTGAAAAGCTAAATTATGAAGAACAAATCCAATTAATTTGATACAATGCAGCGGGATGACTCTTAAACCACTGGGAAAGGGAAGCTCGATTATGTTTTTGTAGTTTATGTAAGGATGAAGCATAGTTGTCACTGACAACATCATAATTGCATCCCTATGTCTAAGATTTTATGTTTACCCTGGCTGACCCTAATTTTATTATTTTTTTTGCATATTTGTTACTGTTGTTTTCAGGTGTTTTGCAAGTTCAGGTGATGTTTATTTAGAGAGGCTATTTATATAAAGAGTTTGGGACCATGTGAAGGTGTTTCCATCTCCAGTTTAGTTTTCCTCCAGGAATAACTGACAATGGAGCGGACGAGAACCGTCATCCTGGGTATTGTTTGCTTTACTGACTCTGGCTCTGAGATGAGAGAAAACAGAACAAAGAGTAAAAAGCCACCAAAGTGGTCGTGTCTCATATCTCATTGTCCAGACTGTCTCAAAACAATCAGACCAGGTAAAGAAAATAAGAAAGAATCGAGTGGAACAGGTTGGGTTTGGCCAAACGCAGTCCTTGGACTCCTTGGCTAGAAATATGATCATTTGGAAAAACAAAGATAGGCATGTGGACAAAGCTCGGCATCTTTGATCAATAGCCAGTGTAGAGTTTAAATGGGTGTGACCAAGCGCTTTGAGGGATGTTAGTCAAGGACCATCTGGTAAAATGGGCGATGGAGCCTAACTTGACCTGTTCTTATGCTTTTGGCTGAACTTTCACCACAATTTGTATCATTCAAACAGGAGGTTCAATTCAGGATGTTTTGCTTCCTATTCAGAGTAGAAACAAAATACCTTTTCCTTATTGAGTCCCACCCTTTCAAAATATTATTTCCTTTGATTCTTAAGTAAATGCTGATTTTTCTGGCAGTTTCATATCGATCTGGCAGAGAATGAACACCTTTGTAAACCATGAACCATTAAACACCTTTTTTTTCAGAAGTAGGTTCATTTTATTCCATTTAAGGTGAAAAAGCATGTGAGTTGCACCCTTATTGTAGCAGCATAGCATGTATGAGCTTGTTCATTTACACTTTATTTCAAAAAAATTTGTAACCACTCAAAGTGAGTTCATCCAAGGGCTAAATGCCAGTATAGCTGAGTGTTGCATGGTGGGAGTTTGATATTTTTCCTGATAGCTTGATGACTGGTCTGAACATGTGATCAAAAGTCTGATTGCTGATGCAGTGACATCACTATAGTGCACATCTGGACCTGCATTGTTGCAGCATCTGTGTGAGAAAGAGAAAAGCCACTGGTGAGGATGGATGACTGGTCTTGCTTAATTTGCAGGAGAAAAAAAAGATATTTAGTGTGGAGGTTTATTATCTTCTAATCACTGCTTTGAATGATGGGGAAAATGTCGAGATAATGTACAGTTTTCTCTTTTATAGTAGCCTGACTTCTACAAGGCTGTTTTTCCTTTCTTGTGGTTCTAGTCTAGCAGTCTGTGCCTTAAGATAGTTTTCACAGACAAGTATCCAGTGGGTTTATATTAGTCTGCCTTAGGATGCAGTATGTAGTTTAATTGTGTGAGTGTGTGTCACATACAGCCAAGAACAGCTGCTGATACTTTGTCTGTCTTACTCAATACCAAACCACTTCCTGACCTCTGACACTGATTCCAATGGAAAGTTGTGTTTTGTTATGAAAAGACTGGAAATGTATAGACACTTGAAATTTTTAATTTTATTGATGCAATAAAAAGATAAGGAAATGTAATATGCATCATTACATTTCTGCAATAAGCACACTTCATGGCAAATGCCTCAAACCCATGACCTTGAAGTTGCAAGCACTATGCACATTGCACAACCAGTTGGTCTTTTTTCAGTTTTGTTTATGTGAGCTGAAAAGCCCTTTGAGAACACATAAAGAACAGTGACTCTGTCTTAACGATCCCATGAGATCAAAATATGTTTTCTGACTTTTCTGTGTTACTTTCAAGCCATCTATCCACCTTATTTTTAACGTAAGAGTGGGCATGGTCATTTTTAACTTGAATGCCGCTTCCAGTTATTTTAACTGTACAAAAAGCCGTCTGTTATGAAAGCACGCAACTTTTTTTTTTCATGAAAGCTATGAAAGCATGCAACATCTTTCAGTTGTAAATATCAAACGTGTCTAAGGTTTACATGTGTGGCCAGCCTTATTCACCTAAAGTGGCTAATGAATCTGAAGTCTCACACATTCACAAGAAAATAGCTTCCACATTGCACTGTGTTCTTATAAAGGTTGACAAAATTCACTTTTAGCAGATATACACATTTGAATGTGCTATATGTAATTTTGGACTGTACTAAAGCATAAAAATTATAATATTTTTGCAGATATTTTAGAAACGTGCTAAATTCACAGAATTGTTTCTCCGAAAAACAATGCTACAGCCAGTTATTCTACTGCGTTCTGTGTCGGAATGTCTGTTTTTGTTTTGGTCTGTGTGATTCCATCCACTGCCAATTTACCCAAAAGTATTTCGACACCCCGGGTTGCCAGAATGTGGAAAACATGTATTGCAGCAATGGAAGCCAGCAAACAAACTGGGTCAGAGATCGCAGATTCTACCCGACCCAAAAGCCTCGCAGCCATCTAAAAGCTTTATAATGACCAGAGGTATATTAAAACGTGGATTCATCAACACATCAACTTACAGTGTAAGACTTGTTGCCTTTCATTGTAAATTACGCTTGTTCCTGTTGTGTGTCCTCAATCTAGCAACTTTTGCGAGCATTGAGTCTGAAGAGGAGGGGGTGGAACAAACAACTCTATCCAGTATTTTGAATTTGGACTGCAGTACCCATTTCAACCACTAGTCAATATTACATACTGCACCTTTAAAACTTACATATTTTCTCTTCTGGCATGACTCATTTTGCACTACCCAGAACTTTGTCCACACAAGCATGGATACCCTCAAAATGATTTTCGTTGGGGGATGCTCAAATGCAGCATGAAGTGTATTAACAATGATTAAAATGATAGCCTACATGAATTTATAGGTTGTACAAGTTAGATGAAAAAAGATTGTTTTAGTATTATAAATAAATGTGTGCACAAGTTCAGAAGTAACACTGTATATTTACACAAATGGCTGTGTGAGACGTCTCTCCAGAGCTGTCAGTTACCCATACTGCCCGCGGCTCTGTAACATTACTGGACTGGAGTGGCAGATCTTGAAAGTAAAACATGAAAAATTGTGTTGCATGCCTTTTGGCTCTTCTTTAGCTTTGGAGGTTGTCCCATTAGGGTTTCACATCGAGCCATAGCCAGAGGGACGATGTAACTTTGCTCTTTTTCTTTCTGTTGAACTCAGCACACTCAATTGTGTTTGTGTTCACAGAGAAGGTGCTTGTACTTCAAATTGCCATTTGAGTGTATGTGTGTGTGTATAGACTCAGAGAGTGTCTGTGCTGTAAACCAAGCTGAACTCAAAACCTCTGAGTCACTGTCTGAGAAACCTGATGCCTCATGTTCTTTAGAAAGCTTTAGTAATCTTTAGTTGCCTCTTTCTCTTGCTTTCCAGCTGAATATTCTCTGAATCAATTGAAATAAGTTGAGGTTTACTGTCATTTCCATCTCTGTCATTATTTGTTTCCCCTATGTTTCATTATTTGTGTATGAAATGGAAAGTGAGAAAGGGAAAATGGAAATGGGTGAGGAAAGTGTGGAAATTGTGGCAGAGATACAGAAGATGAAAGCTGCTGTGGTTCTTAACACTCCTGACCACATCACAGGCGGAGAGGGATCTGATTAGACTGATGTGGTTGGTGTTATTCGCCGGGTGGAAACTCTGCTCAAGCGTTTTGTGTGTTGTCGCAGCCAAGGTAACAGTCTTTCTGTAAAGACTTGTTTTATAGCTAACAGATGCTAGAACTCTTAGCATGAATAATTAATTCACAGTGTGCTGTAATTGTTTGTAGCTTTTAGGAGCTGAGCTAATTTAGGCTTTTAAGAATAACCTATAGTGATGTTTTCATAGATTCCCGAGATTTTCTGTTTGACTGACCCATACCTTACAATTTCCTCAAAAATGCATCAATAATCAAATAGAAAATCTGCAGGCATGCATGTAAAAGTTTCTGAAACAGTAATGTGCAAAGATCTCTCTATAGTGAAAGTGGATATAAGAGGACGCAGACACAAGAACACACACAAGCTTTTTCACAGAAATGAAGAGTCACCTAGGGATCTTCATGATGGTGTTTGTTGGTTTAGCTTTTGTAGGAGGTGATTAAACAAACTTCATCTGAGTCTGTATAGCACATGATGTCTTCCAACCAGTGTTGTTAATTGTTAACAAAAACTAAAAACTATTATTTTGTTAACTGAAATAGGCTAAATCTTGAAAAACTTAAACCTAGAAATGTTGCCTTGGCAATGAACTGATGCAAGTTTAATTTGAAGTACTACTAAAACTAAAACTATAAAATTTAAAATAAAGCAAAATTACTAAATGGAAAAAAAGAGAAAACAATAAAAAGAAAAAAGCTAATTCAAAATATGAATAAATGTTTTGTTTCTATAATATATATAAATCCTCTGGTCCAACAGATCTTGTGGTAAGCATATTCCTGTTGAATCTGTATCTCTACTATCTTACATACAAAACAGCTGACGTACATAAACTTTCTTTCTGCCTTTCGCCAAATTCTTTCTGTTCTGAAAACAAGCGCCATCTGTGTTTTTGGGTTATTGATCTTGCAGGTGTATTTGTGGTATTTAGGCCTTGAGGCAGCTCTCTCATCTTTCTACAGTAAATTCTCTTCTCTCTGCCACTCGGCATAGCATTTTGTGCCTGTCGTTACCTATTTCCTGCATTCATTTTGATTTGTCAGATAAATAGAGACAGGAATTAAAAAGCACTCACAGTCTTTGGGTTCTAATTCTCAAAGGGAGTGCATATATTTCAATGCTCAGGCAGTGTGCTTGCGTGTGTGTGTGTGTGTGAGTTTGTGTGTGTGCACAAACAAACTCACACACCTATTTTTTTTATGCTTTCCCACCTTTTCATGTTATTGTAACCCACTTTCCATCAATTCCAGTTTATTTTTAGTAGGGGAGTATGATTTTTTTAAGGTGACGATGAAGGCAACCTGCCCTTTGGGTATTTGGGTAAAATGCTTAGTTTGGATTTTAGCCAAGACTCGTTTTCACATGTTTTTGGAATAGTGGTTTCAGGCTTTTCTGTAGTAAATGGATGTGCTTATGTGCATGTATAGATCTGTTAGTAAAATAACCAGGTGTTCAGTGCTATGCGCGCTAAATGTGATGTTCAAGTTCTGGTTGCATTCTGGAAAATTTAAGTGCTCCTCATTACAAACTTTTTTTAAGCACACAGAGATGTGTTCTGAGGCCTTCAGACCTGTCCTTTTAAATAAATTGTACATTTAGGTTAATGTCAAGTTGTTATGATTTATGGGAATACTTGCTTTCTTTCCCTGTATTTCACCCTTGACACACCCACACAAAGCCCAGAGGCTATACTGAAACTTCAAGCTTAGCGTGCTTTCACACTACCGCTTTTTCATCTGCTTTTAGTCTGTTTGGTGTCAATGTTTGGTTTGCTTTGGTTGGTGGGAAAGGGGTTTTCTTAAGTAATAAAACATTCAGGAAATTTATTTTTAAGAATGTTTCATGAATCTGGCCCCTGGTTGGTCCTCAGAGCATGTCCTAGTACAGCCAAGCTGCTTTCACTATAATAATGTCACCTGCACATGCCACTTCTGTAGATGAAATCGTACCTGTTCCAAAGACAGCAATCTTCAGTGTTGTGATGCTTTATCTTGTGTTGAAACAGGTGGTTCATTTGATCTAGATTAAATTCTGTAGAGGACCATTGCCAGTGTTTGAATGTGTATGTTTGTGTAAGTGCCCTGCATTTATAATTAGTGTAACCAGCTACTACTATTAGTCCTCAGTAAATCTTGCAAAGTATCCATAGCAGAACTCTGTCAGAGCTGTGAGTTGTAAGATCATGGTATTCTTTTATGGATCAAACCACCCAGGCATTTGCTGCTTTAGATGATAAATACCCTCATACTTTGTCTAGCTAACAGCAGGATTGGATTTGAAAGCCAAGTGAGTAAATGGTTATGACATTTTAAAACATTATACATAAAGGCTTCAGAGATGCGGAGAATTGGAGATCTCTGTTATAGAGGCGAGTCGCATAGGCTTAAAGGGGTCATCTGATGCTATTTGAAGTTTTCCTTTCTCTTTGGAGTGTTACAAGTCTTGGTGCATAAAGAAGATCTGTAAAGTTGCAAAGACTAAAGTCTCAAATCCAAAGAGATATTCTTTATAAAAGTTAAGAGTCAACCACACCTACCTAAAACGCATCGTTGTAACACGCCCCCCACATATCTACGTCACTATGTGGAACTATTAGCATAATGCCACCCAAATGTGCATGCAAAGAAAGAAGGCGTGGTTATCAGACCACATCGTGTTTAGCAGCCATGTCAGGGAACGCTGTGTTTCAGGGCAATTCGTTCGCTTATTTGGCCTTCCAGAAGTAGATGCAATTAGGAATCATTGGTTAAGATTTATTTACAACAGAACAGCACAACCCAGATGTTCGAATTTGTGCATTTTATGGACGACAGTTTTTTTTACCTAGAAGAGTACAAGCCTGGCTGTGCACAAAGGCTATTTCTTTCTAAAAAAAAAAAAAAAAAAAAAGGGTCAAATCCGACTTTGCTATGAAAACAACTTGTTTGAGGAGGGCGGGCTAGAGACCCTTCAATACTGTACAATATTTGAAAAATAATGTGTTTTTTGAACATTAAAGCGTCACCATATCTGCTACACCAAATACACGAAATAATGATCTTTAAAATAGCATCATATGACCCCTTTAATGGTTAGAGAGTCGGACTTGTAACCCAAAGGTTACAGGTTTGACTCTCAGTACCGGCAGGGATTGTAGGTGTGGGGAGTGAATGACCAGCACTCTTTTTCACCTTCAATACCTGCGAGATGAGATGAGACCCTTGAGCAAGGCACCAAACTGCTCCCCGGGGCCACAGCAAAGATGGCTGCCCATTGCTCCAGGTGTGTGTGTGTGTGTGTGTGTGTGTTCACTACTCATGCTGTGTGTGTGCACTTGGATGGATTAAATGCAGTCACTTTCACTTCACTAGATGTGCCACTATTCTTCGGGCTCGAAAACTACTTGAAAATGTATTCTGATTTATCACATCTTAGATTTAGCACAATCTTAGATTTAACACATTACATATCGGCATCACATTATTTTTTAAGTTTGTAGTGATTCACATTTTTCTCCATATTGTGCTGCCTTAGCTTCCATTTTGGTGGATATTTTATATGAGTGAATATGTTATTGTGAGTGTGCGATTTTATCAACACTCAGCCTTGTCATCTTCCCTATCCTCCCTCACTCTTTTCTTTCAGTGTATGTTAATTGTTTGTTGTTGCTGTCATTCAGCACTTTTGCACTTGAAGCTTTGCAGATGTTTCTTTGGAATGCTATTTCCATCATCCCTCTCTCCTCAATGGTCCTTTCCAGTACTGCCATTGGCTGCGCACAAAGCCTCCACCTCCTATGCGATCTTCACAGAGAATGATGAGTATAATTTTACCAAGTTTACAAAATACAGAACTAATAGACTGGAATGATATGCTGTCTTTACATGCTACATTACATGAAATAACATAAAATCACACACAAAACACAACAAAAAAAGACACAAACATAATATAAAAAAGATAATAGATGAACTAATAATTAAAAAACGCAACAGTGGTCTTTGCCCATAGAGATTTTAAATGGTTGCTTTTGTAATCAGTGCTACAGAGTAAAAAATATTATATCTACAACTAGACTATCAGAACAGAACCATGAATTTTCCATCAATCCATGTTTTTATTAGTGTTAAAGTTCAACATAGATGACACAGATCAGTGTTAATATTTGAGGGACTGCTGGATGTTTAAAGCTCATTGGCCCGCTCCCTGACAGTAGGGGCGAGGTTTGGTCATTTGTGTCTGCCAGGTGAAGTGAAGGTCTTCCACATTCTTATGCTTTCCATCTTTCTCCTCCCTTCCCTTTCACACACATCCTGTCACCTTCTCTTTGGCCTTGCAAACTCTCAGTACCTTTCATTTGTGGCAGTCATTTGGTATGTTTACATGCACTATTTTTGTCAGTCCAATGAATCCAATACTATTTCAGATTCTGAATGTTCAGTTTATATAAACCCTAAACTTTGCAATCTTTGCAATTCCCATTTTAATTTACATGTCCATTACATGTATTCTGAACAAAACATCAGCATATGTATAGTGCCCAATCCCCAGTCACTGTGTACAGAAACGGAGAAGTCCACCGTAATAATGTCACCAGTGCTACTGTGAGTATAATTGTCATTTTTGCCATATTTTAGAAGAACGATGACATACAGTATGTCAGAAGACCTTTTTAACATATATTTAGTAAACATTCTACTCCACTGACTAGTTTTAAGAAGTAAAACATAAGTAAACATGCACATCATGGAACTAGGTATTTTTGAATCCTTTGGAGAAAATAGTCAGATTCAAGCGTTAACATGCTTACTTAACTCCTATTTAGGTATTTAAATGACTGCTTTTTAGTCAGAGTAAGTCATTAGTCTGATTATTAATAGATTATTTGGTTGCATGTAAACGTAGCTACTGTCCCCCGCTATGTTTATGATGGTAATAGTCCTGATCTGTGTGTCCACTTAGGGTCAGAATTAACATTATGGACACAAATATTTATGTGACTCCTCTAAACAGAATTGTAATTTAACAGATAAAATAAATGAGCTTCCATATCTCAATGGCCATGACAGCAGTGCTCTTTCCTTTTATATTGTGTATTGTCTCATTTTCTTTCTTTTGTTGGGATTATTTATCAACCCTAGGTTGACTCTTTTGGTCTGCTGTGAGAGACCAGAACCCATATACGTACAAGATCACATATCAGGAATGGTGTCTCTGGATCAGAGCTGCTCCTTAGCACTCCTTGGCTTAAACCCCAGTAAACAATGTGAAAATCTGATCCTAAATCAGCACTCTGCACAAATACATGCTGTTGGATCTCCGGGGGCGGACTTCCTCCCTGAGGTCTGATGAAAATCAAGCTGGCTGAGTCTGGCTGAAACATTTATCTGATGGAAAGTGCCTGTATCTGAGGAAATGAAGGACTGTGTGATGTCCGCTATACACTGAGAGGAGTTGTATTTCACTGCTGTGTTTAGCAATCCAGGGAGTACCAGATAAAAACACATTGGGAAAAAACTGTGGGGTGGGGGGCACATATATTTTGCATACAGATTAGTTTCTTAATTGGGTCTCCTCCCCCCACTGGGCCAGCCAGCCATAACCAACAACATGTCCACAGTCTCAGTCTGGCCAGATGGTGGACTGAGCCTCAAAGTGGTGGGGTGGTCTGACAGTAGGAGGTGTGTGCGTTGAGTGTGTATTCGTGGTTGTGACTTGTAGTCCTGCTGGGCCATCCTCCCCTTTGTACATCTATCTATCCATCCATCTGACTGTTTGCTGTGGACAGTTGGAGTTAAAGAGGCACCCTGGCTATAGCAGCTGGGACTTGAGACTGGGTGTGGATTGGGGGAGGGTCATGTGTATGTTATCAAGGATTGGTATCAAAAAGAACAAGAGGAAGGAAGAAAATGTAATTGGACTGAAAAAGTAGGAGGAGGACTTAAGGATAAAAGAAGGCAAAAATACACACAATTACAAAGAATCTGACCATTCTGGGAAAACAGAGTTAGGGATCAATGCCAAGTGGATACTGTATATATCAATAGAAGAAAACACAGAATGAGCTTCATGCAGCTGCTTGTTTCTGGTGATAACTTGCAGATGGGTCTTCAACATTGTCCACCCCATAAATTCTAACAAATGGAATCAGATGGATCCAGGTTGGACTCTTCTCTTGGTCATCTTGTCCTTGCCAACAATGTACTTGGTACTCAATGTGCTTTGACAATTTCAAATACATTTGAACTGAATTAAACTTTCAGTTCTGAATAATGAATAGAGAGTGGTTGCTCTGAAGCAGTTGGAGAGAAAAAAAATGCAAAAATCAGACTAGTACAATTTCACAGACTACATGACATTTTAAGAACTTGAATGTTCATATAAGTGTGCTTAATGATTACTCTTGACTAAGCATACATCATTGTAAAGGAAATAGAAAGCGAGAACATAATGTGGCCTCATCTGCACTAGTCCGGAGTATTATGTGTGGAATGTTGAGCTGGTTTTTTTTTTTTTGTCAGTCTTCTTTTGGGCGGTTCAAGAATATAGGATTGTGTAACACTTACAGACCCTTTGTTGGACTGGCTTGAAGTGCACTATCCAGCTGACCCTGCCCAACCCAAACACAGCACTAATGTATGTCTGAAACCCAGCCAGGATATTACGAGTGAGCATCGCATCAAAAGGCAGTCATGCTCACTGATTCTGACCTAGTTTTAAATACTCCTTACCGTTGCTCTGTCTTCCTTTCATCAAGGCTTTCCTCCCCTGGACCACAGCCAGTGTTCCATACTGCCCATCCATATGTGCTACAGCTTTCTCCACTATAAAATGACTCCGGTGTCAAATTATGCAACTGCAGCTGAGCAGAGTGGCCTTTACCTCATAGCCATATGGAGAGTCTGTGAAGCCTGATTGTTTGTGATGAAGACGATGATGATTTCTCCAGACCTGTGTACAGAGTTTTGGTTGCAGTTTACCAGCTCAGAAAGTTTCCATTATTCACATTTACTGCCTGTGTAAGTCAATCTGTGTGTGTGTGTGTGCGTATTTAGTTTAATTTTCCACATGTGTACATGAGATAACATCTTATCAGGGGAGAACTGCAAACTGGAGAACTGGAGATCAACCAGTGAAAATGAAGACAAGATTTTTGCCACTGAGATTGTTGCTTTTGTGCCATTATATATGTTGACTACCTATTTATGTTGTTTTAATTGGATGCATCACAGTTCATTTAACACATTTACTTGAGTTTCAACACATCTGAGGTATTTACAACAGCAAAATCTGTAGCTACATACAGTCTCTGCAATCTGGAACAAATTAATTTTCATTGCATTGGATACTGAGAGTAGCAGGGGTGCAGATAATCAAAAATACTCGGCAACATTCCAGAATCTCTGAAAACATTGTCCAGCAATTATAAAGGTTCAGCAAGTCCTGCAAGTATTTCTGGGATGAAAAATAAATGTCAAAGGTTTATTCAGGACTCTGATTAATAGAGTACAGAAACAACAGCTCTAGAGCATTCCAATTAATTTGTCTCTGGAATTTAATCCATTTACTTTTGAGGTCTTGTAATCAAAAATCCTGTTGTGTTGCAGGTGTTGTGCATATTATTTTGGCTTGTGTATTTTGCTTTAGTAACCACTTTAGTAATGAGGTGTTTCACCAGGGCACAGATTGTTGCTGCATTCCTTGGAGACATGAAAACACATAAGCGCTGATGAGTGACACACAGGCACATTCTGTGAGATATATTACAAAGGACCTTGAATTCAGCTCATGTGTTGCCCCTGACAAAACGGCCTTTGCTGTAATGAATCCCCTGCAGTGGAGCCCAGAAGAAAGTCATTCCACTGGCTACCATGTTCTTTAATGCTTCATTAGAGTTCTGTTTGTTCAAAGCTTACCGTCCTGACAGTTACCAGTTTGCCAGTACAGGGCCTCCACCCTGCTTCAAACATCCTGAGCACGTGATGCGAGGGCCAAGCCCTGTAAGAGTGGTATCACAGAATTGCTTTGTTTTGACGGCATGTCTGGAGCTGGGAGGAGATAAAGTTTAGATGCAGTTTACTCTTAATGTTTACAACAGATACAATTTCTTTCCATTCTTTGTTTCTTTATCACTACCCGCAGTTTGTGTATTTCAAATTATCTGAAAATTAGATGATATTTGAGATTCTTGACAGAAATTAAGTGTTTCACAATTTTTTTTTTAATTGCTTGCAGCTCTATTGAATTGTGTGCACTGTAGGGGTGGGTGATAAAGCCTCAAAATTATATCACGATATTTCAAGAATATTTGCCATAATATTTATGATGATATAGACAAAAAAAAAACATGGAACAACGTTTTATTGGTGATTGCAGCTGGCAGGCAGCAGCATTTATTAGTGCAAACAAAATTAAGGGCATTTTCCATCCTTTTCCAATGAGCTACTGTCATCAATGACAGACTACCTAACTTGAAGTGTAAATCTATTGTCATAAGGTGGCAGCAGCAGCTGTGTGTTCGACTTGAAGCAGACCGATCGGTGTACAGGGCCGTAGCTGGGGTTTGCGGGGCTCCCGTTCATTACAGTGCCTTGTTTGAAATTGTGTAAATAGCACAAATAAACAAATATACAAATTAAACAATGTTTAAGTTTTTTTCAAGTTTGTAGGTGTCCAGGTACAGAAACTGAATAATCAAGTGTAAATAGCATTGCATAGTCTTCACTGTATAAATTAAATTTTAATTCTTGTTAAAACTACAAAGTAATTCAGTAAAGAGCAGTGAGTGATTTTCTCCCGTTTAATTTCTTGGATTAACATTAAAGGGGTCATATGATACGATTTCAATTTTTCCTTTCTCTTTGGAGTGTTACAAGCTCTTGGCGCATAAAGAAGATCTGTAAATTTTTGCAAAGACTAAAGTCTCAAATCCCAAGAGATATTCTTTATAAAAGTTAAAAATCAGCCACACCTACCTACACGGCTCGTTCTAACACGCCCCCACATCCCTACGTCACTATCTGGGAAGATTTGAATAACGCCGCCCAAATGTTAACGCAAAGAAAAGTGTAACTTTGATTCTCGCTGTAATATTGTTGCTCCCGCAGCCGCCATGTCGTGAAGGTGCTGTGTGCTTCGTTGTGGAAGCGAAATTACTTTGTTTGGCCTTCCTAAAGAGGACGATATCGCTTCATCATGCCTGGAGCAGATCCGTGCTGGTCGCTGAGAAAATAAATCAACTTCGCGCTGTGGATCACCGGATCGGCTTCCACCGTGGACCATTGCACTGGACGCCAGGGGCTGGATAGCTGTCCAATCAGAGCACACCTTGCTTTTTCAAACCGATGAGCTTTGTAAAAATCGACTCTTTTCAGAAAGGCTGGGCATAGAGGAGAAACAATATGTACAGTATGTGGAAAATAATGTTTTTTTGAACCTTAAACCGCATAAACGTATTTAATTACACCAAATACACAAAATAATTTCTTTTTCAGCAGCATCATATTAACCTTAAGGACACTTGACAGCACAGTAAATTAGCGTGGTCACTTTAAGAGATAATGCATCCATTATAATGATACACATCCTATTTCTTTCTCCATTGTTTACTTTCACTTAAGACATAACCGACCATTTTTTTGAGGATACTCGCAAAGACAGGTATTGTGACAATTTTGTATGTATTTGTCGTTTCAAGAGCAAGAAGAGACAAAACTCAATTCGGTGTTTGAGGGCTGTAGACGTGGCTCTCTGCATGCACACTGTACGCACAGAACAGCGCGCGGTTGCTGAATTAAGCTTTTCATGTCTTTTTGTGCTTGATTGTTTAAACTGGTGATGTGTATTTGTTCGTTCAGGCACGGGAGGAAGCAAAGAAGAGCTCGGTTTGGTGTTTGCGCGGCTCTCCGTGTGCGCACCGAACTCTCTCGCTCCTCAGTGAGTTTTTTTCCGCGTCTTGTGTTTGAATGCTTTAAACTGTTTTGAATGTTTAAATTGGCAAAGGCTTAAAACACGTGCAATTGATAAGCTTTCGTGACGACGCGCAGGCCGTCTTTTTATGCTGGCCTCGGGCAGTCGGTTGAAATTGCCAAGGCCCCCTCTCTCTCTGCGCCGCTTCGCTAAATATATGAGCCTCGCCTATTTTTGAAGGTAAGAGTGTGCGCTCGAATATGCTCTAGAACCGCTCTTGCAATACTTTGATGTCATACACCGATCAGTCTACACAGCGCTGCTTCAAGTCGAACACACCTAATATGGGTTTGTGGTGGTGTTGTAAAATGGGCGCGCAGGGACAGTGTTTCCCAAACGGAAAAAAAAAAATTGGAGTACGATTTCCGGCCCAAGCTCCCCCCCAAAAACGCCCCAAAACTTTAACTGTCAAAATAATGTTATAGAATATGTAAATCAAGGTTGATAAGGACCATTTTAACTCCTTAAAACAAAATATTGACGACAAAATAATTTAAATTATAAATGAGATAAATTTTGCAGGTAAACGGATCAAATCGGGGCGAATAGCCTACATTAAAGAGAATTAGGCTACCGAACATGAATAAAATATGCAAGCAGACAGTGTCAAAACGGCAATCATGAAATTAACCGATACCCTCGAAACAACACATGCATCATTTTCAATGTAAGCAGTCAGAATAATCCAATTTAAATGCAAAAAAGTGTCCAATATAAGTGATCGTAAAAAGCAACATAATTAGCAGGTATTTCACACTCGTTCATGCGCACACCATGACAGTCAACTCAAAACTGTGTCATTCATTAATACTTAATTATAATCCGACAATTAAAAAAACAACAACAATAATGCGCTTACCTTCGTGTCGCTCTATAATTTTACACAGAACTAGAGGAAGCCTCTTGTTAAGTTCATATTGTAGATCATAATACAGAACTTTGCACAGTCAAAACTAATCAAGTCTAGCAGCTTTCAAGGATTTATCAATCTGGATCGTTTAAAAGACAGGATCGTATAAACCGACATATTTAGTTTCGTTTTTGATTAATTAATTCAAATGTGCTCTGATATCGGAGTTGCATTGATAGAGCCTTCGTGTCATCTCACTCCACAATAATTCATGTTTTGAGAGTCGAGTCACTCTCCCACTCTTTAACTTATATTTAGGCATTGTGATTACTTGAATATACAGTCATAGCTACTACATTTAAAATCAGATACGTTATAACTTATCACGCTAAAAACTTGTCACTCATGAATCATAAAGTCTGTCTGTTGAGCCCTCGTGATAAGTGCGGCTGTCGACGTTTACATCAGCACCAGTGCCTCTGCAGTGTGTGTGTGTGTGTATAACGCCCATGCTGGCAACACTGGCTAGGGAACGTATATCCGCCATACGTCATCGCGTCGCTATATCATTGATATGAAATTTTTATCATGTAAAAATGTATACCGGTATTATCGTGGACGGTATGATATGGCACACCCCTAGTGCACTGTATTGAATTATGCTGTTATAATGGTGATGTCACTGCCTACATCACCAAGTGCATTGATGATGTAACAGTCTCAAAGACCATCACTGTCCGGGCCAACCAAAAGCCGTGGCTAACAGGGGAGGTCTACGGACTCCTGATGATGCGGAACGCTGCCTTCAGAGCTGGAGATGAGGTGGGCTTGAAGACTGCTAGGGCCAACCTTTCCCGCGGCATCAGAAGAGACAGTACTCCAGGAGGATAGCCCATCGTTTCAGCGACAGCAGAGACACTCGGAGCCTGTGGCAGGGGATACAGACCATTACGGACTACAAGCCCCCACCACGCACCTGTGACAGCACCATCTCCCTGCTGAACGAGCTGAACGCCTTTTTCGCTTGCTTTGAGGCACAAAACAGCACCACTTCACAGAAGACTCCACCTCCTCCCGGCGACCAGGTGATGACTCTGTCCCCGGACAGCGTGAGGAGATCCCTCATCAGGATCAACGCACGCAAAGTTCTGGGTCCTGACAACATTCCTGGGCATGTCCTGATTGACTGTGCAGTGGAACTCACCGATGTTTTCACAGACATTTTCAACATCTCGCTGAGTCAGGCTGTTGTCCCCACATGCTTCAAAGCTACCACCATCATTCCAGTCCCGAAGAAGTCGTCTCCATCCTGCTTCAATGACTACCGTCCAATTGCACTTACCCCCATCCTCATGAAGTGCTTTGAACGGCTAGTCATGCACCACATCAAGTCTGCCCTCCTCCCCTCCTTGGACCCCTTCCAGTTTGCATCTCGGTCCAAACGCTCGACCGATGACGCTATCGCCACTACCCTCCACTCAGCACTTACACACCTGGACAAAAAAGACTCATACGTCAGAATGTTGTTCATAGACTTCAGTTCAGCATTCTACACAATCATCCCTCAACAGCTCATTTACAAACTGGTCCAGCTGGGGCTGAACACTTCGCTGTGCAACTGGCTGTTGGACTTCCTGACTGGAAGACCTCAGGCACTATGGGTCGGCAGCAACTCATCCAGCACCATCACACTGAACACTGGGGCCCCCCCAAGGATGTGTGCTGAGCCCCCTCCTCTTCACTCTGCTGACCCACGACTGCACACCGTCACACAACTCCAACCTCCTTATTAAGTTTGCGGATGACACGACTGTAGTGGGTCTCATTAGCAACAGAGATGAGACAAACTACAGGAGCGAGGTTAGCCGCCTGGCCGGGTGGTGCAGTGATAACAATCTCTCTCTGAATGTGGAGAAAACGTAGGAGATTGTTGTTGACTTCAGGAGATTGCGCACTCAGCATGCTCCTCTGACCGTAAATGGTGTGACTGTGGAGAGGGTGAACCCCAAAAAAAAAAAAAAGCCCCCACCAAGTTCCTGGGTGTGCACCTCACAGAGGATCTCTCCTGGACTGACAACACCGCAGCACTGGCCAAGAAAGCACAGCAGCGTCTCTACTTCCTCCGCAAACTGAGAAGAGCCAGAGCCCCGGCCCCCATCATGTGCACCTTCTACAGAGGCACCATCGAGAGCATCCTGACCAGCTGCATCACTGTGTGGTATGGCGCCTGCAACATGTCCTGCCGCAAGACACTTCAACGCATAGTGAGAGCAGCTGAGAAGATCGTTGGTGCCTCTCTCCCCTCCCTCCAGGACATTTACGGAACCTGTCTCACCCGCAAAGCCCTCTGCATTGCAGGTGATCCCACCCACCCGACACACAGCTTCTTCAGTCTGCTGCCATCAGGGAGGAGACTGCGGAGTCTCCAGGCCAGGACCAGCAGACTGAAGGACAGCTTCATCCATCAGGCTGTTAGGAAGCTGAACTCCCTCCCGACCTTGCCCCCCCTCCCCTCTTTTGCCCCACGCACCACTGAACTCTGACCCTCTGATGGACTCTCCCACCCCCCCCCTCCCAAATACACACACACCTGTCACTTTAATCATCAAAATACGCTCTTTTGCATACAAAGCATTTTTTTTTTTTTTGCACTACAATCATTATATCTGCACTTTTGTTTACTTTACTGGTTTGCACTCTATCTGCCATATGCCTTGTGCTTTATATATATATTTTTTTTACATTTTACCTTATTTGTATAGTTGTATTTTGTATTTAATCTGTACCTATCTGTATTTATGTTATCTGTATGCACCAAGGGTCTGAGAGTAACGCAATTTCAATTCTCTGTGTGTATGTGTTGTACATGTGGAAGAATTGACAATAAAGCAGACTTGACTTGACTAATGGCCTCAAGGATTCAGTTCTGTGGCAGTGTAACATTATTCTCTCTCTGTCGTCTTCTCCACATAACATAATTGTTTTATTGTGAGTGGTGTCACGGCCAGCTCGTTCCCTACCGTCACATAAAGAGGTCCACACATACAAATGAGTGGTTTGACTTGCAAGATTATTTATTCAATAGAAAATGATCTGTTACAGAAATGTAACACGATGTCTAGGTAATAAAAACGACACCAAGAGAGTTGTTGAAAGTTTATAAAACAACAACCCCAATTGGAAGAAACGTTGATAAATAGCACACCAACAGACGACAAGTTTGCAGTAAACAAGTGACTCCTCGGAAGAACTGGGTTCTCCCAGAGGAAGTACTGTTGGGCAGTTCAGCCAAACATTTATACTCTCCACCCATGAGTTATCCAATTAACAGTGACATCACATTCTGATGTTATCCTGCCAGCATCAGGTAAAGAAGGAAAAGACGGAGTCATAACAGTGGATAAGAAACATGGCTTTGTCATGACCTTCATATGAGAAGCAGTTGACAGTGCATATTTCAGTAATCTAAGTTAAATACACAAGGTATACCCCAACTGATAAAGTTATACAGGAAAGCAACTAAACAAACAGAACACAGATAAGTATTATCTTAAAACAGGCACTTGAATCTGATACAGTCACAGTGTTGAATCTGATACTGTGGGGAATGCAGGCTTTGTGTTGAAACCTCTTAGTCAATGAGACTGTTGCTTTCCGCTGTGCTGCAGGCTTTGGGTGGACTTAATGTCTGCATTTCAATTTGATTCTCTCCCCAGTATGATGTCAGAGCATATAGTTGTTTTTGCACCAAGGCCAAATACATGGATCAGTGTCCAGATTCAATATCCTGCTGACACACTCGTGAGTTCACTTGTTTTTTTAAAGTATTTAAATGGACAGGGGACTTTTGTCCTGTAAATGCAGTTTATCTGAGATCATTCAGTGTAACAGGAAGAAGTTATTCTGAAATCATATAAAAAAACTGATAGTCATTCGGCAGTCTGTGACATCATTAAATGGCACCTGAAAGACTGTGTGGTGCTGCAGAAAAGTGAGTTTATTGCTCTTAAATACTTGATAATTTCACCTTTTCATGGTGTGGTAACATAGGTTACAAAAACACATGTCATTCAGTGAAATGCCAAAAAACTATTTTAATATTAGATTTTTTGAAAGACAAGTAGATGTTGTGAATAATTGTGATTAACTTTACTGGTCAAGTTCACTGTTTGAAATAGGTGGCCATTTGATTGCCTGAAATATTAGCTGATGTAGAAGTTTCGTCATTCAGGGTAATGGTTTTGTCATTCAGTGTAATGCAAATTCTCTGTTACACCACAGTGTCATCCATTACACTGAATGACAGTATCACTGTATAAATAACAATTTTAGCATCTTATATTATAGATAAATGAGGAATGTTTAGCATTGACAAATATGCCTTAAACTTAATAAATATTAATATCTGAATGCATTTTGGTATTGTTTAATTTGATTATTGATTAATTATAGACACCCATGAACAGAGGGAGTCACTAGGCACTGTAAAAAGCCAAAAAGCTAATAAACTAAGTGTGGACCCAGTAGCTTGGGTGGCACTCTTAAAGCCTGTTCACACCAAGAACAATAACTATAACAGTAACTATGTTAGCCTCCACACCGATGAACAATAGCACTGTTCATTCTAAGCATGTGCTGCAGATTTGTTGTCTGCCACTTTAAATGCTCGAGCTCTTTAAATTCGAGTGGATTCTGATCGGCTGTCTCTTTTTATCATTCATCAGCTGGAAAAAACAAAACAAATCCATCAATATCCAACAATATAAAAGAGATTCCAACAATATTGTTTCTCTGTGCAGTTATCGTTAGTTGTGCTGTGGAATCTGCTATTCTTTTACACAGAAGGTTTTTTTTTCTTCCACGTTTTTGATTATTTTTTATCTTTATCCTTACTGTACTTGGTGTGAACGTGCCTTTAGCCAGGAAAAGAGAAGGGTATTGAGGATTGTAATCATTGGAATAATAGCTTGCCAATCATTCTGGGTAGAGAGACCCCCTCACTACAGTATGTCAGTAGTTCAAGAGAGATCACTGAGGGGATTCTCCACCCAAATACTCATTCTGATCATGTCATTTATGTTTGCAAACAGAAAGTATTAATAAATGTGGAAAAAATGCATTTTTGAGGCTGAGCAAGTCAGAAACAAAGTGACAAGCTAAGCAAGCATAGCAGGGGAGCATCAGTAAAATGCTTATTATATTAAAAAATTTGCTTCTGCAGTCATTTACTCAGGAATATTATTAAAACTAATTTAATGACACAGATTAATACTAAAAATATTTCAGTTATGGGAACAATGGCAATGTTATCTCTCTTTTTGGCAAATCGTCATTCAGAGTAACAAACCATGGTCATTCAGTGTAACACATATATTTATGTAAAAACGAAACAACATATTTATTCTGACCTGTACTTATTAAAATACAAATAAGAATATATGATCATACTAAGTTTTAATATATTTTAAATTATTTTCACTTCCTTATAAAAACTTCTTGCTGGCAAATGGGACATTAGCAAAGTATAAAGATTTAAATTAAGTTAATTGATATTTGAGGGCTGCACTGTGATGCTTAAATAGAGCCTTTTAATATGTCATCAAATGATTCATGTTTTAAATATGCCTAACAAGATTTTTTGGTATATAAATATTGTTACACTGAATGACATTTTAGTCATTTTTGTCTTCTGTCAAACATGGTAAAAAATGCATGATAATATTTTATTTTTTTCAGAAAAATATAAACTTAAACAGGACACATTCTAATGTATAGGGAAAAAACAAAACTTAAAGCTGTATTTAGGGCTGTCGCGATTCGTCGATTTTATTAGTCTTTTCGATTTTTAAAAATCCTCGACTTCGTTTTGCTCGCGTTGACTAACCGGCAAAATACCGGAAATGGCGCATTTCACAGACGAGAAAAGAAAAAAAAAAAATAAATGGAAAAAAAAGTAAAAAAAAAAAAAAAGAGAAAAAAATAAAAAAAAAAAATAAAGAAAAAAAAAGAAAAAAAAAAAATAGAAAAAAAAAAAAAAAAAAAAAAAAAAAAAGGAAGAAAAAAAAAGACCCAAAAAAGAAAAAAGAAAAAAAACAAAAAAAAAAAAAAAAGAGAAAGATACTAAAAGAAACAGAGAAAAAAAAAAAAAAAAAAAAAAAAAAAGAAAAAAAAGAAAAAAAAAAGAAAAAAGAAAAAGAGAAAAAAAAGAAAAGAAAAAGAAAAAAAAAAAAGAAAAAAAAAAAAAAGAAAAGAGAAAAAAAAAAAACAGAAAGAAAGAAAAAAAAAAAAATAAGAAATAAAAAAAATGAGAAAAAAAAAAAAAAAAAAAAAAAAAAAAACTAAAGAAAAAAAAAAAAAAAAAAAAAAAAAGAAAAAAATAAAAAGAAAAAAAAAAAAAAAAAAAAAAAAAGAGAGAAAAAAACGAGAGTAAAAATTTAGAAAAAAAAAAAAAAAAAAAAAAAAAAGAAAGACAAAAAAAAAAGAATAAAGAAAAAAAAAAAAAATGTATAAAACACATTATTAGACTGTTTCCCAAGGCTGCATGATATATTAAACCCATTTAAAAATCATAATTAAGCATAATTGTGAATTCACAAACGCTACGATTTAATTAAATAATTATATGCGATGCAGTTCTAATACAGTATATGCGCTTTAATTATTTACATGCATGTAGGTTAAGTACATGCGTCACACAGAGACTCCGTTCACAGTAGTTCCACAGGAACTGTTATCATTTACATGTGTGGAGCGTCTCAAACTCCATCTCGCATGTTGGTTTGTTAGTTTAGGTTTATTATAATTTTCATCTGAGAACCAAACAGCTCCCGATATTTGTAAGGTAAATCATTTATAAATCTACGCAAACACAGGAGAATACATCGCGGTTTCAAAATAAAAGCTCAAACCCTCACTCTGAGTTTACACGTTTTGATGTCCACATATTCATTTAATTACAGTGTCTATAGCATTTCTGTCCTAAAGAAATGGCCAAATTTTAAAGATTAAGTGGACATTTGAATTAAATGTTGCTTGGTAAATATTAAACAAGTATTAGGTCGCACAGCAATTTGTAAAAATAATCATCAGGCCGTTGGCGTCTTCTGCAGGCCTTTGTTGTAATGCATAATGTACATTAGCTCTATTGTTTATAATACATTATGTATTTTAACAATTTTGTTCAATAAAACCATATGATTTCTTGCATTTGATACTTTATTTGAACTAATTATTATTGCCTCATTGCTATTATATATGTATTTTAAGTAATTTTAAAGGCTATTGTTCACTTACATCTATTTTTATTACCACAAAAAAAATAATTATAATTATAGGGCACTATGAAATCCGTTTTATTCCCAAATTCAGTTTTTCTATACCTCCGTTTTTAATGGTTTAAAAATTAAATTTTATTATCAAAAAGCCTGTCTTTAATTGAGTTTTTACCTTTCCCAAATTTCTGTTTTTCCATTATTTTCTGGATTCCATTTAGGGTTGTGATGGTTGCGTGACGCGTTGTGTCCTGACATCCACACACTCTATAACAAGCATAAAACTAATATTTGTATACAAGTTAATAACGTAATAGTTTGCAAATTATTTTATTTAGACTAAAGTCTAGGTAATTCACAAATTACCAACCATCAAATCCATACACACATTTTCCTTTTAGACTGCAGTTTGAGTGCATTATTAATTTTCATGTATTACTTATTGTTCCCTCATTTTAGTTAAATCGTGGGTTATTTAAGGAACAATTAATGAAACATGGACAGTGGCCACAAATTAATAAGTCGTAGGAACTAATTAACAAGTTGTAGGAATGAATCCTTCCCCGCAGTGTCCCGCAGCCCTGCAACCTTCGCCTAATTGTTTCAAATATGAAAGAATTATCTGGGGAAATGACTGTTACTACATTTCTATTGCTTTCCATGTTGAAGAACTTTGTGTTTTCTATTTTAATGTACTTTTAAAGTTTAAATCACATTTAAAGCTTAATTTGTAATTATGAGTGAATGATGATGCATTTATATACCGTCACTCACAGCTGCTTGCACGTTTTTTGGGCATGAGCCGCATGCAGCCCAAAATTAAACTGCTTAATCAACCATCGATAGCTTTAATCGATTGCATCTCTTATCTACAATTAATCGATCATCGATTAATCGCCGACATCCCTAATATATATATATAATAACTTTATATCTATATATTATATGAATTTATTATAGGCCGTACATATATTTATTGCAACACCGTTATCTCTGCCATTACCACCACCCGCGGTGGTAAAAAATCTGCCACTGTCACAGCCCCCTAATTTCTCTTTTAATAATGGTTCCATTAAATTTATACTCAAACGCATTCCACTTAATTGATTTTATTTATTTTTTTTAAGTCTTTTTTTCAGAAATACTGCACATTTAAATTTTTCTCCTAAATAAATTCTGTTAAATAATATTTTTGGTAAATACTCCTTTAAAAAGTGTTTTATTTTATTTTATTATTAGTAGACTAGAACACGCGGATATGTTGTCATTCTTACACTATAACACTGAACTTTGATTTCAGTGATTTGGACTAAGAGATGGACACTTCTTTCTTGCACTTTTTTGCACTTTACTTTTTTACTTTTGGATTTAATTTGGTTGAATGAAATATAGTTTAATAAAATATTCTTAATTAAAATTTAGATTTTTTTTGTGGGAAATTAATCGATTAATAACCGATAAATTAGTCGATAGATTCATCAAAATAAAAATAGTCATTAGTGGCAGCCCTAGCTGTATTGCACTTTTATTTTTTTAGTATGAAACACCTTTTCGTCTTTGACCTATGTACAACAAATTTCAGCCATATCAGCCTTGGATCTGTTTATTGGAAACATGAAAAGCATTAGTCATCAATTCAAGCCCCATTGTTTCACAAGTGGTAAAACAAAGGATGAACTAATGTTATTGGAAAAAACTAAATTTTAGCCACTAAAGATTGTAACTTAATGCTCCGTTAAAACATAATTTAGGTCAGTGAGCCTGCTGCCTCCCCCCCCCCCCCTATACATCCCTGACTCATGTATTGACTTTTTGAAACTTTTTAGGATTAAAGTTTTTATTAAATACAGACAAGGATAACGATGCTTTTGATCAGTCTGAGGTAAATATTGTAATCTAGCATATGGGAGTAATAAACCTATCCGAGCATAACTCTCACTAAAACATATCCTAGAAATTCGTCCCTCTCCACACACATGCGCTGTATCCAGCTGTGGAATTGGAGAAGTGGGGCTACAGGGCGGAGAAAATAGGGAAAGGAAACTAAATAAAGAGGAAGGAGGTCTCACTTTCCGCCGAGCACGACATGGAGAGAAAGTGACAGATTTGACTTTGTCTCCAAGCAGCTCCCCTTCGAAGGCGCAGCGGTTTGCTGTCGGGATCGCGATAAACAGAAAGCGAACAGAGCTGCTCTGTGTCCGGCTCGAGGGGAGATTCAGGGGAAGTTTTCAGAGACATTGCCGGGCGGTAGCGAGCGGAGGTCTGCTGCTGATTCGCATAGGGAGAAAGCGGGGAAAACAGACGGCTTGGTTGCGCGGATT
The DNA here is from genome assembly GCA_018155175.1 of Sinocyclocheilus anophthalmus. Lineage (NCBI taxonomy): Eukaryota > Metazoa > Chordata > Actinopteri > Cypriniformes > Cyprinidae > Sinocyclocheilus > Sinocyclocheilus anophthalmus. Next base: position 182,973 of record JADLZN010000892.1, on the reverse strand, counting down.
TTAATGAAATACTGCAGCTGTCGGACACACGCCTGCAATCCCTACCTTTCCCGAGGTAGATGCGTTTGACTTTAAGATGCGGAGCGACCCCATACTGTTCGCCTCGAGGGGTGAGTGTCCAGTATCTCCATGAGTGGATTCATTGTTGCATGCTTTGAGACCGTCGATATACTACGGTCACCAGACGATTCATTTATAGTATAAAATAACAGTCACGGTGTATCTTTTACTGACATGCAATATGACAACAAACAGAAACACATTTCTCCTTACATCCTGGAATATCCTCGCGCTTTGCGTGTGGAACAAGTTTGTCAAAACAATTTTTCGGATGAATTGAATTTGAACTACACTGCAAGTGAGAAGAACTATTTCATATAACGAATATTTCAAAGGCGACATTACCGGCTCGGACTGGGAAGAGCTGAGTTCACCCCGTGAGTCAGATCGTCTCCGTTCCTTCTCAGCTTTTCTCTCAGGTCAGATAGAAAAGCCGTTGCAATTTGAAATGTGTAGAGGCGGTAAATTTAATGACGTTGCAAGGAAGTCATGGACTGCTTGTTTGCTGTGTTTGTTTATTTATTTATTATAAAACCTTTTTTTTAAAGTGCTTGTTATTATTAATGTTCAGATTTGCATTTAATTAAATCTAATTATTTTAAATTATATTTTAACATTAGTATTAGCACACTAGAATAATTCACGTGTGAGGAAGAGCTATTCCAGTCACCCATAATAACTCTGGGGTGATACAGGTGCCCTGTTATCTTCTGTCACAGAAGTTTGCACTTTTAAAAATACAACATGCGATAGATAGGTAGGACCATCTGTGATTGGTTGGCTGGCTTGCAGCTGTGAGGTGTCGGGTATCCCGTACGTGCATCACAGCTTGCACTCTGTTGGATATGACAGAGCCCTATTGTCCAACAGTGGTTTAACAGTATCTGAGTGCAGGGCATAGTATTGGCTTTGGACTTTTATATGTAAAGGGCCAAGTGTGGTTTTGCTATAGCATTGTTGGGTATTATTACAAGGCTCTCTGGAATGCTTGATTCTGATTGGTCAGTCGCTGCAGAATCATTCGGAATGATTGTTGTCCAGAATATGAAAAGGATGTCATTATAAACTCTGTCAGGTTAATATCAGACCCCTTTGCTTTGTTTCAGGGTCCTAATAATCATGTTGTTTAGGGTTTGTGTTAAAGACCATATATTACATATGTTACAGTGAGACTACAACACCATTCTTTCTTTAAGTTTTTGCACTAAAACATGTCAGCATAGTTCCAGATGTGACAATTTTCCTTGTGGATTTGAACTTTTCATCTCGTTCTAAAGCTCATGGCTGTGCTGGTGGTTAATGTGTTTATTGGCATTTATGAACATGGCACAGTGTTGTTAGATCAGTCTGACATGGTACGATTTGGCACTCGATTACTGTGTGTGATGTGGGTATTGGCCTGTTAGCCTACTTGGGTTTATTTTAGGGGGTCTCCTCTATAACAGTTTCCACGCTGATGACTTTTTAAAGGCTTACACGTGCCAGAAACCCCTAAAGCCCTTCTTTCCCTTCAAGTAGAGATGTCTGAACCAAAAAAGATGAGAGGGAAGAAGAGAACTCTTTAACTTTGCCTTCCTCCATCTTTTCCACCCACTTTGTCAACTGCTGCTTGGCTCCACTGCAGTCTTTTATCATATTTTCCCCCTCTCTCAATTGCTACCATAAACATCCTCTACTATGTAAGAGAGTTAATAGCTCTCTAATTGTCCCTGAGGGGAGAGATTAGTGTGCCAGAGAGGTTAGTGTATTTGTCTCTTTGGCAAAACAATTTAAGACAAATTTGGGACATTCTAAGAAAAAAGGAACTCCAAGCATTCGTGAATCGTGACTATTAAATGAAGTGTATTTTTGTGGCCATAGGTTCAATAATTGGTTCAATTATATAATTATAGTTCAATTATAATTATTCAGTATTCAATTATTATTCAATATACAGATCAGTGGGGGTGGGAAGCATTGTGGTCTAAACTAATTTGTCAACATTCATAGATTTACATAGAATATTTGATTTAGTATTTTAATGGCACCTTAAAAAGGAATTTATTGTTAATATTAAAAATATATTTTGTCTGTCTATTGTTTGAAGTCAGTAAGATTTTTTAATGTTGTTAAATAATTTCTCTTATTTTCTCTTTGTTTATTCTAAAAATGCAGTGAAAAACGCAATAGTTAAATATTATATGGTTTAAAATATCTGTTTTTGATTGCTATATGTTTTAAAACGTAATTTATTCCTGTTTGGCAAAGCTGAATTTTCAGCAGCCATAACGCCAGTCTTCAGCGCTCTAATATGCTGATTTGAAGCTCAAAAACATTTTATTCCTATATCATTTAAATAGTTGTGCTGCTTAATATTTTTTTGGAAACAGTGATACTTTTTTCAGGATTCTTTGAAAAAAGAACATTAATTTTTAATTGAAACCTGAAAGAACTTTACTGTTATTTTGGTTAATTTAATGCATCCTTCCTGAATAAAAGTATTTCTTTCTTTTTCCATCAATCAATCAATAAAAATACTGACCCCAAACTTTTAACTGGTCGTGTACACATTCCGCAAAGAACCAGATCATATCTGGGACAAGTTAACCCTTTGCAATTTCAAGGTAGTCTCTAGGTTGCCATTTTTTATGATTTTTAATTTTCTGCTAAATTACATGTCCAGTTATCTATATGTTTTCCCCTAATAATATCTTGGATAATGCATCATCATCCTGTGCATGGTAAACTCATAAATATTCTACAATTCAGCCCAAGTTCTGAAGTCATTGGTGGAAGGCAAATATGCTGGTGAGCATTCATATAAAAAGTGAATGCAAACACTTCTCTGCTCAGCTTCCCAGGCACCATGGAGTCTCCTCCACCCTCTAGAAGGATGATTCTTAAAGGTTTCTGTAACCAGTGGCCCCTTTCTCCCACCCCTCTGCCAAGTGTGGTTTAGGAGTTAGCACTCTGTAATTACACACACACACACACATACTCATAAACACACAAGTATGTATTTCATGATTGTTTTCATAATTGTCACTTCAGTATTTTCCTCATATGTTAATGTGAACACATATGGATAGTGCACACACATAATCAAACACAGAGATGAATGTAATCACACAGCTGAGATATTCCCTTATTGATGATCCCGGTGCATTTGATATATGTGACTACACAGATGCTGGTATTGAAGCCCATCATTAGTGGAACAGTGAAGCATCTGTTCAATATTTTCTTCTATCCTGTAGTTTTCTGCTATTTTCCAGGCATGTGTAGCATGAGTGGTGCTCTGGTGTGCCCTGGCCTGTGGCAGTGAGCCATGATGAGGCCAGACTGTGAAGCAGCCTAATTTCACAAACCACAGACTAGTAGCTGCCTTAATCCCAGCTGTCAAACGTTTTGTTTTGGACACCCAGTGCCTCTCAGATCTATGAGAGATTCTATACAATATAAAACTTATATTGCTATTTTGGGTTCTAATGGGATGGAGATATGAACAGATGGTGGATCACTTATAGAAAAATCAATGGGAGAAATTGTAACAGTCAATATGGTGGCTGTCAGTCTTTAGCTTAAAAGAACCAATCAGCTTACTGATAGAGTTTGTTTAATCTAAATCACAGATGTGACTCATGCGAGCCAATGATATAATGTAAATGTAAATTTTTTTGTATGGATCTATTAGTTTGTTTTTCTTCAATAAATACATTAACATGTGACATAATGAACAGTTCTGCAATTGCACTGTTTTGCGGTTGCAGATGTTCAAAAGCTTTTTGCTCTTTATAAAAAACAATGCAATTCATACAATTTCTGATTATTTTTCTAATTTTGATTTTCTTTTGATTTAGTTAGATCAGGTTGTAAAATGTCATGTGCGACTCCCCCCTCCCATTCTTAAGGATGGAAATAATCATTAAGATGTTAGCATAATGTTTATTTTATGATGTATTGTCACATTTTATTACTGATTTGAAATGTATTTTGAAACATAAAAACTGTTTGGAGATTTCAGGTAGATAGAATTTGCATTTTGTATGCCAATTATTTAGATAATTGTTAAATATCTGTTACCAAGATAGCTGCAGAGTAAACTGACTTTAAATAACTTTGATATGACTCTATCCCTCCTTCCATCCATCTGTTCAGCCTCCAAGCTTTTCGTTGTGTAAGACCAGATCGGAGTATGAAGAGCTTGTGTTGTATCTCAGTCATCACCAGCTCTCCGCCTGGTTCCTGTCGGCTGACATCAAAGAGAACCAATGCACTGGATGAGAAAGGGAGGACAGATGAGTGAGAGGTTCATGTTTATGTTCTTGTCAGGTTTCTTAACCAAAACAAGAGAGGCTGTGTGTTATCTCAATTTTTCAAAAGGTTTTTTGTCAGCTGTCATACTCTGAAGTAAGAAGTGAGAAAAATGAATAGCTTCTTGGCTCAGTATGGAAATAGAAATGGAGAAGAGTGAGAGAGATAAAAGAAGGCAGAAGCGTGAGTGAAGGATGTGGGATGGTGGGTACTTCACAGAAACACTTATACACTCTTAAAACTAAAGGTGCTTCAAAAGGTTCTTCAAGCAATGCCATAGAAGAACCATTTTTGGTTCCACAAATAACCATTCAGTCAAAGGTTCTTTAAAGAACCATCTCTTTCTTAGCTTTTTATAATCTGAAAAACCTTCTTTCGCCCCAAAGAACCTTTTGTGAAACAGAAAGGTTCTTCAGATGTTAATGGTTCTTTATGGAACCATTTAGACAAAAAGTTTATTCTATGGCATCGTGAAGCACCTTTATTTTTAAGAGTGTATATGTAGTAGGTCATAGATCATGTGTGAGCATATGGATTTGAACAGTTCATTAAAGAGGACTGTTTTAAGATCTGATGGAAGAGTCGGCTAGGATGACAGCGTGGAGAGAAAGGTACTCTGTAATCTACATGCACACACATTTCCTTTGGTGAATTTCAAGGATGTTGTTGATTCTCAACAGCCTGGGTGGTAGACTGTAACCACATATACATACACACCTACGCAAAATGTACACACATACTGCATCAGCAGACAAATAATACTAGTTCTGTCAGGACCACTATCGTCAAAATTATAGATACTTAGCATAAAGTCTGGTTTGGAGGTATGGTTCTGTTCTGGGCAAAAACCTCCCTGCCCATCCATGCAGCCTGTCATGAATGAGCAGGGAGAGCAGCAATAATAACCCCCCTAGGGTTAACAGAACAGAACAAGGTAGATATCATTAATGAACTTAATGATATTTAAGTGTAACACTTTATTCAAGATAAAGGCGTCTGATTAGCAAGGAATATCAGAAAGCCAAGTCCTGACTGTGGCGAAAGGAGGAGCTGGGGATGGAGGAGGGTAATTAGCTATTGAGCAATGAGAAAACTGCTGATAATACTGAGGGAACTTATATATGAATGCTTAGATAGTTGTCGTATTCCTATAGGTAGATGTGATAAGCTGAGAATCAGCTGATGCAAGCTTGACTCACGTGACCTGCCAGAACTAATGCTAACGCTTAATGTTTTGCATGCTGGCAGCATCACAATTGCTTTTGCAGACCACATCCCTCTATGTTATTGAATTTGGGTCGGAATAGTAGAATAATGTGATTTTTGTCCAGGAGAGACTATGAATGTTGTTTATTCTGAAAGTTCACTATAGGTCAACTTGTCAAACTGGTCCTAGACAACCAGCAAACCGAATGCCATTCATTATTTCCCTCTGTCAACACTGAATTAAAATCAGCTTTGCTTGTTGAAACACTCTCTGGTGTGGCATCAACCTTTTTATGGTTGTTTTGGCAGGTATTTGTAAAACAAGACTAAAGTTCTCTGTAAAATCTAATTTTGCTGACTTTGAGACCTTTGTTTTTTTGGTTGGGATGTGTTAATATGCCCTAATTGGTCATTCCTCAGCTGGAGGTGTGTCACTGTTTTAAAGATGGGCTCTTTGGATGCATTGCTTGCTATCTTTCATCATTTAGTCTTGTTTACACTAGGGTTAGTTAATTGAGATTATGTGAATGAAGAAGAATCAGAGTCAGAAAATTGTGATCGTGGGTGGTTGTGATTGTTTAAAGTTTTCCCCTTATCCTTTCTTTCTCCCCTGACTTTGCCCCCAAGCATAGTTTGAAGGTGGTCCTCATTTTTGTGTGGAACTTGGTGCTCTTTAATGCAGCGATTTGTTTGCATGGTCAGTTTTTAAAGTGTATTTCCTTTCATGTTGTTTGGCAACCATCACTTAAATTGCTTCATTAGTTTTATTCACTCTGACATGTGCAAGCTGTTGGACAGGGAATGGTAAAGGAACAACTGGAAACGGTATAAGCTTATTGTATTTTTCATCATAAACAGTAATATGAGATCGAAGACCCATCAAAACAGTTGAAAAAGTTCATTTATAATTTCTTTTTACTGCAGTTATTTTACTCTAGTTATGCTTTTTTAAAAACTTTTATGTATGATTTGAATACAACATTATTTTCAGGTAAAATATATGATTTCAGAATTATTAAAAGATTATTCAAACTTTAATTATAATGCTTGTTGATTACTAGACTGCTCTTGCAAAAGCCAACAAAATGTACTACTACTTATGTTTTTCATTTTAATCTTTGCTTGGTAGCTTTATTCATTCATGTTTTAACTTGAGATTTTGAAATCGCTACTAAAATGGGGTGTGCAGTAGAATGCATGTGTATTTATAAAATCATATCACCTTTGCATCAAGCTAGTTGCTTTTCGGAATGGACAATTTGGACAAAACCCTGTATAAAAGTGTGCTGGTTGACTACGGACAGCATAACTGAGGAGCAATTCAAGCACATACAGGGGGAAATGTCTATTCAGTTGGACACGAGAACATGCAATTTGAATTATCTAGCAGATCAACAATAACTCCATTGATTCAAGTAGATGTCCTTATGTAAGGACATCCCTAATGTCTTCCTAAATCAATCAATGCTCAGCCAATCAGTTTAATTATGACGCAACAAACATTTTTTGTAATGAATGACTGTCTTGTGTATACCTTTAGAACAAGAACATTTAAAAAAGCTTCATATGTAAAGGACACAAGTCACTGCATCTGCAAATTTGTTTGGTATTTATCACTGAGAACTGCATACTTGAGGGACAAATATCTGCATTCAAATGAACTGTAGCCAACCTGAAAAAGACTGGCTCATTTTCAGGTGTAAGTGTAAGTGTCTTGATGGCTGAATTCTAGACCAGTACAGTGACACACTCAATTTGCTATATCATTGCACACTCTAATCAGTGATCTCTATTTTCTGTTTTACGTCAAGAAACTGTCCATACAGCAGCCATCCTCCCCCCTTCAGCCCTCAGTCTTATGTAAACCTTCAGTTATGTGTTAGTATGAGCCTGAGCCCATTGTAATGCCATTTTATAGTCCTCTGATTTTCCAGGGCTGCAATTAGCATTTGATAGCCTTTGATATTCCTCAGGTGCCGAGCCAACAGATACCCATAATTCATTGCTTTTTCCAGATACCAGCCAACATCTCAGTGCTGAACAAAGCACACGGCCCATCTTTACAGTGGTAATATGAGAAAATCAACAAAGCAGAAGATTTGATGACACAAACTTATTTTTTCTTCTGAAGCTCCTGTTGTGCCTATTGAACATCTGATTGTATGTGTTTTTTTTTCAGCGATGGAGGAGTTGTTGGCAGAGTTGCGGGTCTTTCTGGAGTTGTTGGACAGAGAATATTTAACTGCTGGGGTAAGAGAGAAGAAACAGCAAATATTAAACATCCTGCACAGAGTTCTAGCCACTAGAGGTAAGCCCAAACCCCCTTTAGCTGCTCGTTTCACTTTTGACCTCAGCTAAACTATTCACAGTGCACCATATCTCTTTATAATTTTTTTCAGTGATGTGAATGTGTTTTTATATGTGTTTTGCTCTCTCAGAGCCCTCATGTAAGACAGAGATACACACCTCTCTCCCGGCCCCTCCTCAGATGCCCCTACCAGAGATTCCTCACCCCTGGATGGTAAGATGTGTATATTATAGTAGTTACTATAAGTTTGGACTGGGCGATATACCTAAAAAATTATATCACTGTAGTTTTCTTCTTTTAAACCCCTTGTGCGCTCCTCATTTGGGAGTCACACTCATGGTCTTCGCGGTCAAAAGTGACCGGACACCTGAAATGTAACTTTTTTTTTCTTCAGTAAAATCAATTTAATATATTTTTGTTCAATAATATTTTTTTTCTTTTGTATTTTGAGAGAATGTTATGGTAATTAATATTTATGCAATAATTATTATACATTTTCCCCATTGAAAATAGTACAAAAAAATGTTTTCTCTAATTTTTTTAAATAATTTTTCAATCAATGCAGTATCTCTGATTCAAATAGAGACTAGGCCTTTAAAATCAAATTTTTGAAGGCAGAATAGCACCTCCTGGTGAGAGCAAAAAAGAAAAACCTGTAATTTCGATGGTGTAACCACTAGATGCCTGTATAGGAATCTATAGAGATGCTTTTTAATTCCCTAGTTGTTTTTATACATAATTATTTACTTTTATTAGGTTGTGGATTTAAATGTATATTAAGGCATTCTCAAAGACCACTTTTTGTCAAGGTTTATATTTTTTTGTTGTTTTAAATGTTGATTTGAAGCGTCAGTTTTTGAATTATTATTATTTTGTTATACAAAACATTAAAATTCTATAAAAATGTAATAAAAATAAACAGGAACAGGAATGCTTTATCAGAGCTTAATCCTTCTGGGCCTGATCTGATTTTAACCTCTTATTTCAGTCTTCTGACTCATTTTGGCTATATGGTTATAGCCATACCAATTCATTTGAGTGTGTATAATTGTGTGTGTGTCTGTGAGTGTGTGTAAGTGAGTGTGTGTGAGTGGATGTGTCTGTTTTGCACTCTTGATGTTTTAGAGTGTAACCCCCCTTCCTTGCTGTCCACTTTTTTACTAAATTGTAGTTGAATTATTGATTTTATTTTACATAGTTGCTGTGTTACATGCACACCAGTTCATAGGGGTGTGTGTGTGTACAAGTGTGTGTGTGTCTGCGCGTGTGTGAGTGGGTGTGTTGATTTTGCACTCTAGATGTTTTAGAGTTTCATCCCTTCATTGCTGTGCTATTTTTTTCTCTCTGCAGCGGTGGGGATTTGTAGATTGTCACACAAAAATGTTCGTATTGAATTTTTTTTTTTGCCATTTTCTTATTTCCTATGGTCGGTCATTTTTGACCGAAGACCACGAGTGTGACTATTTTTTTACGAGCACTTAGCTTTTTCGAATCATGCCCTCAATTTTTTTGTGTCTTCACATACCAAGTGCCATAAAAGTCACCAATTTTCATACCATTCCAATGAAGCTATGATTTTTAAATATTCAAAATGTAAAATTCTTCTGAGTGACCGAAGACCTCACAAGGGTTAAATAAAATGGGTCCTAATCATTAGTGTATTTTCGCTAAAATAACTCAAAAGTGGTGAACCATTAGGATTTTTTTTGTTTAGTTTTTATAAAATTTTCCCAAGCACGTTTTTTTTTAAAACACCATATAATAATACATAACAGCATTGTTTTGTTTTATAATACTATTGAAAAGTTTTGTGTCAGTACTATTTTAAAGGTCACATATTTTACACCTTTCTGGAGTTTTATTTTAAGAATAAATATATTTGTCCTTAAGAATATATATTTGCGGTTTAAGTACCAAAAACCACCTCTTCTTTCAGGATCTCTGCAAAGAAAAGGTTGAGTTTGGCCTGTCTAATTAATATTCATGAGCCTCTCTTCTGATTGGCCTGTTGTTTTCTGAGTGACGCATGGCCAGGGCAACCACAGGTAACTAGGGTCATGTATGCTGTAGCCTGCTGTGGATTGGTGATACTCACAAGTAAGGTCAATAGAAACACTGGTAATGATGGTCACTGCTGAGGGAAATGTCCGGCCTTACATGTTTGAGCTGAACTCAGACCGAATCGGCGACGACAGGAGACAACCAACCACCTCCTCAAACGCGCTTACAACAGGATGTTTCAGAATGGTAATTCATGTTTTTTTTTTTCAAACACCGGATGCAGTAAATACAAACCTGACCAGCCGAGCGTTTGCGATCACGTGAACTTGAAGACACTTGTACAAATGTGGATGGGTGACATGAAATGATTCCAGATTGGCGATGTAGTGTTTGGTTTCTGTATTCTGTACTGTATTTTCCTGCACTCAAACCTGCCAATCTAAAGGATCAAACGCCATGTATGGCTTTTGAGGTAATTTGTGAATTAGCATAGACTAATAGTCTAAATAAAACAATTTGCAACTGTTACTATTATTACACTTGTATACAAAACTTTGTATTATGCTTGTTATAGAGTGTGTGACATCACGTGCACTACCACCGGAGGCAATAGACAACGGTTGACGCGGTTGTCACGGTTGTCACGGTGACCGTCACAGACCTACTGTGCAATGATGTAGTTTCCTGACATCCAGACTGAACAGCGTTTTCTCGACATGTTTCTGTGTTGTTGTTGCTCAGAAATGGCATGGACGTGATGTTGTCTGGGGGTTTGGCAGAAGGAGAGTGGGAATGTGGGCAGTGCTCGGGTGGTGACTGAAGGCGGTGACTGTGTAGTTCTGACGTCACCTTTTTACGGAAGTTACAACGGTTCGTGAAAAATCACAGCTACTTTATGCAGGCTGTGTGCATTTGACTGTGGATTGACTGTTTTGAAACTTATATGGTAGTTACATAGCACCTAGACCTCATTTATCATGAAAAAAGCCAGGAAATTTCAGTTTTGACAATATGGGACTTTTAATATTATTTACAAACACCGTTTTTAATATATTTTAGTGTAATTTATTCCTGTGATGGCACAGCTGAATTTCAGCACCATTATTCCAGTCTTCAGTGTCACATGATCCTTTAAAAACTTCTTATATTTTTAGATTTATATGTTGATTTGCTGCTTAAGAAACATTTCTATTATTATCAATGTTGAAATCAGTTATGCTGCTTAATGTTTTTGTGGATTCTTTGATGAATAGAAAGTTTTAAAGAACAGCATTTATTTGAAATGTATTTTTTTTTTTTTAAATGCAAAGACTTTACTGTCACTTTAATTAATTGTTTGCATCCTTGCTGAATAAAAGTATTAATTTCTTAAATCATGCTTTATTTACAATGTGATTATATTCATTGTATCGTCCAGCCCTACTAAACTAAATATCAAGAAGAAAACCTTTGGTTTCTTTACAGTGAGTTTAGGTTTTTCTCAGTTTGTTTTAGCATTCCTTGTAGTCCAGAAACAAAAATAGCGTTGTCCTATATTTGGAAGTGATGTCATCTGAACCCTGAACGCCACTGGCTGGTGGTTTGATGGTCTCTTTTTGTGAAGTGTTCAGTGTTTTTTATGAGCTCTGTAAAACAGCAGCAGGAAGTGTTCACATCAGTTTGATTTCTGTCACATGACCTCATAGTTGCTGACACACGACCCTGATGTGGTCTCATCCGTCAACAAATGAAACACATTATGCCATTATGTGCTCTCATGTGTGTGACACTTAGAGTAACAATCATCTTTGTTTTAGGGCAGAAGGAGATGCTTATATGCTCATAGGTCGCGGTTGGTCATTCTCAAACGCACACATCCCAGCACACTGTTTTACAGTCCACCCTTTACACACTCAGCACTTTACAGTATAATTAGAAACATCCTTTCCTACCTCAGCCATCCGTGCATAATCCCAGTGTGTGTGAGTGTGGGGGGGGGTGATGATTTAGTATTGAGTCAGTGAGCCAGGTTTATAAACTGACTCCTTGTCATATTCCTGCCAGACCTAACACACATTCAGTGTGTGTGTGTGTGTGTGTTTGACTAAAGCCTTCTATGGCCCCTATGAGTGGTCAAAAACCACAGTGGGAGAGATTGAAGAAAAAGGACTGAAGCTGGGCATGTGGGTGGTGAGATAGGGCCGTGGATAGGACAGCAGACGCCACAGTACGCAAGGGGAAGAATCGTGTCTGGAGACTTTCTGTGCATGTGTGTGTGTTTGCGTTGAACTGAACTCTGTGGCTTTGGGTTTCTGAACGTTTGGCAGCAAATTCACTGCAAATCTTCCCTGTTCATGTACTATAATGAACCCGGGGAGGAATTTTTGACTTTCTGTTAATGCATAGCTTTCTAAATGCTAATTTAGTTTTTTCAAACAATAGTGACTATTACTTAAAGACAAGTTATGCTTACTGCACATGCATGCAAGGTTATGTTTACTGCACATAAATGCACAGTTTGGTCTATGAACTTCCAATAACCCTTATAAGAGCAACAACAATACTCAGTTATGAAAACTTTGTAACCTTTTTTCCAAAATATCATACCAATCAAAACCCGCTTAAATGGGACGATTCAAATGTTCATTTTAAATGTATTTCACCAAAGTTACATGAAGTTTCATTTAATAATAATAATAATAATTAATGCATTTAGCAGATGCTTTTATCCAAAGCGACTTACAGTGCATTTAGGCTATACATTTTTTACCAGTATGTGTGTTCCCTGGGAATTAAACCCACGACCTTTTGCACTGCTAACACAATGTTCTACCACTGAGCCACAGGAAAGCATTTCCCATAATGCTGTACCAGTGACAAGAGCCCAACATAGCAGGAGAATCAGGTACTTTTGAACTGACAGTTTCTCTTTTTATGTGCACAGTTGCAGACAGTGTAGTTCCAATGTAATTTGATTAAAATTTTTTGACTAGATTTAGCATTAATTATCAGTTATACAATAGAGTTCCTTCAGGTGGTACAACACTTTTATTTAATTAAATTTTTTATTTTTAAATTAATTTGTCTTTGATTCATTTTTCCAGCAATTTCCAATCTGTTTTAAATTAATTTTGCCCAGTTTGTACTTTGTTGGTCTTGAAAGTTAGAAAAAGAACACTATAACCTAAAGCACTCTTTTCAGTGGTCTAATCAAGTCAATATTTTAGCTGCTTCTTAAGCTGGCATGTCAAAAAACACATCTCAAGACTTCCCCTAGTGTGAGTGCTGTTACAGGGCTTGTTCTTCAAAATGAGCTAGACGGAATGCAACTGAATGGAACAGGACCCCTGTCTTGAGGTGTGTTTTTTGACACACCATCTTAACCTGATGCTGAGAAGCTGAAAATACAAAGAAACATGATGCAACCTCCCATCCCATCATGCACAGTGAGTTTAAAGACAACATTGCCACATATCAAATAAACATTTGTGGATGCTGTCGTGGAGGGGGTAAAACGCTGGTACACTTTCTGCAGTCACCGAATTGCATCCTGCCATTCGTAACTGAGCAGAGAGAGAGAGTGCATGTAAGAGAATATGGGGAAGCCATAGCAGACTCCGCTGTGACAATGATGACTTCCATCTGTGTTGATGTTGGCTTCTGCTCCTCCCCACCAGCATACCCCAACTGCACCTCAACACACAATGTCACGTTAATGAACACAGATGCAGACAACCTCATTATCTGTCTGCTCTTTGTAACCCAAAAGGGAGTCTGTTTTTGAAAAACCACGCCATTTTTTAGCTCCTCCTTTCTTCATATTTCCCCCGTTTTCACTGAATGTCCCAAAGTTAAATGAAGTTTCTTTGCCCAAAATGATGTATCACTGACTATTGATGACAAGAGTCTATCATAAAATCGGGTACTTTTGGATCTATGTTCTCTCTTTCTAGGCCCACAGTGGCAGATGATGGAAATCCCAAGATTCAGTTGTGCTAAAGGAAAGGGCTCTACTGTATCCTCCCCACCTCCCTTTTAAGGAGGGTTAACCGCAGTCCGGAATGCAATGACCTAATCCTTCATTGTGTCATGGACAAAAGGAGGAAAATGAATTATGATTCATGCACAACAATGCATTTTGTTCATTGCCATGGAAATACCAATACAGATGGTGATTTCTACCCCTCTGAACATCTTTTAGAGGTTATAGCAAGTGACAGTTTATAAAGCCATTTCATTCGGGAAAATTAGCTTTCAGTTTTTCGGCTGTTTTTTTATGTGGGACTGCTGGAAAGTTTCTCCGAAGAACCAATCGAGAATAAAAAGATTCTCCAAAACACATGGAAAACCATTTGTAGAGACACAAACCTCACAAAACTAACTCCACTGCATGAATGTGTGTGAAAGTAAGATTTAGTTGAGTCTTAGTGTATAAATAGTGTTTAAGTGTATGCATGAATACATTGCATATCAAGGCAGCCAAACAAGGAAATTTGAAGGTTAAACGATTTAATTATTGTCGGACTTGAGTGCGTTTTCCTGGCTGCCCTGTGTTGCATTCCCAATACAATAGACCCAGACTGGCCCAGACGTCTGTCTCACTCACTCTTATCATGGATCTATGTTATGAAGTGAAATGGTCTGGAAAGGAAGTGTGAAATGAAGTTTGAAGCTCATTTTTGAAATCTAGATCAAGTATTTACCTTTATACATAAGCACAGACATGATGGATTAGATTTTGCATCAATAGGTGGAAGTGTACTTTTTTCTGTAGGTGCAGATATGCTTCATACAGGTTTCCAGCTCAGACCAGTGGTGGAACTATGCCTAAAAATACTTGAGCGGCTCTGGTACGGAACGCTGCTTCAGCAAGACTCTTCACACTGCCGTTTTTGCCTGGAATTCTGTCCTCCCTCCGGGCTTAGATGCCCTGATGAACCGAAACCATAACAGGCAGTAACACAGCCGTCTTCTGTGTTTAGCTGAGCAGTTTATGGCTTGATGGGACGGAAGGAACTGATAAATAGTGCTTCTGTATTCAGTGAACTTTTTGACTGGAAATGACATCCATAAAAGAAAAACAGTTCTTTGCCCTTTTGGTTTTCCATATTTCATTGTTTTTTCCCCCCACTTTATTTCAACAATGTACACTACTGTTCAAAAGTTGGGGGGTCTGTATGATTTAAAAAAAAAATTTACATAATTCCGTTATGCTTCTGACCAATGCATAAATATTGATAAAATTAAATATATGTAGCAATCTAATTAACTTATTTCTATTTTAATATCTTTTAAAATGTAATTTATTTAGTGTATGTACACAACGAATTTTTCCAAATCTCACCGCAGCCATTACTCCAGTCTTCATTACATCACATGATCTTTCAGAAATCATTATATGCTGATATGCTAATTACTACAGCACCCTCATGTTGTTGAACCCGGAACCCGTCAGACCTTCGGTGTCAATCCTCGGAACATAAATTGATATTTTTTTGATGAATGTTAGAGCTCTCAGACCCCTGCATAGACCGCCACGCACTGAAATGGTTCCCCGGTCGCAGAAACGTAGTTAGATTACCTGTAAAACAGTCCCATGTGACATCAGTTGGCTCCAACTCAGTTTTGCGAATATAAGAATATTTTTGTTCGCAAAGAAAACAAAAATAACAATTTGTTTAACAATTCTTCTCCCCCTTATTGTACGTCTTGCCCGCCATTTTGGTGAGTACCCAAGAGCATACGATGTAATCATCGTTGTGTATTACTTCAGAGGAAGAAAGTTCGCGCACGAACGAACTGCGTCTCAGCGTTGTTTACTCTTAGGGAAAGCGTTCGTATGCGGTTTGTGATACTCTCTAAATGGCGGAGACGTACTCGGGGGAGAAGAATTTGAAGAAATTGTTATTTTTGTTATTCTTTGTGCTCATAAGTAATTCGTATCTCGCAAACTGAAGTGGAGCCACTGATGTCCACATGGGACTGTTTTACCGCTGTCCTACTATGGTTCTGGACTCTGGGACACATTACATTTGCGTTGCTGTCTAGTGCAGTGGTCTGAGAGCTTTCTCACATTTCCTCAAAAAGTATCTTAATTTGTGTTGCGAAGATGAATGAAAGGTCTTACTGGTTTAGGAATGACATGAGGGTGAGTAATTAATGACAGAATTTTCATTTTGGGGTGAACTAACCCTTTAAGTGTTATAAATAGTTTATATTATTCAAATCTTTTATCTGTTTTCTGTCAAATACAGCATTTAATTAAAATATAAATCTTTTGTAATATTGTAAATGTCTTTACTGGCACTTTTGATAAATTTAATGCATCCTTGCTGAATAAAATTATGAATTTCTTTAAAAAAAAATCATACTGAGAGGAAGAAAGGAGAAGCCAAGTCTTGTTTTGGACGTACATTTATAGTAGGTTCACTCTTAACTACCCACAAAGATGAATAGTGTGTGGGGAAGTTTGCATGTTCTGGTCTTCATTATATCTAAAGCCAAGTTGTAATGACTAGCATTGAGATAAAGTATCCTCCTCTACCTCAGACGTCAAACACCCTTCTCTCATGTGCCAGGAGGTCACACTAAAACATTACAGTTTCTATTGTAGTTTTGATAACAAATGTGAACAAAACTCCTCAGGAACCAGCAGACTACATAAATACTGAGTTCAGCCCAACACACAATCAATTTGATGCTGTTTTTGTTGCCAATATACTATGAGCTAATTTAGGCCATGCTGAAAAAGGCGATGCTGTTCTAGCACCATCAATAGTCTAAAAAGCATTCAAGTGTGATATTTCTTGGGAATATCTGAACATAGAAGGTCTCATCACAGTTACTTCCTAAAGTGAAAATGCAGTAAAGCATTTAGCACCAGTGAAAGCGTGAGGAAACATCTTCTGTATTGTTGTTTCCCGTCTGTTTGAACTTTTCCCCTACAGTATATTTCCATGTCTTCTTGCAGTGTTTGTAATGTAAATAGTCGTTCATGTTCTGTGTTACTATTGTACCACATCGAGGTTACCATGGTGATAAAGTGTGCCAGGTGGCAACTGTGATCACTGGTCCTTTGGTCTCTTGAAATGTGTTCTTGAAAGTCCCCCCACCTGAAAAGTACTGGAAAATAACAGTGCTTTCTGTGAGCTGAAATGAAAGAAAAAGAAATAAAGACAGACTTTCCATGGGTTAGAGGGGGGGAAAAGGGAAAATGAAAAGTGTTTATATGAGTTTGTCATCAACCATAATTGTTTGCATGCAGCCTGGGAAATGAGGGAGACTCTGAAGGGCCTGTGTTGTCATGACGACACCAGGTTGTCACATGTGCTGCAAGCGGGGCCCAACCAACCAAGGCCCAAATCAGACGGTCTTAAACACATTGTAACTCACCATCATGCTCAATTTTGCGCTCAGATACACACATTCTCTCTTTCCTACTTTTTTCTCTCTTTCTCTTTTTCTCTCTTTCAAACAATCTGACTCGCTCACTAATTAGGTTCTATAGTGTGCACATTGATTATAGACACCAAGGGCCTCGTGTAGAAAACTTTGTGCAGATTTTATCCTAAAAGTATGTGTATGCACAAAAGTTTTCAGATTTTTAAACAATTTATTCATGTTGTAACTTTAATAAGAATGAAAATGCATATGCAGATATTTAGATTTTCTCTAATCTTTCAGTTTTTCCCTAATCTTTCGTTTTTCCCTCATTTTTTTCCTCAAATTTTATAAAGTCATTTACTTTTTATTATTATTATTATTATTATATATTTATATTTTATTGTATTTAATTTCATTATTTAATTATAATTATTACACGTTTATAATAATTCCTGCTTTCACTGACCTCATTCTAGTGCTTTCTAGGATTGCCTTCTCCACTAAAGATGCAATGCTTCCCTGCCCTAGCAATTGAGCCAAATGAAAGTCTTGGAAGGCAGTATAATTATGCCACCTACCTTTGGGTACAGTCTTGGCATTAGGAGAGTGTCTATGGTGATGTAAAACGCTACCTGTGGAGGCAGCACACTAGATTTTGGAAGTGAATCTTAATTGCAGCAAACTAAATGAATGATAGACTGTTAGGTATTACCTTTATTTACTACTACAGTTGTTTTTGTTTAAATACAGATGGAGAAATCTGGCCAAATGACTTGCATTAGGTAAGAAGCCCACACTTCTACTGGTGTTCCTTCAGATGGGAATAAAGAACAGCAAATAGCCCTGAACTCTTTTTCCAGAACTTGCTGGCCAGCCTTATGATTCTCGTTTTTCTATTCTGTAGCTCACTGTGCTCTTGTTTCCTATTTTTGATTTGTTTGTGTTGTATTTTCACTTTCTTCTTTTTCTTTCTTCTACTTATCATGACCAGCTGCTCTTTTACCATAAAATTCTCTACAGTTTTGTTTGTTAACATTCCCTTTTGACTCTTGCCACAGTTGTTGATATGTACGCCCTTGGTTGGTTCATATTGGCCTCATCGTGATGTTAGAGATCGTAGTTCAGTATGAACAGTTGACCTCTAAGATGGACTTCATATAAGATGGATGATGCCTCAGCTGTTTTGATATTGTTAGTTTTTGAGGATTCACAACTGCTAACATTCATTGGAGCCAGTGAAGCTGATATTTTTGTCCTCACATTTCTAGGAAAAGGAGGAACGAGCACTCTCATCCAGGAGGCTGTATGACTGAGCTGACCACTTTCTCTCTCTTTCTCTTTCCCTCCGTCCCAAAGCCTCCAGACAATGGGCCTCCTCCCTTGCCGAGCTCCTCTCTTCCTGAAGGTTATTATGAGGAAGCCGTTCCGCTGGGCCCTGGGAAAGCACCAGAGTACATCACCTCTAGTAAGGACAGTCTTTAACACCACACTATTAATATGTTATAGGTTTTAGAGCTATGACAGTAATGTAGCTGCATCTGTGACCTAAGAATGGCCAGAACATTTTTGCATTCATTTCAATAAAATTCAGTAATCAGAGTTCCAATTGTTTTCTCAGATTATGACTCGGATGCCATGAGTAGTTCATATGAGTCATACGATGAGGAAGAGGAGGATGGGAAGGGGCAGAAGATGCATCACCAGTGGCCATCTGAGGAGGCCTCCATGGACCTGGTGAAAGACGCACGGATCTGTGCATTCCTGTTGCGAAAGAAACGCTTTGGACAATGGACCAAACTGCTCTGTGTCATAAAGGACAACAAACTGTTGGTGAGCACACACACACTCACAGAGATTGACAGGAGAAATGAGATAAAGACACTTAATTAAATTTCAGGATGTCTCCTGTCAGCTGAAATTAAAAGATATCATTCATAAATCAGGGCCATAATCACTGTTTAATCAAAAGTGATTCAATGGCTCAATTTACTAATTAGTCAAATCAGTTAATTAGTCAAATAAATCTCATTCTAAGGTCTTATAGTGTGACATAATTCACATTTTCATAAATCAATCAGGAAATATTTGATTATTCTGAATATTTTAATGTAGTGAAACAATTTTCAACAACTGTTAATAGTATTTCCTGTATGTGGAGGCAAAGCTTACTTTAAGTTGCAATGATAGTACAGCATCTGGCACACTTTACCCCACCAAACTATTTTAGGAAAAATGCTTCATTTAATAATTAATGGTAAATGTTTAGCCTAACAATTTACATTTTTCTACATTAGGAATCATAATATCAGTTTTTAGCATAAAAATGCTAACTTTTTATATGCTTATCTGTTTTTTTCATATGCATCTCATAATCACAGGAAGCTGTATATGTTGTGCCTAAATGTATGGTCACTTGATAAAAATGATGCACAGTTTACTTAATTATGGACGTGAGACAGTTTACCCACTGACACATCTTACCCCACTCTCCCATTGCCTCTATTCCTAAGCAGTTCTGCTTGGCTTGACTCAGCTTATGTTGGTTTTTTTAAAAAAGTTGGCCCGTTAACACCCAAACCATATTTTTCGGATGAAACTATTATAAGCAAGCCGCTTCCCTAATGTTTGTCTCTGCTACCTCTTTCCTCTCAGTGCCCCTCACAAAGTTCCCCCCCCTTTTCCCAAGACAGACTCCACAAGATGGAGCTTCCCTTCCTGTTGGCCCTGCAGCAAAATCACAACACATTTTTCACCATAGACCGGCCAGAAAAAGAAGCCATGAACTGAAAAAGATCCCCGCCAATTCAGGGAGCCCTGATGCCTCTGGTGGGCTTTGCCGTACAGAGCAAAGAACAGGCACGAAACAGGAGTTGGGTCCTACAAGGTAAACCAGACAGCCCCTTCAAAAAAGTGCTAGGCCCTCATTATTCATAGGATTTGGGTGGCTCAAATTAAATGAAAAAATCTGGAAGTACTTCAATTAGAAAAGCCCAGCGCCTGTCCCCGCACTGCAAAGTTTTTTTTTTTTCTGGTGAACCGCAAGGATATGCCTCGTCTTTTTTCCAGCACAGAAGTTAAACCAAATCCAGCAAGTAGCAAGTTTCCCCCCCCACCCCCCTCAGGTCCCCCAGCGTTTTTCTTGTCCGTGGTTTTTGTTGTATCATTTAGGGTGGGTGTGGGGTTTTTGGGTTTAAACAATGTTCCCTGTACATCAACTAAATAACAGAACTATATTATTGACATCTATTCCCTTTTTTTGTGTGTTGTCCCCCCCTTTCCGGTGTTTGGGGTGTCCCCCCCCCCCCACAGATCAAACCATATTTTAATAAGTTTACACAATATTCATTCCCGGCCTGCAGTTTTTTTTTGTCATTTCCAACCCATGCCCGGCAAAAGTTCCCTTGTTGGTTTTGTGGGGTGAAAAAGGCTTTTTGTTAAAAACCTTTTTAAAAGTGGTTTTTTTCTTGGTTTTTTTTGTTAAAAGTTATTCCAACAGTCTTTTTTAATCCCTTTAAACGGATCATGAAGAAATGTTTGCGTTTTCTTGTTGGAAAACTTGTTTACGCTTGTGAATCGTCCCCTGTGGTTGTTTGTTCTCATCCTATTTAAAGTCAAAAAGAACCCGCCTGTTTTTTCCAGAAATCCCCTATATTTCCGCCCAAAGAATCCACCAATCTGTTTTTCCAAATTCCCACAACAGTTGGGTGGGCAAACAGATGCCAGTGGGGTGAAAGTCCCCCCCCCCACCCCCCCCCCCCCTTCCTGAAGCCGTTTTTTTTGTCCCCTTCCCGTGGTTGAAAAAGGGGGTGGCTTTGTGAAGTTTTTTTGTTTTTCCATACCCCTGAAAAAGCAAAACTTTATAAACTGCCAAGAATAAAAAATCCCATCAAAAACCAGCTTGCTTCCCCAAATTTGGGACCTGATTGATGGTAAAACAAATTTGCAAGTTGTCCCCCCTTTTCCCCTCCCATTACTGTTCCCCCCGTCAACTCACCCGACCTCCCGGTGGCTCCGGCTTGTTGTTATCAAGAACCAAACTATGTTTTTTCCCCCCCATAAGTGGTATTAACGAGGCCTTTTCCTCTTTTTATGGAATTTTGCCGTTGACAGGAAGGCACCATGCCAGTTAGCTGTTACATCACCTTCCCAAAAGTGGGGTTGTGGACAATCCCAGACTGTGTGGCAAATTAATACCAGCCCGGGGGAAAAAGCACGCAAAGTGTACAATTGGTTGTTTTTAGGAAGGTTGCCAAAGGCCTTCCCTTGGGTTTGGGGGTCCCTGTTCCTTAAAACCATAACTGGTAAAGGTTTTAAAATTGGAAAAAATTTTTCCTGCTTTGGGATGTACCGAAAAGTAGTGGGCCAACCCTTTTTCCCCTTTCCTCCTCGTCCCCTCCCTGAAAAGGGATGTTTTTGTTGGTTGTTTTGGTTGGTAATTTTTTTTGTTTGGTTTGGTTTTTTCCATCAAAAGGCCCAACAAACACCCTGGTACCACCCCCCCCCCGAACCAGGGGGGTCCCCCCCGCCCCCCCCGCAAGGCCGTGTTTGCGAGGGCCCCCCCCCTTTGGTTGGGGCCCGAAAATTTGAACCCTTGGCCGGGCCCCCTCCATCCATTTTTTGTTGTTTGGTGGGGGGGGGGTGTGTGGGACAAGGGGGTGTTTTGTTTTGCTACAAAAAATAGTTTTCCAAACAAAATGAACCCGCCAAACTTAAAGAACAAAAACGCCAAAATCTGGGGGAATCCCCCGGATTTGGGTTGAAAATTTTTGGGGCCCCGTGGTGGTCTCACAACGTTGACATTGCTTTGATCCCCACCACGGGTTTTTTCCCACCCGCCCCACAACGCCCTCCTTAAGGACCCTCCAGACCAATGGGGAAACATCAAATGAAAAAAAAATTAAACCTTTCTCTTGCCAATTTTAAAGTTGGGAAAAACCAAAATTTTTAGAACTTGACGCCCTACACAGAGGAAGGCCCCTCCCATTTTTTTTGTTTTAAAAAGCCACTTCCCAAACTAACACCTTGCAAAGATCCCCCTGAACTACCCCCCCCTTTCCATAATCAACGTTTAGTCAATCCCCCCCAATTTTACACTTATTTTTGAGAAACATGAAGAAAATCAATTTTTGTAAGTTTAAAAAATGGTGGCCAAACATTCAACACTCCCTTTAAAATTTTCCGTCAAAAAAATGGTTTTTCCCACCCCACCCCCCCCCCCTTAAATAAAGGTTTAAGGTCCCCCCGAAAAAAAAACCGCCAACCGGCAAAAAGGGCCCGTTCCCCCCCCTCCTTCCCCCCCCCCCCCCCCCCCCCCCACCCTTGTTTTCAAATTTTCCAAAAAAAATATTTTTTTTATGGAATTTTGTTTCCATTGAAATCCAAATGGAAATCCCCGGGCATCTTTTTATTTTTTCCAAAGTTCCCCCAATTTTTGCCAATCAATTTCCCCCCCCCAGTTTGGTGGGTTCAACAATTTTCAATAAAAAAAAGTTTTTTTTTGAGTAAAAAAAAACAAAAAGTTTTTTTTTGTTTTTGGCGCAAACATCCCACTAGATAGTTTCCTGTATTTTACCCTGGTTTCGAGTCAATAAAAACCCATTTTACTAAAAATCCGATCTTTTCTACGAAACTCCTTTTTGGTGTTGTGTTTTTGTGGGGGTAACAAGTTTGTGGAACAGTAAAAAAGAACCCCCCCCGGACCCCACACCCCCCCGCCCCCCTTCTTTTGTGTTTGTTGGGATGTTTGAAAATTTGCCCCTCCAATCTTCGTCCCAATGGTGGTTGACCAAAAGACATTGGACCAAACGCCGCTATTTGTTTCCCCACTTGGAAATCCCAGACCAGCCCCCCCCCTAAAAAAGGTTTTTTTTTTTTTTTGTGTTACTTTTAAAAAACTTTTTTTTTGTGTCACCTAACAACAAACAGCTTTTACTCATTCTTATACACAGGAGTCCTTATACTGTTCTATCAGCTATGACTATTTTAGTCTTTCATAGGACAAAATGGGTGGAAAAACAGTAATAAAAATTAGACATAAATGACATAAAATGCAGGCCAGGAGCAAGGCCCTCTTGAGGCGCGAGGCCCTATGCGGTCGCACACTTGGCACAGCCCTTGCGACGGTACTGCACCCAACAACTCAATGGTGCGTAAGGACTCATTCCCAAAATGAAGAAGCATATTCTCTCTAACTTCAGTTATAACCTGGTAAATTATTTATTCCAAAGAAACTTGAATATTCCACTTTTTTTATTCTGCATCTAATGTCTCCCATATAATTATAATTTTCTAGGCCTGGAAAAATCATGAAAATCTTAACAGTCTTGGGAAAGTGATACAATTTCTCTAGTCCAGTTTATTTATTTTAAAAATATTATTCACGCTCCAATTAAAACTAAATCAAATAAATTATTGCAATTAGAAATTTGCTCTTTTTAAGTGCATAAATTTTTTTTGCAAAATTATTTCAAAATTTTTCTTGTTAATGTCATTTTTTCTAGACATTAAATCATTAGTCACTAGACATTAGATCATTAATAACATAGTAAATAATCCACTGATTCTCTTTTAAATATTCACAAGATTAGTTTTTTTCAGAATGTGTTCAGTTTTGCTATGCTTCAATTAAAATCAGGGTTTTTTTTTTTAAGTGGAACTAAATTTTTTATGGGAGACAGTAGAATTAGTGGAATATTAGGCGACAAGGAAACTTTTTTAAGCTTTAATGGAATACTTCATGTCTTCAAACAAAATTGAGGAACATTATAGAAGCCCAGAGGTGTCTGTGGCCCATTAATGCTTTATCCGGTTTGCTAATGATTTATTTATGGATAATGTTGGCTTGTTGTTTTTCATTTTTAATTAGCTTTAGTGTTGTATCTCTCCACTGCATTGTTTTCCTCTTTGTTCTCTCTCTCTCTTCCAGTCTTTATTCGATTAGTTCTCCCCGTGTAGCTCCTCTGTTCTGATCCTTTGGACAGGCCTGGGGAAATTCCACCTCCTGTCTTTCGTCTTCCCTTCGTTCTTCTTTCTTCTCTATTTTTTGTCTTTTGACTCTCCTCTGCCCTTGGCGGGAATGGTAAGATATGGAGTGCATTTGTTCTCATGCTAGTCTTTGTCTATTGTATCAATGAACGTGACCATTGTATAATGTTGAAAGTTTTATTCTTCTTGTCACTTCCTGCTTTCTGTTGCGTT
The DNA here is from genome assembly GCA_018155175.1 of Sinocyclocheilus anophthalmus. NCBI lineage: Eukaryota > Metazoa > Chordata > Actinopteri > Cypriniformes > Cyprinidae > Sinocyclocheilus > Sinocyclocheilus anophthalmus. The sequence goes on along the minus strand of JADLZN010000892.1, from coordinate 158,546 downwards.
GCATTTTATTAACTACTGAGTGTGTAGGTTTGTGTTTGTGTGCTGATTGGTGTGAAATTGTTAATTACTGCCTATGCTGAATGCTCGTCATTGGCTTTGCTTCTCTTCACTATCTATTGTGACAGTTTTGCGTTACAACTCAAAGTTTGAATGTCTACAAACATTTGTTTGACTTGTAACTTTGACTTTGGTTGTTGGATTTCATGCAGTAGTTCTCCATATTAACTCTTCATTTGAAAATATCAATTGCTAATGAGGGCACATTAGCACAGCACAAAAGATTTTTTGACTGAGCGTATCCCAGAAACCCACTTTGCTGTCAAAGCCAAAGAGTGAGGCCACAGCCTGTAATTTTCCCATGAGCCCAATTATGTAAACCGGTTGCCAAACCCCAACAGCACGTCAAGTTACGATGCTCAGAGGAGCTCAAGGATATTTAGATATATATGGGTCTTTGGCATGGGGGCAGTTTGGGAAGGGGCTGTGTAGGGTGTGTAAAGGTGAGCTTCTCACTTTGTGATGGATCTCCGTGTCCATCTTGTTCACTCGACACCACTGGTTATGGTTTTTTTTGGGACGTTACCCCCAGGTAATGTGAGGTCACACTTATATGTGGTGGCGAAGAGTCTGTGCAGTCTGGAGATCTCTGGATATCTCATTCACACAGAGCCACTGCACAGCGCATAGACAGCCACGAGAGCAATGACGCACGTAACAGCCTTCCAGCTGCACTGCCAACTGCATGTGACGTGCAGAATCCATTTGAGCGCATGTGCATGGCAGAACGTGGAGGTGGTGGAGAGTTTGTGTTATCTGTTTGACTGGGAGCAAAGAAAGTTTCAGACTATTCAAGGGTTCCCATGGAAAATAGAATACAATTTTTAAACCCGGAAAAATCGTGAAAATTAAAACAATCTAATACAATAATAAAGTCTTGGAAAAGTCTTACATTTTCAAATCATATTTTAAAACTATATATTGACCAAAAAATTGCTCTTTTTTTATAGGTTTAAGAAAATTTCTCTAGTTAATGACATTTGTTTTCTATTGCTTTCTACCTGTATTTATTAACGTAAAATATATATCAGCTACAGTAAATTGATCTTTCTGAGTGCAATAATTAAAAAAATATTTTTTTTATCTTAATTCCAGAAAAGTCATGAAATTCATTGAGCAAAAAGTGTTGGAACCCTGTTAAACATCATAAAAATAGCATTTTTTAATGCCACCATTTTTTTTAATTGATCAGTGTTTCTTTATTTATAATAGAACAAGCATTCCCATTCATTTAAAAATGGGATATTGAGAAATATAGAATTTCTGCCTGTTATTTTGCACTTCAACTTTTTGTTCTGTGGTCTCTTTAAGGTGATGAAGGAAGTCTGCTCTAATGGAAATGGAGTGGTGGACTGTGAAGGAGCTGGTTCTGGTTCCCCAGTTCACAAAGCAGAGCTGGAAAAGGTGCAAATTCATAATTCTAATTATGTATAATACTTTGCATGTGTGGGTGTGGGGTTACTGTGCCTGCAGAGTATGTTGGTCTACCTACATGCAGGTTTGTGAGACTTTTGCATGCTTGCCAGCTTCACCACACCTCAGTACCCTGCACAGGCGCCTCCTATCTGTATTCCTGCACAGCTTGCTATGGATGTCTTCTGCTGACAAGGTTAAAAAGGTGTGGGAGGAAATGTGATCTTATCATTTTTTAGAACACATTCTTTAATATGCAGTATGCTGTGACATTATTTTTGCAGCGTGCGCATGTTGCACTTGTTTATGTGTGTTTTCTGTTTTTAAGACAGATCTAAAGGGGGTTTAATGTCAAACCTCTTAAACTGGCACAGCATGCATGAGCCCAGTCTAATTATTCACACTTAATGCAAAACAGATGCGCTCCGAGTTTTGTTTGGGTAGACTGCAGAGATGTGTGTATGCACTTTAGTATTCCATACTCTTTGTGTATGTATATAATGTGTCTCTCTATAAACAATTTGTCATTAAATTTAACAATGAATCCACTGTTATTTGTGCCGTTCACTCTCCTGCTAAAATGCATGTTTTCTCTGTGTAACTGCAAGCATACCTGTAACCTTACTCTTGTTTTGCAGAAGCTGTCCTGCGATCGACCCAGTTCAGATGGAGAGCCCTGTCATGAAAATGGCATCTCAGATGGCAAAGATCCAGGTGAGTCTTTGTTCAGTCCTTTTTTTGGTTCATATCATTGGAGACGACAGTTGTAGAGTCCATGTAAAGGGAGAGTATTTTGTGTCATACACTGTAAAAACTGGTAAGAAGCTAATCTATCTATAGCTGTCTGTCTCTCTAAAATATGTGATTCAGTGTTTGACAGGTTTTAATTAGTATTTGATGAGTTGATTTAGTGATATTTAAATAATATTTTTAATAATAAATATTTTCAGCATCAGTTTGTCAATCAATTGTCAGTTGTTTTTGACTGCTGAATTGTGCTTGGAAAACCTGTTGTCACGAATCAGGCCTCTGTGGCTCTCTCCGACGGCCTCCGGAGAGCACCCTCTCCCGAGTACTAACGTTCATGGACTACATTTCCCATACACCCCGTACCTGGGATTGATTACTGACACAGGTGTTTCCCCTTAGCTTCCCTATTTAAGCAACTCCCAGACTCTCAGTGTTTACGAAGTCTTGTATTGCCCCGGCTACATTTCTGACTTGTCATCTCTTGGGTATTACTTCGGACTCGTCTTTCCTTACTTACTTCTCTGGTCGATTCTCCTCTGCGCGCCTGTCCCACTGATTCTCTCTTTGTCGCTCTGTTATCTACCGCACGGTTTATTCGTCTCCTGGATTATCCCTGCTGGTGTCGTGCTACCTGTTGTACTGGGACTACTGCCTGTTAACTCGCCTTTGATTCCGATAAAGTGGGCTTTCATCACAAATTGATGGCATGGCCCATACGACCTCTGTACTCCTTCTTCTCTCCTACCCTTTCAGTTACTTGATGTTCGGCCCAAAGAACATTTATTTTTGTTGTATCCTTGTGTGAGCTGTCACTTTTCAATCTTTCTTTTGTATGGTATTCTATGTGGGTTTCTAACTAAGGGTACCCACAACCACCTTGGCTTATGTTTTCCACACTAACGTACAATCTACTGACTTTGGTCTTCTCTTCTCCCTCTAGGCCCCCTTTCCGGCCCGCGTTTCTGAAACGGGGGCGTTCCCCGATTTTGTACAGCTCTGTGTGCTTTGATTGGCCAGCTATCCAGTGCGTTGTGATTGGCCGAATACCTCAAGCGTGTGATGGAAATGTTACGCCCCTTACCATACTGTGATGCCCTGTCCGGCCGGAGCGACGAGACAAAAACATTAAAACCCTTTATAAATGAGGCATTTGTTGCATCCGTGGGGACATAATTATGGATTATAATAACTGTCTTTTTACGCGTTGCGTTGCGTAAACATAAAACCATGTCTGCAGTTGTGATCGGAGAAATGACAAACAACAGTGCTATCTCATGCTCAAACTCACATTTTAAGATCAGTGGCAATTCTTTAAAATTGAAAATTTACTGAGAGTCTTGAGTCAGAACCAGCCGCCTTGTGTCTACTCTTCCAGGATCAGTAAACAGTCCTCCGTAAAATGTGCTGCACACGTCTGAATATTTGGTTTGAAGTGTTCTGGAACAGTGTTGTAAATACAACTTATCCACCGATTTCTAGTCGTGTCCTCTTTTGGGAAGGCCAAACAAAGTAGTTTAGCTATCAGAACAAAACACAGCGGCCTAGAGTGAGGCTTGAGAACGGGCACGGCACCACATGTGACCAGGATGGGCTGACCTCCACTTCGTCCACGTGAAGCCTTCTGGCGTCCCCATCGCTCATGATGTATTTCTTCAAGCAACCGCACAATTCTTCTCTAGGCATGACGAAGCAGATATCGTCCTCTTTTTAAGGCCAAAAAAATGCCTTCACGACATGGCGGCAGTGGCAACAACAATACTACAGTGAGAATCAAAGTTATGCCTTCTTTCTTTGCATGAAAATTTGGGCGGTGTTATGCAAATCTTCTCACATCGTGACGTAGACATGTGGGGGCGTGTTAGAATGAGCCGTTTTAGGTAGGCGTGGTTGACTCTTAACTTTTATAAAGTTAAGACTTTTATCTCTTTGGATTTGAGACGTTAGTCTTGCAACTTTACAGATCTTCTTTATGCACCAAGAGCTTGTAACACTCCAAAGAGAAAGGAAAAATTTTAATCGCATCATATGACCCCTTTAAAAAAAATTATTTGTTAGTGTTTAATTCATGAAGTGAACTTTAAATCTGAACTTTTTTTGGTTAAAACAAAAAAACAAACTTGGTAAAACAGCAGAGCAACAGTACTTGAAAAAACAAATTGTAATCCCACAAAGTGGATGTTTATTTGAATTGAAAAATCCCATTGTTTGAACAGCGCCAAAGTCAAGGCAAGGAGACCCTTCTTAAATAATCTAATATTATTTATCAAGTATTTACACCACGTTGTCTCGATCTGGGATTTAACTTTTCGAGACATCTGTTTCAGGTCTGTGGAAATTCTTTTTTTTTCAATTTGAGACTGTCTTACCTTAGATGTGTTGGTGAAGAATTGCCTAATTTTAGTGGAATCCAAAACTTGCGAATCTGCAAACCCATATGATTGATAGCTCAGTATCACGGCCACAAGCCGCAGTAACGTCTCGGTTACTTGTGTAACCCTCATTCCCTGAAGGAGGGAACGGAGACGTCACGTCATGTCGTGACGGGGGGGGGGTGGACGAATTGGGATCTCGCCCGAAGGCCCAATCTCCTTCGAGTGGACAATAAACAAACCTGACAGTTGGCGTGCCGTGATTTCTCACGCGTCACCCCCGCCCCACAGCGCGGTATGAAACGGGAGCGCGTGCAACGCACATCAGTTTTTCGCTGAGGATCCGAGACTACGCGCCCCGGCCGTACACTGGTGGTACAGCAACTGTGGCGACGGAACTTAACGTCTCTGTTTCCTCCTTCAGAACTAGGTTACACAATAAACCGAGACGTTCCCTTCAGTCAGTCACGTTTAACGTAACTTCAGTCGTGACTGACGAATTTGGGATCCTTATGGAAAACGCCACTATTGCTGACCCACTCCAGTGCCCTGTGGAAGCCGGCAATTCCCCCCACACCAGCTGGGGCGGAAGTTAGGACAGCGGCTAGGCAGAGGTGTCTGCCATTGCTGTTTCATACAGTGGTACATTGGATAACACTGGGAAAGCGTACCCAGTTGGGAGCGCTGTGGAAGCCACATCCTGCGCATAGGAGGTATCATGTGGAATACACATATGGACTGGCCCAGGGCAGGACTACATATGGAAGTCTCTGCGGTAGTCTCAACCCGCCTGGGGTGAGACGACTAAACAACAGAGATGGCAGAGAACGACTGCTAGGGAAAGACACAGGCTTACCGTGAGAGGAGCCGTACCATGGAAGAGTACACGTGTGGGATCGCCCGAAGGGGGAATCACTACACATGGGCACTTAGCCCAGCACAAGGGCTGACCTTGGCATGCACACGAGTGCTGAGCCTGGCGTCTGACGCTCTTGACCGAGGCAATGCGGTGAGGAGCACTGTCTTCAACGACAGAAACTTAAGCTCTACTGACTGCAGAGGCTCGGAGGGCTCCTCCTTCAGGGCCGTCAGGACCGAGGTGAGATCCCAAGAGGGTAACAGGTGAGTGCGCGGAGGATTCAGCCTCCTTGCCCTTCTGAGAAACCTGATGACCAAGTCGTTCTTCCCCAGAGACTTACCGTCTACTGCCTTGTGACGCGTCAATGCGGCAACATAACTTTAAGGTGAGGGAGACGCCTCACTCCCACCCATCCTGTCAAGGAAAGAAAGCACGACTCCGCTAGGTCACTCTGGGGTCTTCCGTCGGGTAAGCAGCCAATCGCCGAAACAGGTTTCCACTTCATCCTGTAAGCGGGTCTAGTAGCGGGGCCCTGGCTGAAGGGTGGTGTCTTTACTACCGCTGAGATAGCCCACCTAGAAACCTCGGCGTCCCATCCATGACCACAAGTGGAATTCTCACAAGTCTGGACTCGGGTGCCGAGGTGCCCCCTTGAGAAGGAGATCCCTCCTCAGCAGGAATTTGCAAGGATCGGCTGTCGCGAGGAGCATCTTCGGGGAATCCAAGTCCCCGGGCCAGTATGCGCTACCAGAGGACCTGCTCTCGTCCTCTGACCTTCACTGTCCTGTCGAGAAGCTCACTGGCAGAAGCTTATTTGGCAGTATCCTTCCGACCAGCTGCAGCGCCAGCGCTCCGTCCGGAGGTTCCCCTCGGCCAGGAGTAAACCAACTGGCAATGAGACGTTCCGGGAGGCAACAGTCTACCTGAGTCGTTCCCAACGTCTCCAAATCAGCTGGACTTTCGTCGGGGTGAGTCGCCATTCTCCCTTAAGGCGGGCTGACTGAGAGCCGGCCGCTGCACGTTGATCTTGCCTGGGATTGAACCGCGCGAAGCGCCTCATTGCTTCTGACCTCAGAGGAGGAGATGTTCGGCGAGTTGTGACATCGACGTGATCGTAGACCGGCCTTTTTGTTGAGTACGCAACGGTCGAGTGTTTTTTTCCTTACGGACCAGTGCATGCTTGTCGTGAGCAGCGATTGAGCGGCGCACGAGCCACCTACTGCTTGCAACTCGAGCAGTGCAGTCGGGGCCCCGGCCGGAACCCCGCAGCTGCATTCCCATTGCACATGGCACCCCAGCCCCTGGCATAGGCATCTGTTGACACAACAACATGCTTGGATGCTTGCCCAAGGGACACCCCTGTCCGAATAAAGGCAAGATCTGTCCACGGGCTGACGGCAGAACGGGGTAACAGAAACACGGTAAGTGCCGTGTCGCCATGCCCAACTCGGGACCCGGTCGTGAAGCCAACGATGAAGCGGTCTCATATGAAGCAACCCAAGCGGCGTGACAGCGGCTGCGGATGCTATATGCCCCAGGATCCTCTGAAATTGTTTCAGTGGAACCGCCACCTTGCACTGGAAGGACCCCAGGCAGTTCAACATCGACTGTGCACGCTCTACTGAGGACGATTTCTGAGAGGTTGACCGATCCAGCCCATGCCGAAAAGAGATCCTCTGCACCGTTCAGGTAGCAGGTCCAGGATTGGTCTTAACCCACCACCTTTCTTGGGTACGATGAAGTATTGGCTGTAGAAACCTGACCTCATCTCGGATGGAGGGACCAGCTATATCGCGTCCTTCGCCAGCAGGACCGCGATCTCTGCACGCAAGCCAGGAGCATCCCTGTCCAGCACAGAGGATAACCGAATGCCCCTGAACTTGGGAGGATGCCGGGCAAATTGAATCGCGTAGCCGAGTCTGATAGTTCTCATGAGCCAGCGAGACGGCCCGGGGAGCGCTAACCAGGCCCCCAGCGACAGAACTAGCTGGACCAGGGAGACCACCTACGTACCCGCAGTGGGGCAGCACAGTGGAACACAGAGACCCAACCCACTTACGCGGCTCCACAGTGGCCTGTTGCTCGTTATGAGGCATAGCGCCCTGACCCGACCCATGCGGCCCATAGCGAAAGGCAAGGTGGCACTGCGTGTGGAGACCTGGTCTCGTGGCACCGCCATCCGACCCGTGGGACCCGGAGGCCAAGAAACATGCTCTTTATTGAGTTTTGGTACCACCGCTGGGTACCAGTGGCGCACAGAAACAAGACGAACCAAAAATTCTCCACCCCCCTCCTTCGGGGGGAAGGAGTGGTGCGGTCACCATCTCTTGAAGAGCAGGATCCAAGGGCTCCGGGTTGCCCGTCTCAGGGACGCCGTCTGCTTTGGCGCTTCACGGGCTTGGCAGGGGCGGAGGCGGGCTGCGCCGGTTTCCTGCGGCCAGCTCCACGCTGCGGCCAGCTCCACGCTGCGGCCGTTGTGAAGGCTGCTGTTGTGGCCGCGCCGGAGCGGAGGTGGAGGCCGCAGGAGGGCGCCCTCGGCGACGAGCAGACAGAGGGGCTGCAGCCGGCGGTGGGGTGCGGACAGCAGCAGACCGCTGGGGCAGGATGTGTCGAAATGCCTCCGTCTGCTTCTGCGCAGCTGAGAACTGTTGGGCAAAGCCCTCCAACGCTTCGCCGAATAGGCCGGCCTGGGAGATCGGGGAGTCCAGGAAGCGATGCTTGTCGGCCTCCCTCATATCCGCCAAGGTCAGCCATAGGTGGCGCTCCTGGACCACCAATGTGGACATCGTCTGACCCAGGGCCCGCACCGTGACTTTCGTCGCCCTAAGCGCGAGGTCCGTCGCCGTGCGCAGTTCCTGCAGCACACCTGGGTCAGCACCACCCTCGTGCAACTGCTTCAACGCCTTGGCCTGGTGGACTTGCAGGAGGGCCATGGCGTGCAGGGCTGAAGCGGCCTGTCCAGTGGCACTGTAAGCCTTAGCCGTCAGAGCTGACGAGAACTTACAGGCCCTGGACGGCAGGCGTGGACTACCTCTCCAGGCGGCGGCGCTTTGGGGGCAGAGCTGCATAGCAATAGTGTGCTCGACTGAGGGGATGTCCACATACCCTTGGGCCGCACCCCCGTCGAGGGTGGTGAGGACGGAAGAGGCACCAAGTCTGCTTCGGGGAGAAAAAGGTGCCTTACAAGACTTAGTAACCTCCTCATGCACTTCCGGGAAGAATGGAACCGGATGCAGGTGCCGACGCCCGGCCTGCGCCCCCAGAAACCAATCATCCAGCCTCGAGCGTTCACGAGAAGGAGAAGGCCTCAAGTGCAGCCCGACACTCTCAGCAGCCCATGAAAGCATTGCGGTCAGCTCTGGATCTGACTCTTTCAACGCATCTTTCCTGACGAGGCAAGCACAGCCGAACCCTCATCCAAGCTAGCTCTGCCTTCCTAGCAGTCGATCGCCATCTGTCATCCGCCTTGCTCTGCACATAGATGCTGGACCCCCGCCGCCTGCCTAGACCCCGCACACTCTCCGGGAACACCAGGTGGTGCAACACCAGAGGAAGGAGAGGCCCGCGGACCGTACTCGACGGGGAAGCTTCTCACCGTGATCCCAGTACTCCCGGACATGAACCGACGTAGCCCTCCGAGAAACCATGAGCTAGAGCCGGCATGGGCAAGGGGGATACCCCCTCGTTTAATGAGGAGGTATCTAGACCGCAACATCGCGATGGTCATGTTCCCGCATTGAGAACATGACTCATCCATGAGCGCTTCTTCAGCGTGCTGTAAGCCCAAGCACTAGAGGCAGTGATCATGACCATCAGATGAAGCCAGGAATTGACCACATCCAGAAACGCACGAGCGTGAAGCCATCTTTAAAAAGACGCCCATTGCTCTTGAAGCTCTTTTAGAAATTGCTCTTTTTGAAGGAAACACTCTTTTAGAGAGAGCGCTGAAGTGCCCAGGGGAGGTCGCGGCGAGACCGCAGAATGGCAGCTGCAGCTCGCCGAGGTTTCAGCAGCCTGGATGGCAACCTCCGCTGACACGCCGTAACACCAACGCCAGCTGTTTCCAAACACTTGCGGAGATTCATCTTGTAGAAGGCTCGGCTCCGAAGCGAAAAGCTGATGTGCATTTGCACGCGCTCTCCTTTTATACCCGCGCTGCGGGGAGGGGTGCACGTGGCGAAACACGCACGCCAACTGTCATTGGCTTGTTTAGTTTACACTCAAAGGTGATTGGGCTCTCAGGCGAGATCCCAATTCGTCAGTCACGACTGACGTAACGTAGAACGTGACTGACTGAAAGGGAACTGCTGTGCTGTTTTCACATGAGTTATGGCAGCTGACCTCTGATAAACCTACGGATAAACAAGGACTGGCGTCATATAATAATTCCTGTAAAAGTGTAAGGTTATGGAACGGAAATGAAAAAGGTATTTTTTTTATTTTATAACAAAAAATTTAGGGTAGCGTTTCTTGGCAGCAGAAACACAAACCATCTCTATCTGATCTCCTCTGTCTCTGTCTGATAGCACCTGAGATATTCTTACATCAAACCAGTAGCCAACTGCTGCACTTCTTTGATGAAAGATGGAATACAAATTTTAAAAAACCATGCAGATGAATCAGATTCTGCATATTCTTTCCAGCTGTCGTAAGTGCTGAGACGCTGTGAAATCATATTAGCCTGATCGCAGAATTTTCCTTCATGATAAAATGAAAAACTATGTCTGTATAGGTCCTTTAAGGGCCAATGATTTTTGCATCTGTGCCTCTGGGTTTTGCCTCATACCTCATCACTTGGACCAAGTCAGGCCTTTAGAAGAGCAAGAGTGTCACTCTTTTTATGTATTCTTTGTCCTTCTGAGCTGCCTTTGTAGTTGGTCTTTTGGAGAATGGAGAAAAGCCTGTAATTTGTTGTGCTGCAGTGTCTTACACATTTTAACCCAGTCCAAATCCCATACTGCTAGTTTGCTCACATTGTCCACCATTGGTTTGGAATAGGATGTGACCTGAACGGTTTTCCACAGTGTGTCCTTTCACTTTCAGTGCTCAAGTTTGTTTTTCTAGATCTTTTGTTTCTTACAATACCATTAACCACAGACCACACTCATCAGATTAAAGTATCTGAACAACTTGGAGAAGAACAGAGTTGGTTTCACGCACTGTTTAGGATTTGGATTCCAAGTCTGAAGACTTGTCCTGTCATTGTCAGTTCAGCCTCTTACTCTCTGGTCTAAATTACTAACAATTTGTCATTTTCCATAATTCTATAATCTTTTTATAAAATAAAATAATATAATAATCTTTTTCCCACCAAATCCACCCCACAAACAAAATATTTTCCAAACCCATCCCTTGTTATAGTTGCAACACCAACTGGTTTCTAGATAACTAGCCTATCTGTATAATATATTACTTCATAAAATCTCATACATATATTTCACACTCTGACACTAATTTGCCTTTTTTTTTTTTTTGTGCAGCCAGGCAAATAAGAACTCTAAATCCAGAGCGAAATGGCACGGTGGGAACGTGGCTGTAAAGAAAATCTCTAAAGCATAAGCCTGGGCAAGAAAAACATCTACGATGAACAACCTCACGCGGGGGAGGGATGTCCCAACATGTGGTGAGTTGTTGCAATACCATTTTGATATACGCTACCATTCAAAAGTTTGGGGTTGGTAAAGATTTAAATGTATATTCCTAATTTGTAAAATAGTATCACAATTTATAACAACTGTTTTCATTTTAATATATATTTAAAATGTAATTTATTCCTGTGATCATAAAGCTTAACACAGCACCATTTTCCAGTCTTCAGTGCACTGATTCTCAGAAAGTTATCTAAGTATGTACCTTCACCTTTTTATTATCAATGTTGAAAACAGCTGTGCTACTTATTTTTGTGGAAACTGGTAATTTTTTCAGGATGCTTCTTTGAAAGTTTAAAAGAACCGCATTTATTTTAAACAAATCTTGTTAAACATTATGAATGTCTTTACTATCAATTGAATGCATCCTTGCGGAGTAAAAAAATTTTTTATTTAAAAAGCATAATACTAACCCCAAACTTTAGAATAGCGTATGTTCACTGATGACAGTGGTTTCATTCACACAGTCTGTGTTCAGATTTATAACTGTATTTACTAATAGGCATACATTTTAGATTGCCCTATACATACAGGTAGAATAATGCCTTTATGACCAGCTAACTGAAGTCAGTCACTAAATAATGTCTGTAATATCCATAGTGACAGATAGAGGTAGTAAATATCAAGACTTTGAATTGCATATTTCAGGATTTTGTTATATCTGTTTTAGGCAGCTCCGATTGTTTTCATCCTCTCAGATATGCTGCCAAAACTAGTTGCTGTATAGTTTTTTTCCATCTAGGATTTTTCTTTCTCCACCTCTTAAACACATTACCCAAACAAAGGATTGTCTTCTCTCCAGCCACACAATACCACGATTTTTGCCATTTTCATAACATGAGAGTCCTAACATTAGTGGTTGATAGCCCCTCAAGTTTGATACTGAAGCATTCTAGTTGTTGACTGTAGTTCTATTAATATTTTTTACGAATTGTCAGTCCTGATTCAAAAAATTCAGAAAACCACTGAAGTTAGATAATGTAATGTCAGTTTATTAAATAACCAAAGTAGCAGCAGTAGGGACCTGACAATGTGATACTACATCAATATGGGCTAACGGTTTTATGATATTGTTATTCTTTGTTTATCTGTATAGTATACAACTGTGATGTATTGCAAAATTGTACTCACTTGTTTTATCTCTATAGGACTTGGTGATTTGCACAAATATACTACTGTTTAATCAGCAAGGATGCATTAAATTGATCAGATTTATAACCATATTTACTATTAGGCATACATTTTAGATTGTCCTGTAGTAACAAAATCTATAATGTTAAAAAAAATTATATTTAAAATAAATGCTGTTCTTTTGAAACTTCTATTCATCAAATTATCCTGAAAATATATGTATCACTGTTTCCACAAAAATATTAATCCGTTTTTAACAGTGATAGTAATAAGAAATATTTCTTGAGCAGCAAATCAGCATATTAGAATGATTTCTGAAGGATGTGACACTGAAGACTGGAGTAATGGCTGCTAAAATTCTGCTTTTCCATCAATAAATTACATTTTTAAATATATTCAAATAGAAAATTCTTCTTTTCCCAAAAAATATTAACCTTAAAAACTGAACTGAAAATATAAATTACTGGCAACATTTTTAAATAATTATTCCCCCAACTCTATCATCAACATTTTACATTCTGCTTGTGTGTGGGTCTGTTGGCCCAACCCTTCATTAACAGGCTATCTGAATGTGCTGTCCAATAACCGCTGGAGAGAGCGCTGGTGCCAGCTAAAAGACAACCAACTGTTGCTGCACAAGGACCGGGCAGATCTGAAGACACACATGGCCTCTCTGCCGCTGCGGGGGTGTGAGGTCATTCCAGGGCTGGACTCCAAACATCCCTTTGCCTTCCGTCTGCTGCGCAACGGACAGGAGGTGGCTGTTCTGGAGGTACGTGCCAAGTCCCTCAGCTCTTGCGTGGCAATTAATGTGTCTGAGACAGGACCTCAGGGCAGGGATTAGATGGATGATTTGGTTGGCTGGCTCTGCTGTATCATGTGTAGAGTGGATTTGCAGAGATTGCATAGATTAGTGATTTATTTGTCTCATATTCCACTGACACTCATTCATTGCATCTTTCCTCACTCTTTTCCTGTCAGGCTTCCTCCTCTGAGAATATGGGAAGGTGGCTGGGGGTCTTGCTGGCCGAAACGGGCTCCACAACAGATCCTGCTGCACTGCACTACGATTACATTGACGTCGAAACCACTGCTAATGTCATTCAACTGGCCAAGCAGTCATTTTGGTGGGAACCCAGTACTGCTAAAAATATTTTCATTAGCATGCCAGTAACTTCTTTAACAACCTACTTTTTCAACACATAGCGGTATAGCACTATTTTTTTCCGATTGTATTGCACACATAGGCTTATAGCCATTTGAGCTTTAATATGCTCTCTTAAAAACTCTCTCTTATACAGTATGTATCACTGGAAAGTCTGATTAATTTGACTGAACTGGTTCGTTTGAAGAGTTCATGCTAATGAACCAGTTCATAAAGAGCTGGTTAACAAATTGTATCTTTGGCCAAAAGTTTCCTGCAGTGCATTTGCATCTTCACATTTTTTAATATTTAAGTATAATATATGATTAACAAAACACTGCTGTTGCAACAGTATAATTTAATACACAAAAATAATTGTATTTTATAATTAATTTAAATATTAATATAATATAGAGTTACAGTGCTTTATTCAAAAAACCTCTTTGTTTATCCCGATAATTATCTGTCTTAGACATTGCGTTCAATTTCCCCTTTCTCTTTGGGTGTTTACCAGCCTTGGTGCATAAAGAAGCTGTAAAGTTGCAAAGACTAAATTCTCAAAACCAAAGAGATATTCTTTTTTCAAAGTTGAGACTCTGCCACGCCCCCTTAAAACGGTTCGTTCTAACACGCCCCCCCACATATCTACATCACTATGTAGAAATATTAGCATAATGCAGCCCAAATGTGCAAGCAAAGAAAGAAGGCGTGGTTTCAGTAACCGCAGTTAGTGTTGATGCAGCATGTCAGTGAGACGCTGTGTTTCAGTGTGAAAGCAAAAGCACTTTATTTGGCCTTCCGGAAGTAGATGCATTTAGGGATCATTGGTTAAGATTTATTTACAACAGAACAGCACAACCCAGATGTTCGAATTTGTGCAACGCATTTTATGGAAAATAGCTTTTTACCTAGAAGAGTACAAGGCTGGCTGTGCACAAAGGCTATTTCCAAAAAAAAAAAAAAAAAGGTAATTCTGACTTTGCTATGACAACCTGGTGCTTCTGGATCAGCGACTGTAAGTATGTTTTGTTATTAGTTTAGGTATTTGCTATTGACTGTTCAAATGCGGAGTTTTGCGCAGCGCAGAGTAACACGTCCGTGTGTGTGTGTGTGTGAGGGGAACAGGGTCACATCACAGGAGAGTGAACTGCCTGTCAGAAATCATAGCACGTCAGCTGTCTTAACCGCGGCTTGTGTACTGCATCATCACTGTGTCTGTCACGTGACTCTGTTGCCCTTTCGGGCTTGAACTGATGGTAAAACTAACGACATTATTAACTGTCTTGATATTTACTTTGAAATCTGAAGCTCGCGATTATGGTAAGAGGAGTTACATTTCCGACGCGTGTTTGTGGTGTTCGGCCAATCACAATGCACTGGGTCAGCTGGCCAATCAGAGCAGACTGCGCTTGTCAAAGGAGGGGGCTTTGTTGAATACGACGTGTTTGAGAGGCGGGGCATAGAGGACCTACATAATGTACAGTATTTGAAAAATAATGTGGTTTTTTGAACATTAAAGCATGTCAACATATTCTGTTGTACCAATCCACAAAATAATGATCTTTAAATAGCATCATATGACCCCTTTAAATTATACATTTTATATTCATTATATTTATTTATTTGTTTGTTACATTTTTAATAAATATACCAAATATTTAATATATTTGTACATTCACCATTCGAAAGTTAGAGGTAAGATTTTTTTCTGAAGAAATTAATACTTTTATTCAGCAAGGACGCCCAGCGTTCAATTGATCAAAAGTGCCAGTAAAGACTATATATCATGATACAAGATTATATTTCAAATAAATGCTGTTCCTTAATTTTGTTATGTTGTCTTCATCAAAGAATCCTGAAAAAATTTATCAGTTTCCACAGAAATATTAAACGGCACAACTGTTTTCAACATAGATCAACAGAAATAAGACTGTCTATTGAACAGTAATTGCTGCTGAACATTTAGCTTTGCCATCACAAGAATAAATTACATTTTAAAATGTATTAGCAGTTATTTTCAATTGTAATAATACTGCACTCTTTATACTGCATTTTTGATCAAAATAAACGACCATGAAAGTCTTTTAAAAACATTTTTAAAAATCTTAGTGACCCCACACTTGCCCCATTAATAGTTTAATACTACTGATTGTTAATGCCTTCTAGTATAGCTAACTACTAAGCTTAACTGCATTTGATGTACTTAGCTTATGAGTAGCTTGTATCTTGTAAAGCTACAGTTTTGAAGAATCTTCTGAAAACCCATCACTACTGTTACAGTTTAAGTTCTCTGTGTGACGTGTACATGTAGTAATGAATATATGTATGTGTTCACAGTTTCACCAGTAAGCGTGCAGTTTCTCCAAACCCATACCTGGATAACCCGGTCAATGGTTACGCCTGTCCCACAGGGGTCGCTCTGCATTATGATGATGTGCCCTGCATCAATGGATCAGTAAGCAAATGAACAAACTTTAAGCCCATTCAATTCTCACCTTCATTTCTGATCCTTCCTATCTCCTCTCCTTCCCTGATCCACTTTTTCTTTTCTAATCGCTCTTCTTTTGCTTGCACGCTTGCGATACGGAAGCTACCAGATGCGCACTACTCCTCCCCAGCTTCAAGGGACCATCGGTGGAAAGAAGAGTCTCATTATGAGAATACAGATCTTTATGAAAACATGCCCTCCCCCAAACTAGCAGCCCGCTATTCTCCCAAATCCATCCACTCGCAGTCATCTTCCACAGGGCATTACAACACACCGCTCTCCACCAAATCTCTGTCCTCTTCCTCCTCTCCCTCAGCTTCTAATACTAAAACTAACCAGGTGACTAACCCAGGCTATCACTGTATATCACAAACAATGGATATCTGTATCTTATTTCTATTTTCTGCTAATAGTAACAAATATCATATGGAAATAAACACAGAGCATAGTGCCTGCATTATGGACCACCCAGCTCAACAAATGACTGCTTTTGATCTATATAATATCAATGTCTGGGTGGCCATGGCCTTGAATGGCTTTACAGAGGCCTTACTTCACTCGGGGTTACATTTTGTAGGCCAGGGATTGAAAAAGGGGTTGCTGACAGCTATAGTTTAACTAAAAGAAAATGTCCCGTCTAGCAACATGTGTGGCTTAGTAGATGTGGTTTTCGGATATAACCTTTGTGAAATAATTTGTATGAAGTAGTAATCTTAGAACTAAATCACAAATCACACCTTTAAAATGTAACAGGTGTTAACAGCTAAATCAAAGTCCTTAAATATCAGATGTTTGTTAGTGGCCAACATATCAGTTGCACCTTTTTTGTGTGTTCAAAAGCTCATACGTGTTTCTTTCATCCAATCAGCTGAAGGGAAAGAAAGGCCTGCTCACCAAATGGGTTCGCTGCAAAGCAGAAGTTGGACAAGAACCAGCCCAAAAAGGCCAATGGAATTAGCAGAACTCTTCCAGTGAAACACAACAACTCTAGTAAGAGATCTTAACATATAAGAGCACATCTGATAGATAATCTCAAAATGAACCTTTCTTTTTTTTTTTTAAGTGGACATAAGGCTCAAACTAAACTAAGCAGACATTAAGTCTGCATCCATTATCCTAGCTATTACACCACTAATTTCTTTCAAGGAAAAAGAAGCCACACAGATTTGTGGAGAATGCTGGTATGTGGAAATTGCAGTACTGTTAGACAGCAGTGGATCTGTTGACATGCTCCTTTGTAAACTCAATCACCCCAAATTCCATTTCAGACAGGCAGTCAGTCAGTCAGTCAGTCAGTCACAGACATCCTAACCATCCAGTGGCCATTTTCGTGGACTCGCAATTATTTGGATGTGGTATACTGTATATTCTGTCTGCCTTTTAATCTGCGTTTGTGGTTTCAGAGGTCTTTAATGTGATGAAGAGACCGAATCCAAAAGTTAAAAATTGAAAGATTTTCTGATCGTGGTTTGGTTTACTTTGATTATAATGCGTCATTAACCTTCACAGGTGTGGACCAGTATAAGTACGGGAAAAACAGAGTGGAGGCAGATGCCAAGAAACTCCAAGCTAAAGATGAGGAGCTGATGAAGAGGAAGCAGGAAATTCGAAACCGCCTGGCCCAGCTGAAAAAAGACAGGAAGGACCTCCGCACTGCTATAGAGAACAACACAGGTGAGGATGTCAGTGGGACTATGACATTCAATTATGGTTGAATCTGAGTGTTCAAGATTACAAAAAGGAAAAATCTGTACACTACCGTTCAAAGGTTTTGGTAATAAATACTTAACATTACAAATGTCTACAGTAAAGACATTTATAATCTTACTAGAGATTTAGAGATTTCTATTTTAAATAAATGCTGTATATAAACTTTCTATTCATTAAAGTATCCTGAAAAAAATTTATCAAAATTTCACAAAAGCACAAAAGTTTTTCAACATTGATAATAATAGGGAATGTTTCTTAGGCACCAAATCAGCATATCAAAATGATTTCTGAAGGATCATGTTGACGATTAGACTTTGACGATAGAGTAATGGCTGCTGAAACTTCAGCCATGGCATGAATAAATGACATTTTAAATTATAATAAAATAGGAAACAGTTTTTTTAATTGATAATATTTCACACTATTACTGCATAAAAGATTCCTTTAAAAAAAAAAAAAACATGAAAAATCTGAGCGACGCCAAACTTTTGCACGGTAGTGTACTTAGAATTGTACCTTTTGTTGGAGATTTTTTTTTTGTCATAAAAAGATACAATTATCTGATATTTTTAAAGACTTGCTGACCTTGACACAAATCAAGGTTATGAGTGTCTGCACGAGTTCTCTCTATATGATTTTTGTTTGTTTTGTTACATCACATTTAATTTGGCACACAAATGTTTAAACCATGTTTTGACTTTAAATTCAGCAGCAGGAAAGGAAACACTGATCTGTCTTGAAAATAAAATCAAGCAGTAGTTCAAATTGTCTCTTAAGTGACAGTTATAACCTCTCCTGGCGTTTATTTCACACAGGTAAGCGTTCTCAGGCATCTTTGACAGAGAGACTTAAGAAAGTGGAGGATGAATGCAAACTAAAAGAGGAGGAACGAGTCAATCTGGAACTGGAGCTGACAGAGGTGAAGGAGAGTCTGAAGAAAGCCTTGAATGGAGGCGTCACCCTGGGCCTGACCATTGAACCCAAGACGGGCAGCTCCAGCCCACAGGTCTGGAAAAACAGCAATTTCTCTAACATAGACATGATGTAATGCTAACTGTAGGGTTGTGTCACGTTCAGTTTTTGGTGATAGAGAAAAGCAGGAATTAAAATGTATCATCTGTTCTTAGTCTCCAGTGTTAATGAGGCGAACGGTGGACAACTCGCCCATTTCCAGCTGTGACACCAGTGACACTGAGACCTGCTCTCTGCCAGTCAACAGTGCATCTCTGCTGCGGCGTCAGACACAACAGAAAGCCTCATCTGTGCGAGGACACGTCCTCAGGAAAGCCAAGGTCAGTAAACACTTATTTTCTACATCACACTAGGTATTAATAGCAGGTAACATATTCTGGTTCTCATGTAAAAGCATGATCCTCCAGTTGCTTTTACAGTTTACAGTGTATACGTATAATGTATTTTCCCCTATGTATTCACTCTGTTCTCCTTTTTTTCCCCCTAGGAATGGGAGATGAAGTCTGGCACATAAGTTCTTTTCCACCAACTTTTCACTTTCATTGTGTCTATTTATTTAATTTTGTCCATGTATGAGTGATGTTGAAATTGAATTTACTGAACCATAGACACACTATTTTCCAGAATTAATTCTGGAAGATCTTGACTGAGTCCGGTGCCCGGTGCTGTTTTATCATTATTCATTATAGCACTATCCTTGGGTCATGATCTGACTATAAAATGACTAACAAATTAGGAAAAAATACTCAAACTCAAAATAGAGACCAAATAGAGGCCAACCGTAATGCCACAATACCAAATGTACAGTATATATAGTACCGTTCAAGATTTTGGGGTCAGTAAATTTTTTTTTTTTGAAAAGTTAAATACTTTTATTGAACTTTTATTCAGCAAGGATGTATGCAATGGATCAAAAGTGACAGTAAAGGCATTTATAATTTTTATTTCAAATAAATGCTGTTCTTTTGACCTTTGTTCAAGGAATCCTGAAAAATATAGGACAGTTTTCACAAAAATATAAAGCACCACAACTGTTTCAACATTTATAATAACAACAAATGTTTCTTGAGTGTCAAATCAGCATAATAGAATGATTCCTGAAGGATCACGTGACACTGAAGACTGGAGTAATAACTGCCGAATATTCAGTTTCGCCATCACTGGAATAAACTATGTTTTTTTTTTTTTTACATATAGAAAACAGAAAGCAGTTATTTTACATTGTAGTAATATTTCACAATGTTACTGTTTTTCTCTATTTCTAATCGAATAAATGCAGCCTTGGTGAGCGTAAGAGACCCCAAACTTTTGAATGGTAGTGTAAGTTCGAGGAAAGATCATTTTATTATGATTTTATTATTTATCATGACAGAACACAGAACATAGTATGGTCCATAACTTACCATCTAAATATAATGTGCACAAAACTCACTGGTCTCGGTAATTACTTAAAAGTCTATAAAAGTCTGTTTCTTTCTTCAACAAGAAGCCATTAATGGAAGACAAAATCTTCAAGTATTTATTTGTAAATGTTTAAATAAATATAAGCCACTCTGTGTTTGTATGTTGATGTTTAGTAATGCCTTTCATCGGGCTTCACACTAGTTGTAGAGAGCAGCTTCAGGATAAACGTCTTAAGGTAAATTACAGAATGTGATCACTCAAAGCTTGTTCTTTGCAGAAAAAAAGTGTAATCTGTATGAAAGTATTATACCAGCCTCTGCTCCTCCTCCTCCTCCTCCTCCTGAGTGTCTGGCCACTTATTTTCAATCCAGTGGTCTGGCCAAACTTTTGGCTATGGTAAGAGCAGCCCATGGAGAACAGGGCAGCTCAGGCCAGGGTGTGGTCCTCTGTTGGCTGACTGCTCTGGAAACTGGGCCTGAAACTACCGCTACACTTCCCCTCCGCCGAACACACTGCAACCACTGCACTGAAACAGCTGAAACACCCAGTAGGCTACACTGCAATGCATCATACACTGAGAGTTATACATGTACTACATTCCAACACAAATAACACCGTGTGCATATGTGAAGTTTCATTATAGTTTGCAGTCTCTAGCTGTGCACGTGCAGGTTTTAGGGCTTGTAAGTAATCCGTTTGCGAATGTTTGGTCAAACAAAAGAATATTTGGCAGAAGAGTTCAGGCTGTAATCCTGCTTTGTTTTGACCACTCAAAGTCCATCCACCTGATGTACTGAAAATGGTGCTTTTAAGCAGTGCTTAAACTGTTCACTCCTAATTCAGCCAGATTATGGAGTCTTGGTGCTTAATTCAGACCAACTTTCGTATTAATGTTCAAGGCACATTTATAACTTTGTTTATTGTGCAGTGAAGTTTGCTGCACATTTTCAAGCTACACTATATGCAGGGTCCTGTGTAAATATACTTCTTTTCTGCTTAGGCCCATAAATCTTAAGAGGTTTTTTTGTTTGTTTTTTGTCCAGTCATTTTGTACAAATCAGCACTGGATGAAACCTGGTATCCGTATATTTGTAAAGGAGAAGCTCCAGCTCAAAGTCGATGAGATGCTTCAGTCTTTCTGCACAGCTGCTTATTCTTTATTCAAAGTGATTTACTGATTCGACAAAGTAAAAGAAAACCTTTAGATTGAGCCAGCTTTCAGCCTCACTTTGCAGAAATAAAGGAATGTGGAATGTGAAAAATCTTTGCTTTAAATGTCATTTTAACTTTGAGGGTGGGAGCAAAGCCACCATTGTTTGTTTTGCACCTTATGGATATGACTCTGTTTTATTTTGCTGATGACTGTTGTCAACTTGGCAACAAAAGGATAGAAAATTAAACTGCTTTAAAAAAAATCTTGTGTGTGAATGTGTACCAATTTGTTTATTACAATACCTCCATAGACCATAACTGGCAACATTTCTTGGATTTTGTGAAACTGTAATGATATTCAAATCACAATGACCCTCTTAGTGATGTTTCACTCTGCCAGTTTACTATTGTAGATTTTGCTTCACATAAATCTAGCCAAAGAGTCTTACAAAGATGGAAAGCTTCTTTTCTATCTGGCTAACAAATCCCACGCTTAAACAGTTGCTTCTTAGATGTAGTGATTTATGCAGAACACTGGCGACCTCATGTGTGCGAACATTAAACAATGGACCTTTTTCACATTTCCGGGTTTCTCAGAAGCGGAAGTCGTCATAGTTGGGTTAACCTTGAAGAGCACCACAAATATATTTTTTTGCATTCCCAGTTGCTCAAATAGCAAAAGAAAAACTCCACGATAGTGTTTTCATGACTTTCAATAAAAGGAAAAATTGAGAGAGACTGATAACGGCTGTCAGAAGAGAGAACCATTGAGGCTGCATTTGAAACACCCTCTCATTAGCGTTAACTGATTTTTTGTAATTTGATGCAAAGGTGATATAATACAAAAAATAGTGTTATAAATGTAGACACATGAAAAAAAATACAAATATGAAAAAACTTTCGAGGATTTACGATGCTGATGACCGTTAAACGCGTTGTCACAGTCTTGTGAAAAGGGTCCATCAGATTATCAATATTTCTCAATTTTAAGATTGTTTTGTCACGTGGTATCTGTTACTTTTCTCATCGCTAGTCAAGATGGACTAATCAAAGTTGTTTTTGAATAAAGATTGAAAAAACAATTGTATAGAAATACACGAGGAGGATTTCCATTTTGTGCGTCTAGTATAAAGCTCTTGAAATTAATAAATAAAACGATTATACTCTACTACGATGTTGATTATAAACCTCCGCTAGATGGCAGAGCTGTGTTTTTCAGACGTTCGCCTCCATCGAAAGATTTGACCGAAGAAGAGAGAGACGTTTGGCCCTCAAATAATAGTTTTGCTTTTCCATTTTATATATTTTTATTTATATCGACGGTACTTTTGCTCATAGTGGCATCTTCTGGAAAATATGACTGAGGATATTTTAACCACTCTGAAAATACTGATCATCGGAGAAAGTGGAGTGGGCAAATCCAGGTAATTATACTTCAAGTTTAACGTTACCGAACGCCATCTGATGCAACAACAACAACACATTCACGAGCTGCTTAAGCTTATATTAAAACAACCTTTCCTCGCTTTAGATAGGAACCTCTGAATGTTTGTCAGTTCAGTATTCTCAGATTCCCATACCACATATATTTGCAGATGTGTGCATATGTCATAATTTGCTAGAGAGAAGGAAAGTACAGTCTCTGATTCACCTTTCTTTCCCCTCTTCTCTTCCTTAGTCTTCTTTTGAGATTTACAGATGATACATTTGATCCAGAAATTGGTGCAACGATTGGTAAGTATGTAAAATCATAGAAGTCCAACACACATAAAAAGCAGGTTTAAACACGACAGTATTCTTATCATGTGTAGCTAAAACAGACATTCACATTGTGTTTTGAGTTTCTGATAACTGATATGTTAAACAATAATAATAATTTCGTTTAATTGTTTGTCTTTATAATGTAGCGAATACAGAAACCCAACCAAATCACAGCTCGCATTGACGACTATCACACATCCCTCACTAGTGCTGGTCTGACTTGAAAAACAGCTTTACTTGCTTTGTTGATTTCTGGACCTAAACGTTACATTTTAAATATTGAAAAGTATATTTATCCACATCAAATCCCGTTTAACAGCTACATGTTCTCACTAGTGTCTTTAGACTGGAGATCAATGAATAATTTACTAGTTATTATTACCATATATGTTGTGGAAATTCATTGGTTGTTCAAAGCTGTGGCCATCACTTTGACACATTTAGGTTGACGCGTGTTAATGTGACCGCTGTCTTCTTTTCAAAGCCCCCCAATCCAAACCAAGCAAGTCCAGATCTCCTTCTTTGGCTTCCTCTGGTAAATCTGTCAGTGCTGTGCTGAAATTCAGGAGTGCTTCATGCCTCCAGATCTTTCATTCACAGAGTGCTGAGAGATTTATTCCCCTGTCATCTTTACACATACTTTAATTTTTCTTTTATGAATGTAAATCGCTTATGTTTGTAAGTGATGTGGCTTTGCTGAGTGATGAGACAGGTGGTTGAGTCGTCCTATTTTCTTTTTATCTTTATGTAATAAACCAACAATTCCCCATTCAGCTATAAATTCTGGTCTTTCTAACTTGTCGCTCTGGGCTTGTTGCCTGACAAATATCTTGGGCCATTAAAAATTAAATCTGTCTCGCTATACATGTATGGTTTTATCATAATCCTCATAAAACATCTAGACTGTATTTCCATATATGATTGTGAATCTTTTTGAATATTCCACCTGACTGTTTACATTTGCTAGTGTTTGTATATATGTGTTTGTGTTTTAACCATTTTTTGGGGACAAATATTTTGTAACCATCTTTTGGTGACAAATTTGTACCCAGAAGTGAGGTAAACCTGACAAAACCTTTCTGTTAAGGTTAGGGGTTGGTTACAGTACATTTATAGCATTTATATCAGTTTTTTTTTTTAGGGAAAAAAGTATTTAGTCAGCCACCAATTGTGCAAGTTCTCCCACTTAAAAAGATGAGAGAGGCCTGTAATTTTCATCATAGGTATACCTCAACTATGAGAGACAAAATTAGAGAAAAAAATCCAGAAAATCACATTGTGGATTTTTAATAAGAATTATTTGCAAATTATGCTGTCGGAAAATAAGTATTGGTCAATCACAAATTTCATCCTCAAACTTTGTTATATACCTTTGTTGGCAAGACAGAGCGTCAAATGTTTTATGTTACAGTCCACACACTGTTGCTGGTATTTTGGCCATTCCTCCATGCAGATCTCCTCTAAAACAGTAATGTTTTGGGGCTGTCGCTGGAAAACACGGATTTTCAACTCCCTCCAAAGATTTCTATGGGGTTGAGATCTGGAGACTGGCTAGGCCTCTCCAGGACCTTGAAATGCTTCTTACTCCTTCGTTGCCCGGGCGGTGTGTTTGGGATCATTGTCATGCTGAAAGACCTGAAAGACGTTTCATCTTCAATGCCCTTGCTGATGGAAGGAGGTTTTCAATCAAAATCTCACGATACATGGCCCCATTCATTCTTCGTTTACACGGATCAGTCGTCCTGGTCACTTTGCAGAAAAACAGCCCCAAAGCAAGATGTTTCCACCCCCATGCTTCACAGAAGGTATGGTGTTCTTTGGATGCAACTCAGCATTCTTTCTCCTCCAAACCCAACAAGTTGAGTTTTTACCAAAAAGTCATATTTTGGTTTCATCTGACCATATGACATTCTCCAATCCTCTTGGATCACCAAATGCTCTCTAGCAAACTTCAGATGGGCTTGGACATGTACTGGCTTAAGCAGGGGGGCATGTCTGGCACTGCAGGATTTGAGTCCTGGCGGCGCAGTGTCTTACTGATGGTAGCCTTTGTTACTTTAGTCCCAGCTCTCTGCAGGTCATTCACTAGGTCCCCCGTGTGGTTCTGGGATTTTTGCTCACAGTTTTTGTGATCATTTTGACCCCACGGGGTGGGATCTTGCGTGGAGCCCCAGATCGAGAAAGATTATCAGTGGTCTTGTATGTCTTCCAATTTCTAATAATTGCTCCCACAGTTGATTTCTTCACACCAAGCTGCTTACTATTGCAGATTCAGTCTTCCCAGCCTGGTGCAGGTCTACAATTTAGTTTCTGTTGTCCTTTGACAGCTCTTTGGTCTTGGCCTTGGTGGAGTTTGGAGTGTGACTGTTTGAGGTTGTGGACAGGTGTCTTTTATACTGATAACGAGTTCAAACAGATGCCATTAATACAGGTAACGAGTGGAGGACAGAGGAGCCTCTTAAAGAAGAAGTTACAGGTCTGTGAGAGCCAGAAATCTTGCTTGTTTGTAGGTGACCAAATACTTATTTTACCGAGGAATTCACCAATTAATTCTTTAAAAATCCTACAAATGTGATTTTCTGGATTTTTTTTTCATTTTGTCTCTCATAGTTGAGGTATACCCTATGATGAAAATTACAGGCCTCTTCATCTTTTTAAGTGGGAGAACTTGCACAATTGGTGGCTGACTAAATACTTTTTTGCCCCACTGTAAAACTCTTCCATCTACACTTGACCCTCTAAAACAAGCACTCTCTATTCTATTTCTATTCTATCTACTTTTTATTCTTTTTATTTATCATTAAAAAAAAAAAACTTGCTCCGGGTACTGAATTAGACTAACCAGGACTTGTCACAGCACTTAAATAATGTTGCTCTTTTGGTTTTGCTTGCTTCTACTGCATCGTGTGAGCCGCTTGGATAAAAGGGGGTGGGTTTCCCTGCTAAATGATTAAATGTAAGTGTAAAACAATGAAAGTTGATATGGTGTTCTATATGTACTAAACACATAATTTATTTCCATTCAGGTGTAGATTTCAAGGTGAAAACCCTGGCTGTGGATGGGAACAGAGCAAAGCTTGCAATCTGGGTGAGCACGTGTTTTATCCCAACATTTAGAGATTTAGAGTTGCACAGATTTATGTTTTGTGAAGTTAACTATTTTCCCTCACTTTTTGTTAGTTAGTTATTTAGACATATTTAGTCTCCAGGGCAATTGTGTCTTAGTTTGGACATTACTGTAATGTATTAAGTTCTTATAATGCTTGTTGACTTGCTGTGTTTTACTAATGTAACACAAGATGGCAGTGTTTTTCTTTTCTTTTTTTTCTCTGAAGGCAGGCTACTCTTTTATAATGTCTTATATGTCAACATATTCATTGCTACATATTATTTAACACTATTTGCCTTGATTTTGTTTCGTGTTTACAGGACACAGCGGGTCAGGAACGTTTTCGAACTTTAACACCCAGTTACTACAGAGGAGCTCAGGGTGTCATTCTGGGTGAGCAAGCATGCATAAAACAGTTTTTTTCACTATTATACTATTTAACAAAAAAAAAAAACAACAACATGAAAACGTTGTACCACTTTAGAATAATCCAAAGTTATACACTGATAATTATACATGATAAACTGGAATGGTGTCTGAACCATAAAATGTTGTGATTTAAGTGTCATTTCTAAATTGTCCCGCTCGGATTGGTCTTTTTAGTGTATGATGTCACTAGGCGAGAGACGTTTGCTAAGCTGGATAACTGGTTGAATGAGCTGGATACATACTGTACAAGAAATGATCTTGTCAAAATGCTGGTGGGAAATAAAATTGATAAGGTAAGTTACATTTAATGCACTTAATGTGTTTTTTTTTTTATTAGTTTTGTTTAAAGCTGTACAAGTCCAGCAGAGTCTTTGCACTCATTGTCATATATTTTCCTTTGGTCTTTAAAACACCTGCCTGGACCCAGTTTCCAAAGCCTGACATAGATCTGCTCTCTGTTTGCTTTTTCAGCTTCATCTCTACACTGCTCTATATGTATCTATAAAAAATAGTAGTTTTTCTAAATTGTTAAATACATAATGCTGATGTTGTCATGGAAAAATGGTTCTGTATTTGTAACTCTAATGAAAAACGATGCCTAATTCAGAGCTGTTTTTCTCTGTTTGCGTAGGACGACCATGAGCTTGAGCGAGAAGAGGGTCTGAAGTTCGCTAGAAAACATTCCATGCTTTTCATAGGTGAGTTGTCGCTAAGATTTGCCGAAGAATTACTTGAGCCCTCCTTACTCACTAATACATTAGCTTTAAATAGGAATACACTAACCGTTTACTTTGGTTTCATTTCCAATATTTCGTTTCAAGAGTCATCATCTTCACACATGGAAAAATCTGACTTTTGACGTAAGCTAGGTTATTCAACTGCCGTAATACTCACAGGCTACTATTTTTAAACACTTGGGCCCATTTGCTAAAAACAAAGATTATGTTATTTAATTGAGAGATGGATTGTTTGTATAAGTCGAGCATTCATTTATTATGACAGTAAATTCAAGTCAGACTTTACAATGGTTCTGATTTATTTCTCATTTGAGCTTGTGTAATCGTAACAGTTCTGTATATGTATTTGTGGGTGACGTGCCGCATTCTTCTCCACTGTGGGTTTGATTTGTAAGTCATGTGACACGCCTCATGAGTGGGTATGTAAGCAGCAATCTGTCTGAATTAGCCGTGAAGCCCTCAGACCAAATGAAATCTGCAGATGGACACCATGGCTGCGGTCTGTGTGCTTGAGGCCAATGCTATTTTTTCAGATTTAATGTTTCCTAATCGCTTCTACTTTCTCCTGATTTTTTTATATTAAAGGCCAAGTGTTTCTTATGTTTTTGCAGCACACCAGTCTCACATTTCTTTTTTTTGTTGTTGTTGTTTTTTTTGTGTGTTTGTTTTGAAAGAAATTATTCAGCAAGGATGCATTACATTGATAGTAAAGGCTTATATAATGTTACAAAAGATATATTTTTCTAAATAAATGCTTTTCTTTTGAACATTCTTTTCAGCATAGAGTCTTGAATGAAAAAGTTTCCGTTTCACAGTTAAAAAAATGTAAGCAGTTTTCAACATTGATCGTAATAAGAAATGTTTTTGAGAACTAAATGATTTCAAATATAGATACAAATATATATATAGTGATTGGTCATGCCATAGATTTCTCCAGGTGTTACAGACCTCCTTTGTGTAGTGTGTGTTCACTTGTCTCTCTCTCTCTCTTTTTCATACAGAGGCCAGTGCAAAGACGAGGGATGGTGTTCAGTGTGCATTTGAGGAGCTGGTGGAGAAAATCCTGCAAACTCCAGGCTTGTGGGAGAGCGTGCACAAGACAAGAGGAGTTGCCCTGTCTGAACTCTCTGAAACTGGTCAAGGAGGCTGTGGGGCGTATTGCTCACTTCTCTAACACAAAAACTGTTTAAACAGTGCAGGTTAGATTAGTTAACGCTTATGTATGCAGGATACATAAACCTTTTTTGCCTATGTATCTGTGCAAGCACACAAGCAAAATTCAAGAACACTCATATCTCATGCTTAAAGCATTAATCATTTAACTGGTCCAGCACATACAATATTAGGACAATTGCTGGAAAACTAGATAAGCCTTGGGGGGGGACCTTTTCCACATTTTTAGCAATGAAATTAATTTAAAGAGCACTATTGAAGGCATGCTCATCATTTATGTTCGGGAGGTGGATAAAAAAAGCTTAATTACTTCATTATACCTCAGATCAGTTTGCATATTTCTCGTAGTGCTTTACTTTGTTTTGTCCCAGTGCCTGTGTTTCTTATTTAGGGAGAAGTAAACACTCATCAGTCTAACTCGACCTTTCAAACTGCTGGAATGAGACCTCAGTAGAACACAGATTTCCATCAACATGCCCTCGCTTGATGTCTGCAACGTGCGGAACTCCGTTCTTTCTTTATCTGTCCATCTTTGGATCCCACTTTTTCCTACTGTCAGTCACTTGTTAACTCTCTTTCCTCTCTCTCGCTACATGTATCTGTCTTCAATTCAGTTCTTTCAGTTCCGTCTCTTTTTCTCTGTCCCTCTGTCCCTCTCTACAGAATAATAGAGTTACCAAGATTTTGGATCTGTGTTGTACTACTATTTATTGACATGGACCGCCCGCATAATTTATGAAAGGTTTATAAATCAAGCAGATTGGCACAATGCGTCTCTGTTATAAATATAAAAGAGGGTAAAAAATAGCTGGAATAGATTAACAAGAAAAGGTTCTTTTTTTTTTTTTGATGGGAACTTTTCGCCTGCAGACTCATGGACACAGTAAAACTTACTGTCTTGACATGACTGTCCATCTCAGAGAAAGGAGTGAGTCATTAGGGTGTGACTATAGATGGCTGGTTTTCACACACAGAGAAATGGAACAAAAGAACAAATTTAGAAATAATAAATGTTCACCAAAAAAAAATCTATGACACTGAACAGCGATGCCAAATGAATATTTCCATTCTCCTGGTTTAATCTGGACTGTTTAGTCTGTTATGTTTGTTTTAGAGAATCATCCAGGGGGTCCCAGATGTCTGGTCTTGTGTTCATTGCTTAATAACTGGGTGGTAAAATCCTGCTGAGAGCCAACCTCAGTTCCAGCAGTTTCAGAAAGTGTGTGGCACATGTGGAAGGAAATGCTGGGTTATACACCCACAGACAATTTACTTATTTTGAGCATTTATGCGTTCCTTTTCACTTGTTTTGAAAATGTGAATTATTGAGCAATTATAAATGTGTCGTGTAGTTTCCAGTAGCATGCAGTGATGTCTTCTGTGCTTTTTATGGCAGTTATATGTAATGGTGTATGCTTTGACCATTCACTACATATCAAAATCATCCCATATGAGGTAGTTAATCACCATTGATCTGAGGACACCTAACTAATTTTGGTTTGGATTCCTTAAATAATCACATTGATATTTGTATGGAAGTTATTGCTATTCAGCACTAAATCCAATGAATACACAGGAGTGCATACTGTTATTGCACATTAATTGCTGTATGTAAATACTTGCTGATAATGGTCATAAATACATTGTAACGTTGATGTTTGACTCTCTGCACTATAATGCTGCACTTCAAATGACAATATTTTGTCTTTGAATACCTTTTTCTCTCTTTCACCTTCTCTCATACTTTTTCCAGCAGTGAGTTCTTGTTAAATATGACCCACCACAGGAATGTATCTCCAGGCCTCTGTGATTTCACCGTTTCCCGTTACATTTCTGCGTGAATACTGTAGTTACTGAAGTGTTTGCTTATTCATGTGTTCAGACGGCATCTTCATATGGTTTCTCCAGCAGTCCGATGTGGGTGAATCCAAATTCTTGCATTTGGACAGACAGGCAGGTCCGGTAACCATAGTGATTGCAGGTTTCTCACTGTAGATGTGTCTTCAGAGCCGTTTGACCAGGAGGTGCGTATTTCCAAGTAGACACATGAAGGCCTAGCCGAAAGATCTTCTTGGATAAAGTGCAAAATGTTTTGAAGAAAGTATGTGTCGATCATACATCATCGGCGATTTGAGGTGTCTATACTGTATTGTTCTTATATGACTGGTTCATGGTATCATGACTGGTATGACTGTAATTCAGTATGTTATATTTCCCCCGAAGTCTTCTCTAAATGCTCCCACCTGCCAGTTTCATCTTTCTCTTGGATCAGAAAGGGATATTCCAAGCACAATATTATAATTGTATGATATAATACTGAGGCCTAATTACTCTGCTGGTTAGGGCATAGTTAAAAGCCTGGTTTGGACCAGTATGCTGAGGATCACTGTCCAAAATTCAACATGTGTGGGTGACCAGCCATTCTGGTCTTTTCAGGGTAAGGATATAAATCAACTTTCTTAGGCCCTTGTATTGAGTTTTGAATGCTGTATTTCTTTCTGTTCAGCCAGTTTAGGCCATTTCATTTTAGTAATGTATTGTTTAATTCTAAAACAATTGCTTAATTTTATATAAATGCATAATACAAAAATAACCAATCAAGGAGTTGCTGAGGTCGTGTTAATTTTTCCTTATTTTTGTCATATTTTTTTTGACAAAAATATCCTGTAAATATAGATATTTTCACCACATATCTTCATTCTAGTCAGATTTAGAATGACTAAAATGGCATCTAATTTCATTCGCATGTTTATGTTATTACGTTATGTTTATGTGTAATCTCATAAGATGTGTTAGGGTTAATTAATCGCTAACAAAGTGCTTCAGTTTTCCATTATTCATTTACTGTTCTGCCACAGCAATCAGATATTATTGACAGTCAGCTGAACTGCATTTTTATTTAAACAGAAATGTTGTTAGTGCATTTTTAATATCTAGCATTGTGTTTGTGTTTTCCCTCGTCTTGTATATTGTCATCAATATGCATATTTTTAGCCTTTAGTCAGTGCTAGTTTAGCAATTTAGTTGGTGAGATTAACACTTCTGGAATTTGAATTTGTGTTGCCATTTGTGGAGCAGTAATGATAGACTGTTGAAGATCTTTAGGTTCTGTTTTATTATCTGTTTTATTTATCAGCCTATGTCTTGATTCTTTCTTTCCCCTCCTCTCTCTCTCGTGCATGGCTCAGTGATCAGACCGTTTCTCTGTGGGCTCATCACACTTTCCTCCATGAGATCATTATAAGACTGCAGTGGTGGTTTCATTAGGTGTCGAGTTCCCCAAACATCGCTGCATTTGGCCTGCTCTCACACCCTGCTCTCGTTATCAGTCTGATTGATTTGCCGTATCGGCCGGGGGAACGGAGACAAAACAGTTGTGGTTTGGAGAATGGCTTGCGGAAAGGGTCAGGGTTTAGTGATGATTTCGGGATCTGTATTTCATTCTAGAGACACATTTAGCACATCGTGCTGTATATAAACCAAAGGAACAATTTCATTAGACTTCTATGGTAAATGCA
The DNA here is from genome assembly GCA_018155175.1 of Sinocyclocheilus anophthalmus. Lineage (NCBI taxonomy): Eukaryota > Metazoa > Chordata > Actinopteri > Cypriniformes > Cyprinidae > Sinocyclocheilus > Sinocyclocheilus anophthalmus. The sequence goes on along the minus strand of JADLZN010000892.1, from coordinate 126,722 downwards.
ACTTAATGGGGGGTGAAATGCAGGGTTTCTTTGTACCACATGTCCTCTAGTTACTGCTGGCATATTTGGCCAGTTTTGAAGCCTTAGATAAGCGTGACATTGGTCTGAAAAGCAATTTGCTTGGCTGCCATCCATTTCCAAATCCTTCTTAACCTAGAATAAGACTGTCTGAATCTGAAAACATTGTTAAGTATCATGTTGATTAGAAATGTCTGTGGTATAATGTGCATCATTTTTTTGCAATAATCATCTACAACTGTCATAATAATTTGCCTCCAAATGTATAAAATACATAAACTGTCAGAATAACCACAGTTTATTCTCTCTAGATAAATAGTTGTTCTGACTAGTTGGCTATGTACTTTGGAAGCTGACAAGCTTTGTGTGGCCTTTTAACGACATTTTAGCAGCTGACTTGTTCACAAAATCATTCTTTTAACAAGTGTTGGTTGGTTGTAATAACTTTCCTATCACTATGCTGAAACTGCACAATCTGGGGGAAAAAAGCAAATATTTACTTTCAGTGGTACAACACATTGTCACTGGGGCAGTACCCTCAAAGGGGCAAGTTTGTACCATTTCTACCCTTAAAGAGTACATATTACTACCTTAAGACAATGGTTCTCAATTGGGGGTCTCCAACAAAATGTCATAGCAATTTGTATCTATTTTACATTTTGGTGAATTGGTACAATACGTATGAATTCGCATGATCTCATTTGTGCATTTTTGTATGATCTGTTTATACCCCAGTGGCGGTCATATTCAGAAATGGGGTTTGAGGTGAACCTTCATGTTTGCTTTTATTCTAAAAAAACAAAGATTCATATTGTACAGATTCGGATGAAATCGCCCTGTAAACTAGTTACACTGAGATCAGTTTGGGGCCTCAGCAAACTTCCAAGGAGTCTATAGGATGACTTAAAATGTTTAATTATATGTAAACTGAAATCATATTCTTAATCTGTTCACATTTCCCTCCCAGCCCAAGTCAATTTTGGTTAATTATTTTAATGTCAACTCAGTTTCTGTTAACAAATCTAATACTTTAAACTATCGTAATTACAGCAGAAATACCAGAGGAATTATTATCTTATTTAGTATAGGGATCCTTCCATTGTCAAGTGAAAGAGGAACCACTGACTTAAAGTTTATTTAGGATACTTATATGCACCATTTAGGGTAGATACAGTGCAAAGGCTTACCTTTTGATGATACTGTCCCAGTGACGAGTTAAAGGTGCATTTGTTGCAAATTTTTTTCCTACAGTGTGGCTGCTGCTGAGAGCTGACCAACCAGCTGTTTAAGCCAGATATTTTAGGCAAAATTTCATTAACACACAGTTGAGAGAATTAAGCAGAAATATGATGATAAAATGACTCAAATCACTGGTCCCTTACTTCAATCTTTGAAACAAACCTTTAAATTCCAGTTCTCAGCTCTGGACAGATGATGGTACTGGCTGTAAATTCTATTGCACACGATTTAGATTTGGCTGTCCACTCTCTCAAATCCATCCAGATTTCAATCTCTATATTTGACAGAGCTCTGACATCCCATCCCCAATTTAGCTTTCTTCTCTTTCCTCGCCTTTTGCTTTCCAGACATTGGATGTGCAGCAGTGCTTTCCTCATCAATAAAAAGGAAATTAAAAACACTGTCTAAATTCCATAATGCAAGGTCTACCCCATGAATTCTGATGTGACCATGGACCAAGTACAGATTTAGCATTGATGGAAAATAAAAGACCCTTCACTGAAAGGAAAAAAGGTCCTTTGCTCTCAAAGTCAGTTTTTAGCACAAAGCTAAGTGGGCACATGGGAGGCCAGAGTATGAATTAGTGGCTTCATTCATCTTTAGCAGATCTGTGGCTTTCCGTGTGCTCCCACGTGACATCCCGTTGGCCCAGGTCCGCTCAGTGGGATTCCTGTAGCATTCTGTCATTCACTCCACACATACATGCACACATAAAGACTACCAGATTGACTACTACAGTATAGAGCGCTGTAGCCGCAGGCTTCTATAATAAACTAATCACATTGTATCAACACACAGAGGGTGTAAGCTTTCCTCAAGCAGAAGAGGCAGTGCCATGGAAAAACCGCATGTTTCACTGTGAGACAGTCCCTTTTCTTTGTTCCTGAGGAATGAAAGGAAAGAGGATGAAAACAGTCTGGTGGTCCTATGGGTCATATGATTGGCACACGCGGTAACATATTCTTTATTTTGTGTAAATAATCTTGACTTGTGAAGTAATTGTAGTATTTATTTCTCTTTGACTGTCTGATCTTGTGCTCGTGGTGACATGCCGGTGAGTTGAATGCACAAAATTGCCTGAAATTTCATGGTTGAATGTTTCAATAGCCAATCTCTGTTGGAATATAATATGGAACCCATCATATTGTGTAATACTGGTGGGCTTGAAAGTAGCAGTAAATCACTACTGTATTTTTATTTGTCTGTCCCAGGTTGTGGATAACCTGTCTGTTACTTACTGCTCCTAACAGGTCAGTCTGGTTTAACTGCATCAGATTCACTTTAGTGCACTTGTTAACGCACGAACTATGATTTGTTGGCTCATTTTCATTTTTAACCTTGTACAAAAGTACATCTAATGATTAATGCTTTTCTGTGCGTGTTGTGAGTGCCAGTAATTATTTTTCACTTCTGGCTTTAAAAGTGCAAAAGCAGTGCTTTCAACTGCACTGCTGGAGGTCTCAAGTCTGATTTCACCTTTGGCAAAGTTTAGTGCTAAAATGTTTACATTTGGCCAATCAAGCTCCAGACAGTAGCACCTACACTGGAGTGAGGTCATGCGTCCTGCCACCAGCAGCATTATTATAAGTCTACAGCACATAACAGACCAGGTGGGCCATCATATCCCTCATTCAAATCCCTCCAAGTTACTCAGTAGCCCTTTCTACACCTGATATTAACATTTCAAGTGTCTGTTGTGAGAGGAAGGTCTCTGACTACATGCATTACATATGTAGCCTTAATACTGTGCATACTGTAAGTGTAATGCTGCATTTTGATTAAACATAAAAAGTAAAATAAAAGTATACACAAGTCACTGCACTATTGCCATCAAAATTTACTTGATTACATTGAATATTAACTGACCTTTTTTTTATTTATTTAAAAAAAAAACTTATTTACACATATTCAGCACTGACCACTTGGTTCACCCAAGACGGCTGTTAATACCAGGTGTAAACTGGGTCAGAGAAGCAGTGAAATGAATTAACAATAATTAATTTTGTGGTTCCAGAAGTTGTGCTGTATATTCTAATCAATTATAAAAATTTTCATAAAATGAATTCATTATTGTTAAAAAATATAATATATATGTTATTGGATTAATGTATATTAATATAGAATTAATATATAGTTTTCTTTAAAATGTAGTCACATTATATTACTAATGATTTCATAATTAATTATAGCAATCACATTGTTTTTTTTCCACTTGTGCTGACTTTTAATTTCATAGACCATGTTTAATATCAGCCCAATACTTTAAATAAAAGCCCACACCTTTGAGATTCTACAGTCTCAAATGTCAAAAGCAAAGCCTCTAGAATATCAGTAAAAGAGCTCCTGAATGATGGCTAGTGTGTTCCAAAGAGGAAAAACGCACGTTATGCTGTCAGTTTTTATAAGTCCAGTAGTTTGTCTAATCTTCAGGCCTGGATTAAGCCGTCTGTTATGGTGGAGACCTCATAGGACATTTGATGGTTAGCAATTGTTTGACTGGAAAGTGAAGTGTTTCGGTGAACTACAGTGGACGTCAGTGGATCGAGAGAAACATATATCACCATCATAGAGCGATTCCCAGGCACATCTCTCTGTTTTATTGTCTTTTTATTGCTTTGGATAGATGACAGAGAGCAAAAGCCCTATTTGTGATGTGCATGTGCACAAAGATACAATGTTGATTCAATTATGCTGGCCAATCAATCATTTTCCAGGAGCAAAACAAAGAAAGAAGCGGAAAAGTTGCAGTCTGGCCTGACATTTTTTTTCCCAGAACTAACCTCTTTTGTTTGATGACTGACTGTGTAATTGAAAAAATTGTTTTGCTGTCAGAAGACTTATTTAGAGATAAGGCCTTTATCAAATCTAGTTCTTGTCTTTGGACTTGTTATGCTGCTGGCACCGCGTGTGTTCAATTTCTCTTCACTTAAAGAGCACTTAGCTCTCTTCATGTGTTGTAAAGTGACTCCTGCTGACCACAAGTCTCCCGCCATGGAGTTTAAATCCAGACATCAGGGTTATATCAAAAATACAAACATATAAAGACATGTTTAGAAATGAGTGAGTTACAGAGCAAATCAGTGTATGAAGGGCCCGGGGCCTGCATGTGGAAAGTGTCCGTCAGTGTTCGGATTTATGAAGCCATCATAGTACTCGTGTATGAGTGCTGCCCCAAAATAGCCACTGGCAAAGTGATGCCACATTGCCTGCCAAGTTTACATGTGTAATTGTGGATTCCCTAAGAGAAAATGTCACAGGGTGAGTGAGTGTGAGTACAACAATTATTAAACCTGTCATTTGGCCATGTGCATGAGGCCGCAGGTAATCAAAGCCATATGCTGATATTCAGACCAGCAGCATGATTGCAATTGTATTGCTTTTATACAAAACACAATAAATGAATACAATATTGCTAGTTACAATTTTTTTTCCAAAAGCTGCCAAAACAAAATTAACGCGTCTCGAGCAATAGACACCTTTTTTTTTTTAATATATTTTTGAACTAATTATTTGAGTGAATGATTCAATTACTCATAAAAGCACTAAAGCTGCATCTAAAATTGCATACTTCCTAAGTAGATACTTCTTATGATTAAGTATTTTTGTGACCGTTAAAAAGTACAGGTTCATCTCAATAAATTAGAATGTCGTGGAAAAATTCATTTATTTCAGTAATTCAACTCAAAATGTGAAACTCATGTATTAAATAAATTAAAATCACACAGACTGAAGTAGTTTAAGTCTATAGCTCTTTAAATTGTGATGATTTTGGCTCACATTTAACAAAAACCAACCAATTCACTATCTCAACAAATCAGAATACTTCATAAAAAAATGTTTTAGTGAATTGTTGGCCTTCTGGAAAGTATGTTCATTTACTGTACAGTACTCAATACTTGGTAGGGGCTCCTATTTCTTTAATTACTGCCTCAATTCGGCGTTGCATGGAGGTGATCAGTTTGTGGCACTGCTGAGGGGATATGGAAGCCCAGGTTTCTTTGACAATAGCCTTCAGATCATCTGCATTGTTGGTCTGGTGTCTCTCATCTTCCTCTTTGACAATACCCCATAGATTCTCTATGGGGTTCAGCTTTGGTGAGTTTGCTGGCCAGTCAAGCACACCAACTCCATGGTTATTTAACTAACTTTTGGTGCTTTTGGTAGTGTGGCAGGTGCCAAATCCTGCTGGGAAAATGAAATCAGCATCTTCAAAAAGCGGGTCAACAGAAGGAAGCATGAAGTGCTCAAATTTCTAGGTAAACGGGTGCAGTGACGTTGGTTTTAAAAAACACAATGGACCAACACAAGCAGATGACATTGCACCCCAAATCATCACCGACTGTGGAAACTTCACACTGGACTTCAAGCAACTTGGGCTATGAGTTTTTCCACCCTTCCTCCAGACTCTAGGAAAATGAAATACAAAACTTGCTCTCATCTGAAAAGAGGACTTGGGACCACTGGGCAACAGTCCAGTTCTTTTCCTTAGCCCAGGTAAGACACCTCTGAAGTTGTCTGTGGTTCAGGAGTGGATTAACAAGAGGAATATGACAACTGTAGCCAAATTACTTGACACGTCTGTGTGTGGTGGCTCTTGATCCCTTGACCCCAGCCTCAGTCCATTCCTTGTGAAGTTCACTCAAATTCTTGAATCGATTTTGCTTGACAATCCTCATAAGGCTGCGGTTCTCTCGGTTGGTTGTGCATCTTTTTCCTTCCACTCAACTTTCTGTTAACATGCTTGGATACAGCACTCTGTGAACAGCAAGCTTCTTTGGCAATGAATGTTGTGGCTTACCCTCCTTGTGAGGGGTGTCAATGATTGTCTTCTGGACAACTGTCAGATCAGCAGTCTTCCCCATGATTGGGTAGCCTAGTGAACCAAACTGAGAGACCATTTTGAAGGCTCAGGAAACCTTTGCAAGTGTTTTGAGTTGATTAGCTGATTGGCATGTCACCATATTCTAATTTGTTGAGATAGTGAATTGGTGGGTTTTTGTTAAATGTGAGCCAAAATCATCACAATTAAAAGAACCAAAAACTTAAACTACTTCAGTCTGTGTGCATTGAATTTATTTAATACACGAGTTTCACAATTTGAGTTGAATTACTGAAATAAATGAACTTTTCCACGACATTCTAATTTATTGAGATGCACCTGTATGTTCTATATAGTATGAATGTGTGTAGTATGAATGTAATCTGGGTGTACATTCATCATGGCCTCATGGAATAGTCAAAAGTCCATTGGATGTGCACTATAAAATCTTGCCAAAAGTAGTAAGTCATCTGTGTTTTGCCTACTAATGTTTATAGGGATGTATGCATATTTGTTTTTGGAAAAAAAAAACAGTCAAGTAAATGATTCAATGACTCATGACAGTGGATTGTATTGTTTCTGATTGAAGCAATGTTTTGAATGAATCGGTTGAATAAATGATTCAATGACTCACTCATAAAGACAATTACTTGTCACCATCTACTGGATGTAAGATGTGGTGTAAGAGGAACTTAGAGTGAAGCATTCACGACTGATATATTGCAGACACAGAGATGGTTGAACGAACAGCAGCCCAGGAAAGAAAAACAATAGGGAGACACTGAGAGCAAAGTGAATTGAGGTTTTGTGTTACAGATGGTAATTTGTAAATCATAAGCCCCATTCAGAGGTCACTTTTAAAATACTGTGACTCTAGGCGGATGGAAACTTCTGTCTGTAATTTTTCATTGTGATATGATGCGCTAATATGTGTTACTGTCAGTTTAATTGTAAATATTGTCTGCCTGAAAACATTTGGCAAGCGGACATAGGCATCTAATATGATTTCTGTGTATTTATCATTGTATAGTCTAGAATACATCACAAAACGTGCCCAGAGACCAATATTTTGAGTTGGAGTCTAGACAGTTTGTTTATTGACAACAGTAGGTTTATTCAAAGTGGAGTTGTTGCTGTTACCTTTAAAATTGTTTAAGTGCTTTCTTTTGATTCCATGCCACACACACACACACAAATGAAGAACACTTCATCAACAGTGTATCAGAGAATATGAACGGCTGAAGCATGTGAGGACGTTGCTTTCTTTCTCTTGCTGTCCCTCTCAGCCAAACCACATTCCAGCTGCAGCTGCCATCCCTTCCATCTGCTCTACTGACGTGGTTCCACTTCACTGTACTGAGGAATTTATTTAACTTTCGGTTTAGAATATTAGACAGAGAAACATGGGCCCTGAGGTTTCGCCCCCTCCTTTCTGTGTCTTGTATGTTTGATCTTATTATGTGCTGTGTGGTTCGGGCTCCTGATTTGTAATATATTTCTGCTGTCATAACCACTTGTGGCATGGCACTTCTGACCTGCACGACTGATCCGGTTCAGACATGAAAGTCAGTTATATTCTAAACAAAACACAGGAGTATAGCAGTGAATAGCCTACACTTGACTTAAGAAAAGAGAAGTTTAGACAGATTGATTTTCTTTGTCCTGTTTCATATCAAAAAGAAGAACCGATTATAAAGTCTGGAGAACAGAATATTAACTTACATTATTAAGTCAAAATGAGAGTAATTATCTAGTAGTGTAAAAATGTGCCAGGGGAAGTCGTGGCCTAATGGTTAGAGAGTCGGACTCGTAACCCAAAGGTTGCGGTTGGGGGGAGTAAATGTACAGCGCTCTCTTCCACCTTCAATACCACGACTGAGGTACCCTTGAGCAAGGCACCTAACCCCCAACTGCTCCCCGGGCGCCGCAGCAAAAAAATGGCCTACCATGTCAGGGTTGTGTGTTCATGGGTGTGTGTGTTCACTGCTGTGTGTGTGCACTTTGGATGGGATAAATGCAGAGCACTAATTCCGAGTATGGATAACCATACTTGGCCACATGTCACTTCACTTCAGTTCACTAAAATAGCTTTCCCAAACGTTTGTCTCAATTACAACCACAACCCTATCTCTAAGCCAAAAACAAACAACAGCAAAAAACAAACAAAATTCCTTTAACTATTTATTCTGGATAACATAAAACAAAAAGTCCTTTAATATGTATACTGGATAACATCTTATTTATCTTGTTTGTTATATTATTATTATTATTATTATATATCATAGGCGGAGCGTGTGTAAGGCTGGCCATGGGGACTTGGGGCAAAATTGCCACTAAATTGGACAAAAATGCCCCTGCACAACCAAATTAAATCTATTACGTCTGTTGCTAACAAAGTGAATATGAATAGACAATGTCGATTGCGGCATTAAATTAAGATCTGCTCATGTTGCACCGTATTTCATTTTAGGCGTTTTTATAGTGTTGTGTATTTTAACCAATCACACACATATCTGTTGAGTTTAGGAATACAATGGCCAATCAAAAGCGTTCAGATGAGTCATCGTTCAAACTCATCAGTTTTGTTGAGTGCGCACGCGTTCACTGACTGAATCCCGGACTCTTGCGAATTCTCATTCCAAATTCTCATAAACAACAAAGCGCAGATGTACGTACAATGTAAGTAAGAGATTCATTTAACAGTGTATACAGCTTCAGTGATTATAACGATAGTTTTGTTTTTTCGAGTGCTTAAACTCGCGATAGATGTTAGCAATAATGTCACTTACTGTATATAATTTATTCGCTGTTTGAATAACCGTTATATAATGATCAATTTCTAATGTTTTTATTAAATTGTAATCACGTTAAATACAAATTCAGTCCCATTAAACATTTTTTTTAGCCTACATGACACCCATGTCTGATTATTGCCTAAAAAGAGGGGCTTATGATGTTTGATACATTTGGCTGCTTTTAGCCTTACCCTGGAGCTGGTTCACCCTCCGCCTGTGATTTTTATTATAATTCAATTAATTTAAAAAAGCAGGAAACTAAAATGCCTCATCTTGCTATTTTTCTATTCTTGTTATTTTCTAACCATTAGCACTCAGATCTACAATTTAAATATATTAAACAAAATATTGCTTTTGTTTTCTATTTTACAGTTTGTATCTCCCATGTAAATAAAATGTAGAAAATATGAAACATTTCCTTTGATACCTTGACCTGAGGTCACTTGAACTAATTGTTTGCAAGGGTTAGGGTTTCTAAATGTTCTTTTTTTTCCCCCTCAGAAATTGGGCTCATTTATATCCCCCAGGATACAATGAATGAATTAATGAATCAATCAATATGTAAATAAATTCTAAAAAGAACTTATTATTATTATTATTGTTTTAACAAAGTCTGTTCTCAAGACGTAGGCTCAGTCATACTTTTCTCCTTTTTTAGGCCACAACACATTCAGTGCGAGTGGAAATTCCAGCAATGTCTCTGATTAATCCCTTTTCCGTAAAGCATTTCTGTTATATGTCTTCACTGAGCGCTACACAAAGCATCACATTGTGCAGTTGTGTTTTAATAACACGCCTTTGAAACCACTGATTTTCTCTTTTAACATTTCTGGTGGTTACTTGGAGGTTCACAGTATGAATTAAAGACAGGAAATGTTTTGAGCACCTCAGGTTAGCGCACTGAAGTACAGTTACTGAAACACGCTTGCCTCCGTGCTGCTCTGAAGAGTGAAGTCTTAGCCAGAATAAAGGAGGGAGTGAGATTCCTTGAAACATCTGTGCATCTGGAAGAGTAATAAGAGCTACCGGAAAACAATGCCAACTACCACCTTCTGCTCCGAAATGAAAACAAAAATAATCTAAAGGAAATAATCCATTAGGAAACATACTGTAACGCAATGGTTCAAACTTATTATCTGTGACTCAGACTATTGTAGTTTTTGCGGCATTTATGCACATAAAAGATACTAAAGAAAATCTTAACATATTAAATGTCTAAGGTCAATCAAGCTGTGGTTAAAGAAAAATGTCTCTTCTGGCTTTGAAAAATTACCCCGTTTTTGGAAATCCTATTAATTTTCTATTGTTTTTTAAAAAGAAGTCTCTTATGCTTTTATGCTTAATCAGAAGTACAGTAAAAACTGTAATATTGTAAAATATTATGACTATTTAAAATAACCTTTTTCTATTGTAATATATTTTAAAATGTAATTTATTCCTGTGATGGCAAAGATGAATTTTCAGCAGCCATTTCTCCAGTGTCACATGATCCTTCAGAAATCATTCTAATATGCTGATTTGCTAGTCAAGAAACATTTATTATTGTTATCAATGTTGAAAACAGTTGTGCTGCTTAATATTTTTGTGGAAACCATGATACTGTGACTTTTAATGCACCCTTGTTGAATAGAAGTATTTATTTCTTAAAAAGAAAAAGCCTACTGCCTTTTAAATGGTAGTGTATATTAGTGCCTATTTAACAAAGGGAGTAATACAGGAAAGAAATGCAAACACTAAATGATTTATGAAGAGGAGTTATATATTCTGACATAACTGGTTTATATTTAATAACAATACATTGATTTGTTCATTAATTATAGATTAAATACATGCAATTAGAGATTGTGTAGGTTCAATAATTTCTCTGTATTTATTGATATTATTTATTGATCATTTTCATTGTTGTGCATAATGGACAAAATATGTAATAAATGTAATGTCGCATAAAATGTAAACATCAGTATAGGGTTGGAATAGTATCTGACCCAGTGGTTTCTGGACTCTGTATTCAGCATATGTCTCCATACAGGCAACTGATCATTAATGAACCAACAGACTATCGAGGCAAGGTAACTAATTATTCCAATATGGGACAAGGGTCCAATTTCTTCATCTGACTGAAGCACTTTTTCCCTGTTCTGATGATTTTTGGAATTTCTTTGTGCTCAGATTGTGTGTGTGTATGTGTGTGTTTGACAGCAACTTGGACCCAGTGTCTGATGAGAAGGGTGGAGAGACGTCTGGAGTGTGTCACACAGCTGGCCGGCCCAGCATCCCAACCTGTTCAGCTAGATAATGGGTGAGATCCACAAAAACTGCTCAAACATTTCAGCAAATGGCCTCGATGGAAAGTTCTGCTCAGAGCGCTGGCCTTTGCCAGCCTGCTTAGAGAGAAACGGGAAGAGAGACGAGATGATAGTAGGAGAGAGAGAGACAAGGGGACTTGGTTTGTGATATGACCTTATGGAGGTCTGGATCACTTTGTCAATCCACAAAACTCCCATCTATTATAAAAAACTCTATAATAGCACGACAATACTACTGCAAGGTTTTACATCCTTGTTAATGTGTATTAAAGGAGTCCTATTATGCTTTTTCACTTTTTCAAGTTTAGTTAGTCTGTAATGTTGCTGTTTGAGCATAAAAACGATCTGCAAAGTTACAAAGTTCAAAGTCAACTTCAAAAGGAGATATTTTATTGAACAGAAATCACTTTTCAAAAACTACAACGAACGACTCGTTTGGACTACAACGCATATTTTCCGGGATTTGTGATATCACAAATATCGACGAATGGGACGAGACCTGGTTGAGCTGCACTAGAGAAGGCAACGAGTGTTATCACTATGTCGGAGACACGCTAGCTTTCCCAAAGCAGACGAACTTAGAGTGGTTGCAATCATCCGGGTTTAACTCGCGCTCAAATTGATTTGATTTTGACGCAATATTTACACTAAAGCTCGCAGGCAGCTATGGTAAGGGGCATGACATTTCCTGACCAGGCGCCGAGTGCTGCCAATCACAACACACACTGGCCCAGCTAACCAATCACAGCACACACTGGCCCAGCTAACCAATCACAGCACATTTCGTATTTCAGAAGGCGGGCCTTCATTTGATACAGGAACTATTCGAGCCGTTCATGCCAGACTGGGGAGAGAGGTGTTGTAATAATGTAAGATATGTGAAAAATAATGTGTTTTTCGAACAACCTAGTATGAGAGCCTGTTCTAGTACACCCCCAAAACAAAATCAAGACTTTGTCAAAGAGCATAATAGGACCCCATTAAACACTAAAAATGAAGCCCAAAGCTCTTTCTGTCCCTCATGCCTCACCCGCATTCTGTATATGTGTTTGTGAGAGTGTATATGGATAGATGCTTTAGTTTGCAGCCTGAAAAGCAAGGTTGTCAGGGTTCATGGATCAGCTCAAGAATAGCTAAGTACTGTAAATGAAATGCAAATTAATGCTTCACTTTGGTGTCTTAGATTAATACAGCAGGGGCCTTAACTGACGATTTGTTTAGCTAAATGAAGAGCGCAGCTTCATGTCTCTTTGTGCTGTACACAGTAAATACCACAGCGAGCACTATGTGTCCAATCCCAGCATTTGTTCAGGATTAAGGAAAGACAAGATCACACAGATTTCCTTTCTCATCATCCATTTGCAGCTCTGTTTGTGCTGTGCGGTGTTTTTGTATTTACTGGACTGAAACCAGCGTGAAGGCAAACAAGGTCTCTGCCTCTGGCAAAGTTAACAAGACCGCTTTCAAAAAGATGCAGAGGCTAAAAAGGGAAAGAGAAGCTTGTCATCTGAACTCAGGTCAAACCACAGAGACAAATGAGTGAAATTTCATTTGTGTGCCTCAATGCAGTGTGAATTATTCATCTTAAGTTGGCCCTAAAACATTTCTGTTAGGAATTTATTTATTTTAAACTCATGTTTATTCATAAAGATACTGAAGTTAAAACTCAAATGGATCCCCTATGTTTAAATGTTACCAATTATATCTCTAATCAGGTTTTATATGAAGAAAGATTTCAGAGGATTGTGCAGAAAGCAAACGCTAATGATGAAATGCCAAGCAACATCTTATCACCAAAAAAACATTTTTATTTAATGTTCCGTTGAAGTAAACAAGGTTCCTGGCGTAAAACTGAACATTAAAAGAAAATCAGAGAATAAATGAGATATTATGCATTCCTTCATTGGATAAACATCCAGTCTCTAAAATTACAAAAAAAAAAGAATATAACTTAACAATAAAAAATAAGACTATTATTACAAGTTTGTTTTTACAGTTTATAATCATTTGAAATTTTCTAAATTATGCACAAAATAACTGTTTGTCTGTCCGATTTCTTCAGATTGATGCTTTCTCTTCTCTTTGTTCTCTGCGAAGGCCAAAAGAGATTCACATGTGATTTGAATGGATTAGAGAGGAAAAAAAAGAAAGGAAAATTAGATTTCAAAAGCAGATCAGATCATACGTTTTCGCAGTTTTGTTAGGAAATGTTCTAAAATGTGCTACACTACTCTGCTGAGTAGGAAAACAGGGACATAGTACCTATGAATTATATTCTCGGTGGGTGTTTGTGAGTATTAATACTGAAAAAAAGGGAGGAGAGCGTAGTCAGATAAGTGCATGCAACTTTTTGAACAAGTCTCTTTGGCCTTTCTCACCACAAGCAGGTGGAGACTTTTCTCCAAAAAAAAAAAAAAAAGTTAACCAACATAAGATAGTGTTACCTCGCTCACTTCAAAAGTGGCTTTTAATTCTTAATTTTAAAAATGCATACTTGGCGTCCATAACTCTAATGTAAATAACATTTGCTTCGAACATAATTTCTTTCCATTTAGTCAATACAAGACTAACACAGCTTGGTTTAACCAAAGGCAAAACACTAAAAGCACTAAAAGAGCTAAAACCTCAGGACAAACAAAAGGAGATTGCAAAAAAAGTTTGAACGTTCACTGAATCAGAGATGTGGTAATACTGCTATGGTTTGTGTTTTTTTTTTTTAAACATGAGGGTCTCTATCGTGTAACAGCAAAATTTGAGAGTAATTCTAACCAGCTGAGAGAGAAAAGGGGGTAAAACACAACTGGCCAAATCATTTACTGCTTCCACTGAAGTACCTTGTTCTGAGCAGAAACGTGAGAAGGCAACACATTCGGTTTAGCACTGATAATGGATTCATAAATATCCCTTGAAGTCTTGTCTCTCTCTTTCTTATTGTTTGTCTGAGAAATGTGCATTTACTAACCCAGCTAACAAAAATATGTTCTAAGAACGTTTTGCTAACATTCCCATTAAGGGTTATTTCTGCATGTTCTTTGAACATTAAAAACATCCAGTTATAGAAATATTTTTTTTTGGTTGAGGGAAAACTTAATTTTATAATTTTGCAAAAGTTATGGGACTGTTATCAGAACATTTTACAGCATTTGAACATTTGAACATCCAACTAAAACTTTTCAGAAATACAACATTCCATAAATGATGTATAAAAAAACAATGTTCCATGAACGATGTATAAATAACATTTATGTGCTACTGTTTTGAGAACATTATTAAAGACCAGATAACTAAGCAAAGGCGCTATTAACATTACTGGAAGGACATTTGTTCATAACTTTGAACCTTGCCAAACTTCGGAGAACTTTGCTTGTTAGCTGGGAAGGAAGGGCTGGAGTTTGATGTAGGCTGACTGAACTTATCTCTCAGCTCAGGACTATTGTTGGCAGGTGACCGTTGAAGTTTTCCATTTTAGAGACAAAATAATGTCGTAGTCACAGCCAGATTGAGATTTTAAGACAAAACATGCAGAAATGGCCTTAGGTTCATGAGCATGTCTTTGTGACTTGTGCTGATTTCATTTTAAGGTCATCAGCTCCTGTAGGCTACACACTCCTCCTGTCGTTTCAACCCTTTTATTTCGTTCAGAGAGGACATGAACTGTACATTCTCACTGATCTCTCCTTTGAGATGCATGAAGGCACTTTGGTGCGATACAATACAAACTTCTGATTTATATCAAAATAAGTTAACATTGCAAAAGTGTCTCGTTCAGAAATACTGTCGTTACTGACAATTCATCAACACTTATCAAAAAAGCTTGTGCGACCCAAAGGAAATGCACAAATCGGTGAACTAAACAAATGCTGCATTTCAGGGAACTTCATCGTACTCATAATAACAATAAAAACAAACAAACCAAAAAATGCATTCGTTATCAGTACCACAAAGTAATAAACAATATTCAAAACAACTGAATTCCAAAAGTAGAAGAGCGGGATCTTCTGCGTATGTTTGTGTGCATTAGTATTTGTGCAGGATAGGCACTTTAACAGTCTTGATTTCAGCTATGTGTGAGGATTTCTGGATGATGCAGCTGGTGGTGGCGGCGGTGGCTGTGTGTTTGGGCTGAGCCAGGTTAGTGAGGGCCATGGCCGCGTTGATCTCCCTCCAGTATGTCTCGTCTTTCCTCTGTCCCTTCTCCTTCTGCATGCTTCTTCTGTTAACATACAAAAGGCCTGTTATTGAAAGATGCTCGCTAGCTGTATTCGATGTCATTCATTTAAAGCTTAAACCAAACGTTTAGACACACTGGTCTGAAATGACGTTTACATTTTTTTTTCTTCTCATAGCAGTTCCAGTCATACGCACCTGTCAGATTTATTTGATCCATGCTCCACAGTCTCTGTAAATACAAGCACAGGACAAACCCAGTGTCAATAACAAAACACTGTATCTTAATGCTGGCAGATGTGACAGGCAGGAAAAGTCAGAGTAAGACTGTAAGTAAACATTCGGAGGACTTGTTTATGTGTAGAGCTGTGCTACTTGTGTGAATGGAGAGAGATGCTTCAGTAACTGAGTCTTGTTTCCATTTACTCTGTGAATGGTGGAATCTTCCATATCCAGATGCTTGGCACAATGATAATGTGTTATTTGTTATGTGTTATCCTCTACCACACACGCGCACTCACACTCATTTGCACAAGGGTGTAAGTACTGACAAATTAAACATCTTTGTATATAACCAAAAACACATCTAAGTGATTTATTTTTAAATTATACAATTAAATTATATGTACATAATTGTCTTTTATATTGTCATTGTACGAAAACCCAAATATTAAATGGTAAATATTAAAAGTAAATATTTAATTATTTAGCTGACGTATATATTTAGTTGACATATTGGCATGTTTTCCATAGACCCTCCAAAGGTGCGCCACTTTTGTGTGGATGTCTCTACAACAGAATAAAAAAAGATAATTGTGACTTTTATTTCACAATTCTGACATTTCTTCCAATTCCAATTTATATCTCGCAATTTCTTTCTTTCTCAGAATTTTAGGTTTATAACACACAATTCTGACTATTTCTTGCCATTTTGAGTTAACGTCTTGCAATATTGTTTTCAGAATTCTCACATCTTACAATTCTGACTTTATCAAATGTGTGTGTTTATAACACACAAATCTGTCTTTCTTGCAATCTCAGGTTAATATCTCGCAATTTTGAGTTAACATCTTGCAATTTTCAGTGGCGGCTCGTCGGGGGAGGCAGGGGAGGCACAGCTTCCCCATAATTTTGAGGTGAAAATGGGAGGAGGACGATTTAATGTTAATAAAATTCACAATTCATTTTAGTTCATGTCTCAGAATGTGTATTTTTTGTTTGTAATTTCACAGCTGTAATACCATAACGTGAAAGTGCTGCTTTTCTATCATGAATGTGCCGAATCTGCTGACGTAATTACAACTGCTAATGATAGAGAAGGGTAGGGGGGAGGTCACCATCGAGTGTTCACTTTCAGCGCTGAGGAGTGTTGAGAAAAGAAACCTCGTTGGGGAATCTAGCCTCCCTTCTGGTATATCATCTATATTATCTTGTGTGTCGTTTTCTGACTAAAGGCAACCAAAAAGCCATTTTAAAGCGGTTAAGCTAATAATAATAATAATCGTCAAGGGATCCCAGACCAATACAATTAGTGTGCCACCTCTATTTTAAAACCCACGAGCCGCCACTGGCAATTTTTCTTTTTTAAATCTCAGAGTTCCGAGTTTGTCTAAGGGGCAGCTGATTTGATGACAAAAGGAACTGTCTGTATCACAAATGCATATTTAGTTCAAAAAATGTTTTGGTACATTCCATTTCATATTCATATTAGTGCACAAAAAAATAACGTATTACATTCACTAAATACATTTCATCAACCCTTTCATCTACTAAATTAGGCACATCATCAGGCTGATGCACCCAAATGATTTCAGCTTTCAATATTAAATCGATCGTAAATCATGAGGCTGCTCATCTTAAATTGCAAGTACAAACTGCCCCAAATAATAAGCAAGTCTTGTTTTTCCTCTTAATGTGCATGCATAACCCTGATTGTGAAGAGGTGTATGATATTATGCTGATCTCTTACTGAACATGACAGTTATGGTTTAACAGGCCTCACACTTTAGGATGACTTTTACAGGCACTGAATCATTCTCTAAATCCAGATCCAGGGTAGTGTTTGTTCGGTGAGTTAAACCCCATGCCTTTATTCCGGATGTCTCGGTTCTCTCCCCTGAGGCAGCGCTTTGCATGCATTCACCTCATCCCATCCCAAACCTTGTGCTTGCACACCCCTTGGATCCGGAACGGACACTGGAGCTCTGCCCGAACACCTGCAGGGCCAAACAGCACCTAATCATTCCCAACGCTCCAATCATTCCCTTGGTTTTCCTTAAAAAACGTTCACATGTGCGCTGAATGGCAACTGGGTGTTGAGGAAAGGCCAGCAACGGCCATCACTGCCTGAGGCTGATTGGGACACATCCTGTTGTGCTCAGCAATAGTTTTACACGGCTGAGAATGAGTGTGTTAGTCAGAATAACAGTGAGCTCTCCCCTCGCAACTCACAGATGTGTTTGGGATTCAGTTAACCAAACTGGAGTGTGTGACTGTGAAACAAGTAGTTCATGTGAAGATGGAACAACTAGAGATTCTCCGCTTGGAAATCTCGCCTTAATTTGTCCAGTCTGAGTTTGATTTCTATCAGTATCTTTCTGAAAGATCCCACAATGTTCCTGTCACAATATGTAATGTCTTATTTTCTTTGACTGTATATCTGTGTCAGGTTCACTGTGCAGATGTATCACTTTTCTCTTTCTGTATCTCTCTATGAATTTGATTTGGACACCATTCAGATGTGTGATAAAGCTGCTGCTTTTGTCTGACATTATTATCGCAGTGACAGTAGCTCAGTTTACTCTCTTGGCAGTTGTACGACAAAATAAAGGCAACAATATTCTCCCATTCCTCACTCCTAAATCATGGCCGGTAATGGTATCTAATCTACTAAATAACATGAATCTCTTGATGGTCAGGAACAGAAGAAAAGAAAATGAGGGAGAGCAAGAGGTGAAGCCACTAGAATAGAAGAGAGACAGATGGAATCTGAAAAACAGAAATAAGAAAATGAAGCGAAATATCTCATGTCGATTGACATCTTTCTTGCATCAGTTGTTCAGAAATACAATGACTTCAACATGTCTTATACGATGGACATTTTAATTTATAAATAAGAAGTCATTCTGATAATTTTTGTAGGGCTTAAGGTCAAACATGTCTAGGTGGTATAACTGTTGTGTTGAGATTTTAATAAGGAAAAAGTTACATTACATTTAGTCATTTAGCAGACGCTTTTATCCAAAGCGACTTACAAATGAGGACAATAAAAGTCGTCATAACTAAAAAAGACAACTATATATATATGATAGTATAATTGTATAGATTAGTACACACACACACCCACAAAGAAAACAATTAGATAGAATAGAAAAAATAGAAAGCTTAGTGTTGTTTTTTTTTTAAATAAAAAAAGAAGATAAATATAAAGTAGAATTAAAATAGAATAGAAAGTGCTAGAGTTAGAGGGTCAAATAAAGGTGGAACAGATGTTTATTTCAGCCTTAAAAAGTTAAAGCTGAAACCTTTGAAAATATATAGTTTTAAATACATATACATTATTTTCATTCTGAAAAAAAATTGTTCACCTTTTACACAAAGATATTATGCAGGATAACTGTTTTCAACATTTATAATAATTGGCACCAAAGCAGCATATTATAATGATTCTGAAGATGCAGAAAAAATTAAACAGATTTTTTTAAATATACATTATATTTTTGATCAAATAAATGTAGCCTTGGTCAGGATAAGAATTTCAAAACGATTAAAATCTTCAAAAAACCCCCTGGAAAAAAATTTCTTTTGAACTCTATACAAATGTGCTGATGTCTGTCACTCGTGTTGATGTGACGTCTCCAGCAGTGCTAAGGGGGCTTGTCTGCACGGTGCATTAAGCGACCCTCATTTGGAAGCAGACTGTGACGCCGCTCTCTCCCCCAGGGAAACTCTTGCTGAAAATTGGATGCAGACCCACTGCCATTTCCAAATGCTGCTGCCTAAAACATCTAAACTCAGATTTTTAAAAACAATGGTTGTGCCAAAGAAATGAGAAATTCTCTATAAATCAAAATGTGCTAGATGTTACTATTTTTCTGGTGTTTTTTAATCCGTTTCTGCAGCGTTCTTTGCTACTGAGCGGGTCTGTTTTGAAATGGCTCTGTTAGCTGTGAGTTGGGGGACTTGTGAGATACTCCATAAAAATGCTGTTAAAGAGGCCTGATGGGTTGAAAATAGACTTGCAGTGAAGACTGAAGCTCATTGGCTTGCTTGCTTCTGCAAAAGCCAGTCAGCTTGTGCTGTGTAGTAAGTTATGCGATTGCAAGCAGATTGAATGTACAGTAAAGAACCTATCAGCCTGCATCTATCTACCTCCGCTAGAGTTTCATGGCTAAACTAGATATTTTTTACTTACCTTCATATCATTTAAACCTGTATGACTTTTTTTTTTCCTCTGAAGAAAGCAGATATTTTGAAGAGTGTTTCTATTGTTTTTATTCATATAATGAAAGCCAGATTGGTCCAAAACAACACTGGATATTAATTTAAACAAACAAGCAAATAACATTTCTTTCAGAATGTCTACTTTAGTGTTCCACAGAGGAAAGAAAGTCATATATGTTTAAAATGACATAAGGGTGAGTAAATGATGAGAATTCTCTGGTGAATCATTCCTTTAAAGATACACACACAAACACTGGATGATTAAAATCCACTAAGACACAAAACTCCAAGCATTTGTCTCAAACCCTGCTCGTCCTTTAAGCAGAAATAATACTAGACCTTGCAGCCAACCTATTAAAGCGTTATCAGGCCAGTCCTCTCACCCTGAACTGTCAGTACTCAGTAATCACAAGTATCTGGTAGAGATTACTCTCTTAAGAGAGAAAACAAATTCTCATTGACTAACACATAGAACAAATGGATCGTTCTGTCCCTGGATTGCAGAAGTTTGCCAGAAGAACAAAACTTGAATTTAAAGGTAGCTAATGACTCATACATGTAGAATATAGAATAAAAACTCTACAGGCAGGGTAGAATGGACATTGGCGGCATGGACGGTTAGGTAAAATATTGCAGACAGGTCTGTTTCCGTGCAAACTCTCAATGAGCACTCACAGCTGAGACAGAATGGCGTCATGGTTGGCATGTCAGAGCAGACTGGGGCTGGAAATACACCTCTATCCATCCATTCATTCATTCTTTTGATCATCCATCTATCAGCTGCGTGAAGAGAAGTGACAAATGGAATCTGGGCAAGATGTCTTGCCTTTTTGGCTACGGAGCCATGCAGACGAGAATGGAAAAGATGTCAATGTCAGTCTGTGGTGGCCGAGCGGGGCACGTACCGCTTCTAGTTGTCAAGAAACATCCCAAGCATGTAGAACAAAGAGAAGCAGATATAGTTCAACAAGATAGCCTGCTAAAATGAGTGAACATCAGAAAATAACAGACGATGAATTTGTCCCATTTATAATGCAACAACCGGAGAATTTGGAGAAGTCTGCACTGCTTTCTCAAACCCATGACCATAATCTCTGCCTGCTTTTACTGGGTTATAAAATATCAGTCACATCTTTCACAGCGTTTCAAATAAAGGGTAGGAAAATTGGTTCTGCCCAAAGCAGACAGACATCATCAGTTCTTGGTGTCTGATTTTTACTCTGGGCGTCCAATGTGTGCTTGAGAAAAATGAACGTTGTTCTTTAATAATGTCACTGAAGGCCTGTGAATGATGTTAAAATGAAGCTGGCACATGTGTCGTCTCTTCTCTGCCAGCTCTACCCTCACTAGCTGTCCAGGATGGCAGCCTCCTCCTCCCCAGTTCAGCATCCACTCTATCTCTCGTCTCGCTCTCTTTCTGTCTCTTCTGGTCACTCTCTAGATAAACGGTCTCAGTTTGTCTTTTGGTTTGCTTCCATTTTTCTGACTGTTTCCTGTGATCATTTCTGTTCTGTGTCTCTCTTCAACTCGTCTCTGACGTTCACAGTTTTTTTTAACCTAATGCCATGGTTCTTGTTTTCCCATTGCCTTCCCAGTTCATACTTTTGGTTGAGGTTTCATTCACTGTAATGGCCGTCTTTAAACAGCAGCCCTATTACTGACTCCGTTCTTCCATTCTCTCCATTCCATTCACGTTTAGCAGTAATCGCTGCACTATAAATATCCATGATATCCTCTGTTTCGGGGTCAGGGTGGTTGGAAGAGGCATGAGGCCCAACAGAGAAATGAAGAATGGTAGTGATTCTTCGCACATGACATTTTCTTGTATTATTTTAAAACTCTCCGTGGTGAAAAACACATCAGTCTGGACACTGTTGGACTTCCTTTCCTCAGCCTTTGAATCACAGCGCATTAATCTGTGATGGATCAAACTGCGTCGAGGGTGCTGACATTTTCTGGGCTGTGGATTTGACTGGCGAGCTGAAAGAACAACCAAACAGTGGCAATACTGTATTGGGGTAAACAGGGGAAGCAAGAGAGAGACCAACAGAAAATCATATTTCAGCCTCATGGACACATGGCCACTCATAAACAATAAAGCTCATCTTAGAAAGATTTTATTTCATATTTTTAGGATTTCTGTGTACCTGCACAGGAGGTGACAAACAATGACGGTCCGATCATGGCCAAGATAAAGCAGCTGCCACTAATGACACTTACGGCCTCAGCATCTGTGTGTGAAATGTGTTAAATCTTCACACAAATCATCACAACACACTCTCTACCAGCCAAATAACAGAACAGTCTGTACCAGAGTCACAAATTAATTATGGGCATGGGACAAAAAATGCAAAAGTGACAAAAATGCCCCAGATGTTTTAAATGGGGCGTAAAATTGCTCCTGTAGTAAAATAATCTTTCGTTTTATTGTGTTATGTAACAAACATTATATTTAATACTATGCTATTTTAGGCTGTAGCTATGGATTAAAGGTTTAGTGCTTTCACAGACACTGATTATTTTCGTATTCACTGTCTTAAACACAACATTGTTGCATGTGCAGCTATTTTTAGGTGTTTTTTTCATTAAAATCTTTTAAAACACAGAATATAAAGAGCCACATTTCATCTCACAGGAACATGACAGTTATTTATTGTGTAATGATATGTATTGTTTTTTCAGATATTTTTATATTTCATAGTAAATTGATTTCATAACAGGTGTAATTGTTCATATTGATGATTCATTTTAGTATTTGTGTGATTTTGAATAGTTAGCAGTAATTACAGGGGGCAAATATTAAAACTTTTAAAGAGATATGAAAATTCTGTTGTTATTATTCATTCACCCTTATGTCGTTCCAAAACCTGTATGACTTTCTTTATTCGGTTGCACTTTATTTTACAGGAGTGTGCTTATGTGTACTTACAATGTACATACCTAAGAACGTAATGGTGGTATAAGGATACTACATGGGTTAAGGTTAGGTTTAGGTGTTAGTACCTATTACTCAGCTATTGTAATCACTATAATAAGTACATAATATGTACATGTGGAACAGGACTGTCAAATTCTGTGGCGCATAAAATGAAATATTTTGAGAAATCTCTCAGATGATTTCTGTCCATACAATTGAAGTCAATGGTAATCAAATCATATTACAATTTTGAAATGTTGTGCTACCACCATTCTTCAAATAATCTATTTTTGTGCTCCTCAGAAGAAAAAAAGTCATACAGCTTTGGAACACCATGAGGGTGAGTAAATGAAGACAGAATTTTTGGGCGAACAAGAAAGTTAATTTTTGACATTGGTCTGTTCATGATCAAGGAAACACTCTGGGGGGGAATGTAGTATTAACATGTATATTTTCTCAGAGGAATCCAGTCTTGACCATTTACAAGACTTAGAGGTCATCCATTGGCTTCCTGTTCTGGATGCGGAAGAGTGGATCTGCTATTTGCTAATGGCTGGACAAATGATTCTGATCTCTTACCCTATCAGTACCTATAAAAGTCCCACAAACAGACTTCAAGCACGCTATCTAGAGGACATAGCACGCCACTGAGGTATTACAAGACAGTATCTGCACTCTGATGTATGTCAGGAAGAGAGACAGAAGGACAAGGAGAGGGAGAGAGATAGAGAGAGGCTCATGCTGAAAGCATTTGCCTAAAGTGCTATCAGACGTAGATAAAGCTTCATTTAGAATCCATCACAAACCTTTTTCAGCTCCAATAAAATTCAGTTTTGCTTCAGCTTTAGTGCCATTCCAAAATGGAAAAAACAATTAAAAGCAAGAAACTTCGGAATCATTGCAAATGATTTTGCAGAATGGAAAAGCTTGTTTTGATCTCACATTACAAGTTTGTATGTTTCTTTGCAAGTTAATTCTGCCCAGAGATGAAAACAGAATTGCTTTCGACTGCAACCTCAAGGAAAAAACAGTGATTGAATATAATGTAACAATGTTTGAAAGTGTTTTCTGAACTAAATAATGATTGCAGAATTGAATTGCTATGATCCTTCTAAGATTTGCTCACACGCACATTCTTGCTTTTTACCATACGCTCTTTGATTTCTGTTTTCATTTGCTAATCTATTCTTGTGAAACTGCCTCTTTTTATTTTCCCCCTCGCCACAAAACTTTACTTTCCAAGTTAGACAAATATGCACAGGCCCTGCTGTGCTATTTCTGATGCTCCGATTGTCAGTCTCTCAGTTTAACGCCATTAGATTCTCCACACTCATCTAATAGCCTCCCATTCATTCACTGTTTCTTTCCTCCTGTCTGCAATCTATTCTCACATGTAAGCAGCCAGAGCAGTGTGTGTCTGTTTAGACCTCTCCACACAAGTCACCATAATCCACACACACTCACTTTTCAAGTGTGTCTCGGACTATTTGCAGTTCATCATGATATATTGCTCTTGAGCTTCAGAACAGTTTATACACAGAACTGTGCAGATAGACTAAGAATTCAGTTTTTGGAACAAGTTTTGAAATGAATCTTTTTCAAGTTACAAATGGCTCCAAAAACTAAATTATAAAAGATGGATGGAAACTTATCTAACAGTGTCTGGGTACATAGACAATGTTGTAGCGTAGAGAGTGTTGTATTTTAATGTTCTTATCGTATTATAGTCCTCCACGTCCGCTGCACTCTCAAAACTCTGGCAATTTGATAATACCTAGAATATCAAAATCAACTGCGGGCGGCAGATCCTTTTCCTATTTAGCACCTAAACTCTGGAATAATCTACCTAACACTGTTCGGGAGGCAGACACACTCTGTCAGTTTAAATCTAGATTAAAAACCCATCTCTTCAACCTGCCTTACACATAACACACTTACACATTTATATTACTCAAACCCGTTAAAGGATTGTTAGGCTGCATTAATTAGGTCAACCGGAACCGGGAACACTTCCAATAACATACGATGTACTTGTTACATCATAAGAAGAATGACATCTACGCTAATATTAGTCTGTTTCTTTCTTATTCCAAGGTCACCGTAGCCACCAGATCCAGCCCAGATGGTGGATCAGAGACGACCTCTACAGCCCTGAATTTCAGCGGAGACCAGGACAATTAGCTGAGCCCCAGAGACAGATCCCCAGTGAAGACCTTGCTCCTATGGCCGGGCCACGGGGACAAGACCAAGAACAGATGAGCCCTCTGCACAATCTAACTTGCTGCAGCATGGATCAAATGGATATGATGGTCGTCTCCGGGGAGAAATGGCCACCTGAATGAGCCTGGTTTCTCCAAGGTTTTTTTCTCCAGTCTGTCACCGATGGAGTTTTGGTTCTTGCCCGCTGCGCCTATGGCTTAGTTGGGGACACTTAATTTACAGCGATATCGTGGACTTGATTGCACAGATATTTTTTTTGTTTTTTTTTTCTATTTAAACTGAACTGAGCTGGACGATGACATCACTGAATTCAATAATGAACTGCCTTTAACTGAAAACTGAGTGTTTACTATTGTCCTTTTGCTTGGCACACTATTTTCCTATTTTGATACTGTAAAAGTGCCTTTGATAACAATCTGTTAGTATTAAAAGTGCTATATAAACAAAGGTGACTGACTGACTTGTATAACTGATTAATGGCTACTAAGAAAATGCTCTAATTGTCTCCAAGATATTATTATCAAGCTATTGAGAATACTAAGAATTTCTAATAAAAATAAAAGAAAATGATTATTTATTATAATTATGTATTACACTGTAAAATTTCATTTTATAATACATTTATAAAAGCCATGAAAATACTATTGTTAATGCTATTGTTACTAAAAGTTAGTATTATGAGTACAATGCAATGAGTGCAATCACAAGTAGATGCTTGTCTAGGTCTCTGTATTTGTTCGTATCTCTCATTATAACAAGAGGAGTTGCATATTTTCTCATCTCAGTTTTTGTGGCTTTAATTGTGCATTATTCACTATTTTAACTCTCTTTCACAGTACTTCAGCTTTCATCTTCCAATTTACAGCTCATCTCTCATCTCCCCTTTCTTCCTTTCCTACTCCCTTCCTTCATCTCTCTTTTCTCTCCACCTTTCACTTCTCTCAGCATTCTCTACTCTCTCCCTCTGGTGATGAATGATGAGACTCCATCCTGACAACTGTAACCTAGAGTCTGAAGTAAATCTTAGCCTCAGCCTCCTCTTTCTTAAGGATTGAGGGATGGAGTGGGAGAATGGAGAAAACTTCTTCAAGAGAAGGAAATCTTGGTGTTTCTGTGAGTGCGTATGGGTAGTTGATATGAAATACTTTTGGGAAGTTGACAAGTCCTGTGATGTGACATATTATAGTCCATGTAAAACTGTTTAAACAGCATTTTGTTATTATATTTATTATATTGTATTATACAGGACCTAAAATATACAATTTACCTTATAAATTAATTTAAACAAACAATGGTTTTAGTGTTGATTAAAAAAGGCCTTGGGCATGTTATACCTCAACTACACATATTCACAAGTGTGTATGTATGAGAATATTTACTACACTCTAAAATAAAATAAAATAATAAAAAAATAAAGATACAAAAGCTGTCACTGGGCCGGTACCCTTTCAAAAGCTATACCTTTGCGCATAAAGAGTGCACATTAGTACCTTTTTAAAGGGTACCGCTTCAGTGACAGCTGTTGTACCTTTTTTTCTGAGCGTGTACTAAAACAACATAAACTCTAATGATGAAGCTTAATATTACAGTTTTGACGATCGAAATGAAATAGAGATGTTTTCATAAACATTTTCTGCCATTTGAGATGTGCATAGTAGAGCTGGATCAGTCATTGTCCTGTGGCTCTGTGGTCAGTGAGCAGTCAGATACCATAAATCAGGCAGTTGTAGCGTCTCGACCAATCTGACACACTAATTTTTATTTGATTTAACAAATCAATTATTCATTAGATTAACAAATCGTCATCCCCTCATTCAAGAGACTGGATGCAAGGGCTTGATGAACACAATCACCCACCTTGATCACCATGACAAACTAATCATGATATCCTGGTTTATGCGCCTAAAAGGAATGTAGGGGAGAAAGAGAGAAAACTCCCTCATTTTATTCATGAGAAAGACACACAATGCCCAGATAAATGGACTGTTCTCTAATTAATTCACAGGAAAAACTTTCTTTGAATGAACATGCATATCCTTCAGGTCATTGTGTATATCATTACTGTCTTGTATATTGTCTGTTGTAGTGTATGCTGTTTTATTCATGTTATCATAGACCACTAGTTAATATAACCTCACCTATTTCATGTCTAGTATCTATGAATTCGCCTTCTTATGATCGAAACAAGTGTGTATATTATATGCTGATACCTATGCAACATATTGATGTTCTAAGAATCTTTAATAATTTGTATATCAACATCCAATCCAGTTACATATGCAAAATACCATGCTTACACACAAAGAGTCATAAAAATCCCCAGTATTTCCACGCTGGTGGGCAGCATGGGGGATTTCACGCACGGCTGAGCACCTTCCCCATGGGGACAAGCCCATCTTGATAGGCGTGAATCTTTGCAGGCTTTAAAAGGCCACACTCCATTTGACCCGCCCCAGTCGGTGGTTCAGGGGATGCTAAGATGAAGATGTGAGAAACGCTCCAGGATACCAAAGCTCGTGCCAGGCTCCGGCCTAGTCCTTTTCATTCATCAAGTGATTATGACTCAAACTAGCTCTTTCTCATCAAACAACTTCAGCAAGATCTTGGGCCTTAAGATTGCATCAGGAATCTTTTCAGACATACGCAAGTATCAAACTTAGTCGATTTAAATGATGCATTAAGTATCAGTTACACCTTTTTATAAAGGTGTGTTTGAACTAAGAAACTGAAGTTTCCTTCAGGCTGTAGATCTGCTGAATACGCAAATGGTTCCATAAATTTCATTCCTTACGTCTCTTTCTGTACTGAGTTAAGCTTTAACACTTTCCTATACCAACTGTATGTGTGGTGTGTGTATGTGTATGTTGGACTAGTTTATGTGTTTATGTAGTATGTTGAACTAGTTTAAGTGTTTATGTAGTTAATAAAACCTTACTTGTATCACACTTGACGTGTTCATTGTTTACTCATAACCGGAGTCAATAATCATGCAGATTTACGTTACAAACTTATAGAATTGTACAGTAAGAAAGTTATTTCCTTTAACCAGGAAATTAAAGTTCTTAGAATTGAAAAGACAGTTGACAGAGAGGTCAGCTAAATATCTACAGTGGATCTAAAATATTAATAATTAATCATAATTAGTTATGGTTAATTATTCATATTTCCCATGAGCTGATTTGCTACACAGTTTAGCATGTACTCTTTAAATGTCATATCCCTGTCAGGCTGTTTCTCTCCCCTGCACTGTATGTCACTGTCAAACAATGCTAAAATATGTTAGCCAAAGCCTGTTGTGCTTTGAGAGAAAGAGAGACTTTCAAGCTTTTTAATGGCATCAGACTCTCAATGTTTTTATGTACTGTATGTGGTTGGGTGTGTAGTACAACTGTGCAAAAACAGCAATAAAAGTGTGCCGTGTATTTCCAGCTGTACACACAGAGGGCTGTCAATCATCTGATGAACAGCAGGCCCTGCACATTAATAATGCCTGAATTTACGTGCTCCCACTCTGTTGCATGTTTAGACTTGGATGAATTGCCCACTTGCCTTTGATTGTGGTGAGGCTGGCCTGAAATCTGCTCTAATGTTTTTGAGTTGGAGAGATTGTACTTTTCTTGGACAACGACTTTTAAAGCATTTTCTTTTGGTGGCTTCAGTCCAATGAGTCTGCAGGACTCTTATAAGTGACTGGCACCTATGAGTCCCGGTGGCCTTGTCAAGTCTTTCTGTTTTCATTTAACATATTTCTGCCTCCTGCCTCTGTTTAATGTCCGCTGACCTTGAAAAAGTATTTTCATGTCGTAAAACACAGGTGATATTCTTGGTTCTATGAAGAAATATGTCCCACAGTGCACGGCTAACATACATAAAGCACAGCAAAAAGACAGATTGGAAAAAGAAAACCTTACCAAAAATCTTTTTTTTACCTTTGTCAATTTTTTTAACTTACATTAATGATCGCAAAAATATATAAAGAACTTCTTCTTTTTATATTTCTGGGCAATGAAGAAGAATTCTTAACAATGGAGAACTGAAATTTTAAACTTTTTAAATTTTAAAGTCTACTATCAATTTTGATTAATTTAATACATCCTTTTTAATAAAAGTGCTAATTTCTTTCCAAATAAATAAATAAAGAAGAAAAATTCTTACTAAACCCTAAACGTTTTGAACGGGTGTAATTTGGCAGAAGTACCAAAAACCCTCAAAGTCAGATTTAAGTATTGAGATATATATGACTTTTATCTCATTCATTTCAGTTCACTGAAACATAATATCATAATATATTCATAAACTCCTCAAATGACACATAAGTTACAATAACTGGATCACAAGGGTCCTGCTGAAAGCAATATGAGGATAAATAACATGTCGCTCTAGAATAAATGGTGCAGCAGCCAGTTTATGTACCATGTGATGCACTTTCACTTTCAACCAGCCCCTGATCCAACCTGTGAAAATGCATCTAAAGCGTTAGACAAAGTTCTGAGAAATATTTTCCTGCATGCTCTCACTTTAGTGCAAGCTCCCATCCACTCTGGCAGTGCGGCATATGATCTATATCATACAGGACGGCCCTAAACCCAGTACCACGCATGCAGGGAAAACACTGAGCGAGATTCCTGCCATTAAATATCCCATTAAAGTGCAATTTGACATAAAATCCCTGGCATGTACCCTGGAATTCTCTCACTTCTTGTTTTCAATGAAACTCCCATCAGGGTTCCCGTTGCGTTTTATTTCGTATTTTTCTTACACAATAGCCTCTTTACTTTTCCATCAGAGGCTTTGATGGCCTGACGGCTCCTTTGCCACGTCTGATCTGTGAAACTTCAAGTGAGGAGAGAGTTCTTTTAGATCCAATTTGTTCCGTTAAGCTACATTTAACCACTGTATTCTGAGATGCCACTTTGGTTTAAAGATGTCTGAGCTAAAACATTAGCATCTTTGGCTAACACAGTGCAGAGACAGACAGACAGCTGTTTTTTTGGGGGAAAAAAACATAGACCATAGATCTAAAATGTCAACCTCATGCCATATTAGTCAGAAACTTGAGGAATATTTATATGAAAATTTTCTGGAATGTAGAAAGAAAGAAAGTGGAAGGAAAGAGAATAGCAGCCCTGTTGAAAAAACCCCCCCAACATATACTGAGCATGTCCTGAGCTGGTTGTAAACTGGTTATAATCTGGTCCTGAGCAGGAGCTAGTTGCTTAGGACCAGCTTGGGACCAACTAAGGACCAGCTTAAACCAGCTCAAACCAGCTGTCATGCTTCAAAACATACCTAACCAGCATGTGCTGTTTTTTTCAACAGGGAGGGAAAAAAGAGAGAGTGAAATCTTAGGAGGAAACAGTACAAACCCATTTTAACCAGCAACAGAATTGAATGACAAATTCAATATCAACGCAAATGTTGCTGTGTGTGATCATGTGTTAAACTTTTCATCTGGCAAATTCTCATCTGCAAACTGACAAGCAGACACTTCATCTCAGCAGATGTCTACATAAGCAGCCTTGTGTCATATAGAGCACAGGGAGTTTAAACACCGGTCCAGAAAGTAGTTAGCAGTAGCTTTTGGGTTTAATGATAATGAGATAATGCAAACCATGTGTGTCAGTAAGAAATGGCAAAATGAAATGAGAAACAAAGTAAAACAAAGACTGCATGGTGAGATCCCCAAGGCTTGATGTAAGCGAAGAAGTGAAGAGCAAACAATGTTATCAGTTATGAATTCTGTCAAGACAAAGATGCAGTGATCTGACCTGAAGAAACTCTTTCTCGAAGAGAAGAGAGAGCAAACACAAGCGCTCGAAGGCCTTAGTCGCAGACACAGCATCTCACATAAATTCCTACGACTGATCAATAGATGCTGACATTCTTCCAGATGATGATGAACAGGGCTTAAATAATTGCCAGAACTCTCCTGAAACATATTTGTCATTTTGGAATGTCTGAAAGATTTGCGATAACATCACAAACACCTGGAGGACTTAAACAGCACATAGGAGCAAACACAGCTGACTGTGAGGACTGCAGACGCTTCCTACCGAGAGACTCCGAACCAACGCTGACCTTAAACAGATGAGCTAGAGAGGCATAAACTTTGGCAGAGCTTGCCTTTAGTTTTATTTTTTTGGTAAATGAGAAATCCTGGGTTAGGTGAAAGCTCTAGAAAGTGGATAAAGTCACTATCAAGCACTTGCAATGAAGAAATTGGGAGAAAATGGCCAAAAATGGTTAATTACTATTAAACTAAAGCTGTTTATTTTCCAAATACTATCACTAAATAATACAAGTATACTACCGTTCAAAAGTTTGGGGTCGGTAAGATTGTGTAATGTTTTTGAAAGAAGTTTTTTAATACTCACCAAGGCTACATTTATTTGATCAAAACTACTGTTCAATTCTGTCAAATTTAACTTCTTTCCTGGGATGGCAAAGCTGAATTTTCAGCAGCCATTACTTCAGTCTTCAGTGTCACATGATCCTTCAGAAACCATTCTAATATGCTGATTTGGTGCTCTAGAAAATCTTTTCATTATTATCAATGTTGAAAACAGTTGTGCTGCTTAATATTTTTGTGAAAACTGATTTTTATTTTATATATTTTTTTCAGGATTCTTTCGCGATAGAAAGTTCAAAAGCAGTATTTATTTGAAATTGAACTTTTTTGTAACAATGTAAAAGTCTTTACTGCCTCCTTGCAAAAACATGTCTGTGTACATCACCCACTGAATCGCATTTAAAATGATAACATTTACAAAATATATATATAATTGTTCTTTCATAAGTCGTTATAAAAACCTCAGAAATGTTCTGCATAATTTAAAAGCTGAAAACCCTAAAGAGACATTTGAACTTTCTATAGAGACCAATGTTATGTATCAAACTACCATGAGGTGGAACGTGGTTATGTTTGAGATACACAATAGAAAAGACTTAAAGAGAAAATTCTTTAGGTCAGAGTTTGGCTCACTTCAGACATGACAGAGACTCAGAAAATTATGTTCCACATGCACACACACACACTTAGGCCTCTGGCATCTTTAACCCTAAAGTCGATATACACTTCTACACTTGCAAAAACACACAAACATCTCTTTCCCTCACAAACTCTCTTTTGATTAAAAACTATGTTTACTGTACAGTATGTTCTGTTTCATTGCAAGTTCAAATCTGAACTTCCATGACCTTAAACGTTTTATATCAAAAGTACAAAGCTTAATATAAAAAGCACACGTCCTTTGAGCTATTGAACTACAATATTTTTTAACTTACTAGTATTTTCATACTATTAAAAAAGTATTTCATAATATTTACAAATGTCAGGTTGAAATGAAATGATTTATAGAACTATGTGTATGTGTAGAATAGAGAATAGAGAAAACATATGACCCCTCGGTGACTCTCCTTGTTGTAGAACAAGAAGCCAAAATCATACATAGACCAAAACACAGCTGACACTGGGCTGATGAAACAGCTTCAAGATGCCCTTCTTCCTCACAAATAGTGAGAGAGACAGACACAGACAAGGAAAGAATGTAAGACTGGCAGCAGCTCACCAGTTCTGTAGATAAAGTTGGCTTCTGCTTCAGAAGAAGACGGTGACAGCAGGTCTTCATCATACTCATTAGAGCTGAAAGAGCCTGAGTGGTTCCTCCTCCTTGCGTCCATTACGCCGTTGGCCACCATTACATGACGGAGTGAGTCGTTAAGGTAACGGTGCAACAGGCTGCTCTTGTATTTGGGCGGTGACACATAGTCATCAGACAATGAGGCATCTGCAGCGGCTCGAAGACCAGCACCCACAGCGCCACCTTCCTTCTTGATGACGCTGTGGTACATTGGCTTACTGAACTCCCCGACCTGGGCCCGTGCTGCTGGGTCACCATCTGGATGTGATGCACAATACATACAAATATGTCAATACACATTTGAGAAGACATTTGCAAAAGAAAAAGTACTGAACCTCAAAAAGTCAATATTTTGATCTCCTGCCCTTTATACCATCTCAGCAGTGAGAGACTCGGTCACATTTTCATTTAATCCCCCTTCTCTTCTGCATGACCCCTCCGGCACATTGAAAACTCTTGACTGGATTACACTCCTTGAAAACATGGGCCTCCCAACTGCAAGTGAGTGTGTCAGATCAAATTTGGTGATGAGAGACCGATTTCTGCTACAGAGGCTGAATTAAAGAAGATCTGAATCTTTGAGCCTACAGCATGGCATAATTTGAGGAAGTATAAAATTTTTTTTAAATAAAATAAAAAAAGTTCAAGACACAGTCCAAGATTTATTTACGAAGTAAACTACAGTATGCTAAATATGAATTATAAATATTTAAAATATACATGTGATAATCTAAAAGGGAGGGAAAAAAAGAGAAAGTCCAAAAAAGGAAACATTTTAGTGCTTCAAATAAACAAAATCAAAGCAAAACAAACAAGCAAACAAAAAACAACAGGTGGACAAGAATGAATATACTGCTATTCAAAAGTTTGGTGGTTTGGTGATTTTTTTTTTTAAAGAAATTAAAACTTGTATTCAAATTAAATTAATCAGAAGTGACCGTAAAGACATTTATAATTTTACAAAAGATTTCTATTTTAATTAATGCTGTTGTTTTGAACTTTCTATTGATCAAAGAATTTTGAAAAAAAAAAAAAAAAAAAGTATCAGGTTTCAAAAAAATAGTAAGGAGCAGTTTTCAACAGTAATAAGAATAAGTAATAAGAAAAGTTTATTGAACAGTAAATCATCATATCTGAAGGATTTGTGAAGGATCATGTGACCCTGAAGAATGGAATACTGGCTACTGAAAAACTTTGCCATCACAGCAATGATGACAATTTAGAATAGATTCAAATAGAAAACTATTATTTAAATTGATATTCATTAACAGAGATTATTATTTTTTTTTATTATCTTATGGATCAAATAATCAAATCAAAATCGATCAAATTTATGGAAAATAATTAAAATCTTACCGACCCCAAACTTTTGATGTGAACAGGTTTTTACTAGGCAAATGGATTGTTTTGACTATATAGATTTATCTACTCTCACACAGTGACAGCTTTTATTCTAGACTGAAGGGAAAATGTGACAACCGTATTATGTCCATTAATCATGGTTATGGAGTTGTCTGTTATTTTTGCCAAAATACTACAAACCACAAGGACAAGTGAAGAGATAAAAAACCTTTTGTAGAACTGCAAGTGATAAATCGCCTGATTTCATTCTGCTTTTTGGTAACAAAACCAATAAAAGTATTAACCTTTCTCATCAACAGGGGAAAAAAAAACCTTTTTTTTTTTTTTTTTTTTTTTTTTTCCCTTTCCTTTTTTTTTTTTTTTTTTTTTTTTTTTTTTGGGGTATTTACATGTCATATCTCAGCTTGAGAGAGTGTGTTCAGTTGATCTTTCCTTTCCGTTGATCATTCTGTAAAAACACCCAATCATTCATCTCTTATTATTTGCTTAGCCACCTGTAGTCCCATCAGTGATTCATTAAAGAACATAATGACATGTTTTATTGTGAGACTTTGTTTGTTCATTTTTGAAGGAAAACTATCAGGGGCATTAATGTTGTTTGCAATACAACAGAAGGGATGGTCCAAAATGTTTCCTCACTGTTGACATTGCCACTAATGTCACAATTCCAAGGAAGTTAATACTTTTGTTGCAGAATACAATTAGAACATTTAGCACTTGCAGTTCCACCATTGTTATTTATCTCTTGACTTGTCCTTGTGGTCTTCAGAACATTTTGCCACATGTATATAATCATCGACTTAAATTTTCATGTTCCGTTGAATCACCAATTTCATTTTTAACTAGGTGTGTGGATTCCTTGTTGATTTTGATTTACTGAAATTTTTTTCAGCATAGCAGAGACACATTGCTCACAAAAAGTCAACTTTTTTGTAGTCAAGATTGTTTTAGTGCACCCGTATTGTGTACTACCTTGACAACCATTTCATAATGTAGGAAACAAAGGTAAACACTGGAGTTCACACAAATGCAATATTTCCTAGGATAAGGGGTTAGGATTGCGTGAGTGAATGCCTCCTAAGTGAGCTAGGATTTGACTGCGAGGCTCTATCTTGACTCAAATGTGTGAAGAGTGTGTCTGAAGCTCAGATCTTCTGTAGCACATAATTACTGAGCTCAGACACGGGAATGACAGACCTGATGAAACGTCTGTGCAACAAAATGTTCCCTCTAAACAGCTAGACATTTCATATGCATAGTAAACAACTTGTATGATGTTACATGATGTTCTGTATAATCATGGCTCACAATATTTTGGTGAATCTCACAGAAAACAGGTCCCAAAATCAACCCCAACATCAGAAGAAATAAACATAAAAAGCATATTTTTTATGGTACGGCACTCTTTTACATCTAAACAGTTCTCCCCTCATTTTTTAAAATATAAATAAAGCAGTACAACATTGAATATTGGGGGTCAATGAGGTTAATTATCATTTAACATGACGCTATGAATTTTTTTTCATGTTTATTATTTACTCAAACATGTCAATATAATCTTTCTCTGCTTTTTTCTATGTGTGCTCTGAACAAGAGCTAATACAAAAATGTAGAGAAAGACATATTTTCCTCTGGAAATGTTTAAAAAGTGAATTTTCTATAGATTTTTTAAAAGAGAAAAGGTTTAGCGCATCAAAAACTTTACCCATACCAACATAAATATATAGTTCAGTCATGAAACTCTAGATGGCGCAGGCTGATGGGTTGTTAATGTAACTTATGATATTCAGAGTTAAACGACTTGGCATAAGCTGATTGGTTCATGCTGCATATGCAGCCAATGAGCTTACTGCCTTGCATTTATATGGCTGGCTAGCATTCACTTGAGATTCCTGCAGCGCGCTTTCAGAGTTCTCTGAAACCCTCCACCTTCCCCAGCTCCACCTGTATAGATCTGCTACGGCTTATTTTATTTGCTATTTGTGCAGCAGCAGCATGTCTTAAATACTCACTGCACCGTAACGCCATATGCATTGGCAGTAGCAAGTTCCTGTACTTGCTTGCAGCAGCAGCAATAATCTACAACTACAGCAATAACCAACAGCAGCAGCAATTCAGCAGCAGCGTAGCAGATCTGTTCTGCCAAGACCAAATACATTAACATCACCATGCTAAAATGTTCCGAGAGTTGTCATGATTGAACTAGTTATCAATACACTTCCGGAAGTGTTGACACAATCATTTTTCATTTTAAGTTCTGCGCATAAATTCTATGGCAGGTTTAGATTTGATAATGAGGGAATTTGAGGTCAAAGGTTATGCTAGCTGCTGACACAGTTTCTGTGCCATTCTCCACTGTAAGAAAAGAAGGAAGTTATTTGTAGGATGAGACAGATGTGAGAGGCACGAACTGGGCATTCCTCTTTTAACCACAGAGTGTGTGTCCTCATCCAAGACATCTAATCATCTAATTCAGAGTGTGTGTGTTTGGAGGTCACTGTTAAGCACAGGGGGATGTGTGCGGATGCTTATGCTAAGCGATGTGGCCAACAAACATGCAGTCTGTCAGACAGCTAGCAACATCACTTCAGTTGTAACGCCTTAGCGTGTGAATTAGAGAGAGAAAGAGAGAAGGAAAAGAGAGAACTTTAGATAGTTACCTAGGATGTTTTTGTGTTTGTGCATGTAAGCACAAGATTGTGTGCGAGTGTTTGTGGTTGAGTCCCGACGCCCCATTGTGGTGTGTTAATCACAGCGTGCATGACTGTCTGTAAGCCTACGCGTCTGTCCAGTTAACTTAAACACAGAGGAGGATGCACACATGAGCGCTGCACTCGACATACCCCGACCCTGATTTATGGCCTGGCTGCTATACGATGCTATAAAAATGTTTGTAGTGTTGCACTGACTGCATTGTAATAAAACATCCGCGTTTAAGCATCTT
The DNA here is from genome assembly GCA_018155175.1 of Sinocyclocheilus anophthalmus. Classification (NCBI taxonomy): domain Eukaryota; kingdom Metazoa; phylum Chordata; class Actinopteri; order Cypriniformes; family Cyprinidae; genus Sinocyclocheilus; species Sinocyclocheilus anophthalmus. Next base: position 89,852 of record JADLZN010000892.1, on the reverse strand, counting down.
GTCTGGTCTGTTTCAGCTACATGCTGTAATAAAACCCCAGTTTCTTATAAATACCACAACACTTAATACCACACAAATTTAGCACCAGGATAGATGAATTTGTTTGTGCTTGTTTGTTTTAAAGAGCAGTATTAATTGCACGGTGTGTGTGTGTGTGTGTGTGTATATACTTAAATCAGTGATGAACAGTGTTTATTGCAATATCTGTGCAACACATGATGTACATGTCTGACTACATATGCACCTTCTCAAAGGGATAGTTTACTAGCTTACTACTCACCCTCATTTTACTCTTTTGTTTAAAAAAAAAAAAGAAATATCATTACTGTTATTTATCTCTTGACTTGTCCTTGTTGTTTTCAGCACACCTTTTGTCTTGTATGTCTTCAGTAAAACATAGATAATCAACTGAAACTCTCAAGTGCTATTGAGTCAGAAACTGACTTGAGAAAGAAGATATTTTGAAGAATGTTGTATCAGTTTTTGTCCATACAATGAAAGACAGTTGGGTCCAGAACAATATTTGACCCCATTGACTTTTATTTTATGGACCAAAAAACCCACAAGATTAATTTTTTTTTGTGTTCGACAGATGAAAGAAAGTCACAGAGATGAGTAAACCATGACAGGATTCTGGGTGAACAATTCCGTTAAATGTATGTGTGTGTGTGTTTCATCCTGGACCATAACAACCACAAACATTGGGGATGACACATTCTCCCCCAATTTTCTAATTGGTGCTTGATCAATATGCGTTTTTCAATGACCGACAGTTAAACTTTACACTGGTGAAATAGTTCACCCAAAAATGAAAATTTATTTCATCATTTAAACACCCTCAATGACTGACTTTGAAGCAGTCACACAAAATAAGATATTTTGAAGAATGTTGCAACTGTTTTTGTCCATACAATAAAAGACAGTGGAGTCCAAACCAACATTAGACCCTACTGCCTTTTATTGTATAGCCAATAAGTTTTTGGGTGAACTATTCCTTTAAGTGTGCGTCTCATCCAGGACTATAATCACCACGTGATACATTCCCTCCAAGTTTCTCATTAGTATTTAATCAATATGAGTTTTTCAATGACAGAGTGTTAAACTTAATATTTTGTCCCCAACATTGTTCAGTATTAAATATCCTTGGTTAAGTGTCATATTCAGCCTTGGCACTTCTGTGAATGTGTGTTTTTGTTAAGTATCGATAAGCACTGTAAGAATAATTAGGCTCAGTTGTGTGATTGTGTGTGCGAGCATGAGAAAGTGTCGTACCATCAGAGCAGGAGTCATGGCTGCTGACACTCAGTCTTTCCGCGTTGCCCTGGACGTATTTGTTGTAGAGTTTGATCCTAAGGGCCCAACTCAAATCAGGCTGCCTAACTGTGTTCTTCAGCCGCCGTCGAGCATTTGCAAACCAGTTAGACACCTGAGAAAAGAGGGAGGGTGTTGGAATGGTACTCAGGAAAGTCTGATCAATAAATCAAAGGAAATATAAATGCTTAAAAAAAGACCCAAAAGTTCAGTTTAACCTGTATCTTTTATTGATTCAGTTTTTCTCTCCTACTGTCTTCCATACCAAGATGTGTTTTTGGACTAAAAGACCCATACACTGCTTTATTTATCGGAACACTATGAAAACTATTAAAAATAGCAGGCTGATGCCACACACAGATATCCCAGGAACACTGTGAATGTAACATAACATTAAGTCTTCTTCAACTGAGACGATGACGACCTGGGTGCTTATTCTGGCCTTTGCCACTCTCACCTAATAATATTCCTTTTCCTCTGCCCGACGTCTGTCTTTTTGCAATAAAAACAATATTTAACCCAGCCTTCTCCATTTCACAGAGACCAGAGACCATTAGATGTTACACTTGGAAAACTTTTCATGCCTGATACACTTCAAGCCACTTATGCAGGCATTGTGCTTTAAAAATGTTATTCAAGCCCTGAGTTTCCTGACCTCTGCTTTATATAAAGTTCTCAAAGGTACACTTTAAACAGGTCAACGAAGGCCAGTTTTTGAAGGAAGCATTGAGTATCGTAGCACGTGGTAGCAAAGCACTCTAGCAATGAGAAAAAATGTTCAAGATTTGTTCAGTCACGTAAGATGATTTATTCACTGAAATTGAGCATAGGTTTTGTGTTTGTAAGTCTTTTTTTTCCCATATTGCAGTGCAGTCTGCTCACATTTTTAAATAAATGGGTCCTTTTCATGAATATTAGAACCAGATTAAATTTGTAGGGTCATCCAGAATAGCATCTTCAGGCTGGGCCAGTTCTTAACAAATTTAGAGAACATGTTTATGTCTTCATGTATATACAGAGACACAGACCGAGACAGATATGTACACACAAACCAATGCTCAGCATGGACTGGAAAACACATATGTGAAGAGTTAAACACAGGCCAGAATGTCTCTGAATTTTTAGATATAGAAAAAAGAAAGCCTTCACTAGAGCAAATGTGAGTTGGTTGCAACTTGTGTTTGGAATGAACACCTGCATTTTCATCTCAGTGTAAAAGAAAACTGTCATTTTAATAATCCTTCTGTCAAGAACTAGTAGCTCTTGGTAACACGTGTATGGAAAAGTTGTGGGAAATGAACTTACCTGCACAAGTGTCATTTGTGAGCCAAGCGCAAGAAGGATTTTCTCTGTTTTAGTTGGGTACGGATTGTCCCGGTGTTTGTAGAGCCACTGTTTCAAAGGTCGGGCCATGTCTTGCAGAGCTTGCCGTTTATGCCGTACCTTTCCTGGGTCCTGACGAGACCTGTGGAGAAAAACAAGCCGACACAAGCCACATAAATCTCATGACAATTACACAAGACTTAAGAATGGGCACTCGCATGGAGAAATTCCATAGGATTGATTTATTACATATTTTCCGCAGAGAGAAATTTATTTTTAATTCTTTTGGGGGTGCCTTCTGTTTTATTGCTAGGAAATGTCAGGAAAATAATCAACACTATATAGCAATGTAAATTAGTAACAGAAAAATTAAAAGTTTATTATTATTATTGGTATCATCATCATCAATATAAAATAACAACCAACTTTATCTAAAAGTGACATGCAATGACCAGTGACCTCGAGGGAAACGTTTACAACTTTTACATGTTGAAAATTGAAATTGAAAATACAATCGATATTTAGAGAAAAACATTAAAACATGTTATGGTCAAATTTAAGAGATACTGTAAGGGTTAAATATTCTTACATGAGATCCTAATCAACACTCATGCTTTGTGAAACCAACATCATGCTATAATTAACTCTCCCAATGAGGGATTTTCATTCAAAATCAGTTCACAGTCCAGCTGCAAAAAACACTGCGCACAAGAAATAATTGCATGTGATCCAACATCTGCACAATGACACATGCTATGTACTGCGTCCATTGAAAAGATTGAAAAAGAAAAATCTCTAGACTTTATCGGTACTGAGAGGTAAGATGGTTTGCACAAAAAAATGTGTAGAAATTTTGTCAGTCACTTTTAATCTAAATTCATGTTAAGTATCACACTTAAAAATAAAGGTTCTTTAATGGTTCCGCTTTTATCAAGACCTCTGTTTCAATATAGCTAGGTTCTCCAAAGTACTAAAGAATAAAAAATGTGGAACTTTAAAATGTTCTCCTTTATAGCATCAGCCCCTAAGTCAGCTTTTCTTCGAATTGGAACCTTTATTTTCAAGAGAGGACCGAAGCTGGATATTTAAACCTGTAGATGTCAGTATATCACCTTGTTATCTTCCAAAAACCTGACTGCACATTTAACATATTTTCCCCTAACGCTCCGAGGTTCATGTTCAGCAAATATTTTCCTTGTAACCCAGAACTGTATTAACAACCTAAAGAAGTTTTTCCCTCCCTGCTCTCGATATTGGCGACACACACCTCTGTATTTATATTAATAATTTTCATTAGCAGTGATATTCCCCTTGAGGCGAGCAGCGCGGCTATTGTTATGCTATTGGCTCGGTTTACACGCGCAAACGGACCTTCGGTAAGCGCGAGCCAGACGCACCCGCGGCGGAGGATGTTTGCACAAGTTTTTCACAAGACATTACTTTTAGGTTCGGTGCTGCTGTGTATCGCAGTCGTATAATGAAGCACTGTGTTGTCTGCAAATAAAAAACAGGTTGGGGTAAACAGCTTGGGGCGGTAAGGCTGAACGCGCTGGGTTCTGAGGGCAAATAAGGGATGACATGGTTTCTTCTTGCGCCCTACAAAAATATTCGTGATTGACTGGACCACACATACAGTTGAAGGAAATGTTTATTTATTATAAACAGACCTGGACGTGTTTTAAATTTGCTACCGAACACGAATGACCTCATGTACCCGAACGACAAGCCCCTGCTAATTCAGCACCATCGACAGCGACTTAATTGAATTGTGAATATTAATTTCCTGCAATTCTCTTTTTGAAACCTCAACGTATCCTAGATAAGAAGGCGATCAGGCTGTGAATTCAAACCATATGCTCTAACCACAACTGAGCGCAAATCTATGGAAAGAAAACACAAAGACAATGAAAAGTCAAACAGTTGGACGAGCCACTTTGCACCGCTGGCTCTGAAATTGAACAACTTGATGTTTATCTTAAATAAGGTTCGCGGTTAAAAGCAGTAACAGCGTTCAAATGAACACAGCTATCATTATATGCGGATTCCGTTTTTGTTCTGCAAAGTATCTAATCAGAATAATTATTCCGTCATGAAAAATAAATGATGTGCAAAGCAGTTGTCATTAAATGCGAAAAAATGCATCCTTTAAAACTTTAAAATGTGACAACCTGCAGTGATAAATACGTTCTATTTTTAGGCCATTTCGAGTGAGTTTACTGATGAAGAAAATCGAGTTAAATTTATGGAAACAAATATTTCACTTGAAATATGATGAACGTATTTTACAGTACATCTGCTTTATTTTTGGGGTATTATAAATGTATTGTATTTATTTATTTTTTACGTAGGAAACATGTCAATGAACCTGCAGTACATTCGGCAGAAGACCCTGAAGTGTCTGACATACCCGGATCTCCTGTGCCGGATAGCGGAGCTGTCTTTGAGGACTGGGCTGCTGGCGAGCAGGTCCGGATGCTGTCCATCTATCACCTCTAAATAATTTCGACTGCTTCTTTCCACTTCATTTGCCTTCTCCTCGAATAAAACCTGGCTGCTTAACTTATTAAACACAATTGTGTTCATCTTTGGTATATTAGTCCTTCTTTCCCCCTGTGTCCGCTGAAAGCGCCTTGGCCGCCGTGGGGATGTCCTACTCAACGGAGCCGCTGCGCCTGGTCAAAGTCCTGTGAAACAGAAAAAGATGATAGACCTTTTTGTGTTCACTATATCGGTGAGTTCTCCCAAGACATACTTTCCAGAAAAGCTTCATTTTCAGCAGGTAAAGACGGTTTCAATGTCAATGTAAAAAAATGCGTAAAGAAGATCATTTCAGTCAAAACAAAACACTCAGAACTCATCAAGCACGTGAGTCTGAGTGGACGCGAGTGAGGAATATTTGAGGGAACTGATGACTCCGATTTGTTTGAAACTTCTACAGCTCATTCATGCAAACTTGCAAAACATCAAGTATTCAAAATGACTGATGCGTATTTGACACAGGGAGGTCTATAATCCCGGTCAGTAACGCACAAATAGCCTATTTCACAAGACTAGAACAGAACGTGTAGGCCTATAGAGTTTACATGTAGCTAGAAAAAAAAATGCTTTATCATCTACTTCTTTTGATGTGACATTTTTTTGACCGCACTTATCTATTTTTACATATTTATTTAGGCCTACATTCTTATGAGAGAGAAACAAATATTTATGAAAAAAAAGTTCAACATTCGGGGACCTTCCATAGAGCGCGATGGAAATGAACCCAAAACTGTGACATCCCTGTCATACAGTTCAATGAATGTGACGCGACACGACTCACTGAGGGAAAATATTTAAAGTCATATCTGAAAACAGTTGTAAAATGCAGGCTGAATGAACGTACCTGAACGTAACCCCTTTTGCGTCTTTCTGTAAAGTGTAATCCAGTTTCCAGTTTCCCATTCCTCTCTCACATGTTCTCCGCTCTAAGATCCTGTGCGCAAAGCACACGAACCGCTTTCGCCTCTGTGCTTTATTCAGGTGCGCCCGGGAACATGAATACACGAGTCGTCTCGTGTTTCCCAGCTAAGCGGCTCAGACGGCGAACATACAGTAATTGTTTTATGCCGGTTTCGCCGGCCTGCAGGGGGAGGCTACCGGGAGACATCCAGTGCAACAGTGTATTCCCTTGTGTGGGTTCACGTCTGGAACGCGTCCATCACCCGACTGCATGAGAGTTGTATCCTAGAGTTACTCAAATCAGCCAGAGTTCGTGTCATTGGTCGCAGTTTAGCAGAAGCAGCTTCACCTGAGTCTGATGTGCAAAACAGTCACAATTCTGACAAATGAATGGATAAATTGCAGTCAAGTGGGGAAATAAGTCATTTAGATTTAGGCGTGAGGAGAAGAGACTGATATACTAATGTTAAGAAGCACAATGCCATAAATGTATTATAGAATTTTTTTGTTTATTTGTCTGTAACTGTTATTTTGATATAGGTTAAGCTACTATATGTTATACTGATTCCATATTAGCATACACATTAGTTTATAAATCCACTACTTAGGCTACATAAAATAAGTAAATTAATGTCAAGTAACATCCTGTTACATCATATAGGCTACCCCACTAAAATAAAATACGTTTTTGCTATATGGGCCCTGACACTTCTCTGTTCTAGATATCGTGATTGGTTATCGTCAAGTCTGGGTTCCTCTCGTTCACCAAGAACGCTACCGCTCGAGGACAGAAAATCCCTCGAGACCTCATTTTTATTGTCTTAACATTTTGAGAGCGGAATCACTTCAGTGAACAACCTAATTGTTTTCCAAACATGGTTACCGAGGTCTAGAATTACTTCTATTCCAGTTCGCTTAAGAACCTCTATAAACCAATATATAAACAAATGAATTATATCAACGCCATGTGCGATGCTTTATCGGGAGACTTAGCGTGTTGAGGAAACGGTGCTCGCGTGAGTTCCCTCGCGAGCATCGATGTGATTCTGGTACCCTCTCATTTCCCCAAATTACACGATTTACGCGTCGTACTGAATGCCATTGACGGTGTCTCTCGGGTTTATCCAGGGTAGTGTTTGGAGGTGAAGTGACTAAACTCGGAGGCACATGTGCGCTCCTTAAGCCCCGTATAATTGGCGTGTTGCTTTTATTTGGGTGTATTTTGACCTATTTAATGAACAAACATTCCCGGACATCAGCCGGGTGACTCATTCCCCTCGTGAAGGCAGTTCATGGAGAGAAAAAGACAGTGCTGCTCGACCACTGGAATGATGTCTTTTCTCTTACCGTCTCTTGTCTACCAGGAGCTTACCACATGTAGGTGCCCACAGGTTTACTCTAACAGTAGCATCTCCAGGGTAACCACATGCCCCTGGCCAGGTAGTCACATTACTTTGTGGTGTACTTCATTTTGTGGGATGCCCACTGCTGTGGTGTGGTCAGAGGGAGAGATAATGTGCGCTGTGAAGCCTTGCTGAAAGTGTAATGACCCTTAAATGCACTTCACCAGTAAACTGCCCTGGTGCTTTGGGTGTCTGCCAGACCATTATTTAAGATCTAGTTAGGTTTATTTGTACCAAGTTGTCGCAAGGGAGCTCCATGGGTCATCAGTGGCCAAGGAAAAACTCGGGAGAGAACCGAAGAGCTTTTGTGTTTGTCCTTGGAAAAGACCTGCTGATGGTATCTCGAACTACCTATACTTTGACAGCACACTCTTAAAAATAAAGGTTCTTAATTGGCATTAGTGGTTCTAGAAACACCCACCCTTTAACATCCATGGAACCTTTCCTTTGCACAAAACATTCTATTTATAGAAAAAAGGTTCTGGATTAAAAAATTGTTCACACTAAGAAAAAATGGTTCTTTTAAGAACTGTTCATTGTACGGTTCTTTGCGGAACCCAAAATTGTTCTACTCTGGAATCACTGCGAAACCCCCTTTTGGAACCTTTCTTTTAAAGTTAAAGAGGCAGGTTGGCTTGCAAAGAAAAAATCTGACAGAAAATCTTTTACTAAACCTGTGAGCAAAGAACCCAAGTGTTCTTCATTACGGTTTTATTTCCTTTTCTGCTGGAGCAACATATTTGTGTTTTATTCGCGAGTTTTTTTTTTTTAAAAACCGCAACAGCATCTGCATAAAACAACAATTAAGTGTTTATGAAGAACAAACCCAAACCACACTTACAGCATAGACAAGTTTGATGGCAAACGAAGATGTTTTATTCAACTAAATGCCACACCGCTGGAGCTTTCAGGATGTGTTAGGGCTAGACGAAATCCAACCATGTTTCTCACTGTTTCCAACATGGCGAACCGAAGAGTAATGGAACTGCTCTAAATTAAACGCAGTAGTTCATTTGCCGTAGTTGTAATTTCCTGACATTACCTCGGTTGTCAACATGTCTTCTCATTAAAATCTCAAATCCCTTTTGTGGTATCATTAATACAGTCTGTCCCTCATTTAAACCAGCATTTTCACACCGGCCACGAGCCTTAAATAGGAGCTGAACAGCCACTGAAGGTACTGTTGGGGCCACTTAAAGAAAGCCACAGACAAGATTTGTTAAAATCATTGGGCCTTGTGGAAAATATAAACTGTTGAACAATTACACCCATTAGAGATTGTTTAAAGTGATTCAATCTGTGTTTTTCAAATTACCTTAAACATTTAAAGCACCAGCCACAGTATGTATACTCTCAGCAGCTTTTCCACACTTCCCCACATACTTAAGGCCATTACGGTGTCCAGTCTGAATGGCACTAGTGTCTTTCAAGCTGGCAAACACAATGTCTTGAAGAATAATTGTGTTGAGCTGTTGGTTCATTTTTTCCCACCTCGCCTTTCTATCTCAAGCAGCGTTTTTCTTTTAAAGACGGTTTCCTAAAATACATCAATGCCTGTTAAGTATGCATGTCGTGTTTTGTTTAGTAATCTACCGGGTCGCCTGGCTCTGTGTTTTGGAACGCTGTTATCTTTTCAGGTTGCACTGTTTTCAGAGGTAATACTGTTCCTTTTTTGAAGTGGCTGCTTATTCGTGCGGTTGGTGTATCGAGGTTGGACGCTTCGTGACCTCATATTAAGAATCTTTTGTGCATGCTGACAGCGCAGGGTTTATTTTAGATTTCAGGAGAACAAAGGAACTTCAATATAACATTACATGGAGCACATTTAGACATGCTGCCATTATGTGATTTACAGATAGCATTATAAGCAACTAGTAGCAATACATCAAATACATAAAAACCATAAAAGATTGTGGCACATAAGGATGATTGGCAGCAGTTTGATATATCTGGTCCGATCAGTTACCACCTTCTCCTGCTGTGTAAAAATCCAAAGCAAAAAGCTCCCATTACACAGTCTCGAACACACTATATGAGCAGGAAAAAAAATCTGATAATCATCAGCAGGCTTGTTGGCCTGCTGCTGTACTCCCTCTGTCTGTATTTTCTGTCTCGGTCTTAACGTCCTCTCTCTTTCTCTCACCCATGTTGGGTGCTGAGAGCTTGATGAACACATCCTGATGAAAAGTCAAGGATAATATCATTCTTGGCCCAAAGCCACAAGCCTCCCAGGCAGGTTTAGAACCCAGGATGGGGAACGTCTGTGCTGCTCTAGACCTTATATATAAGTGTTTGATGTGTGTGTGGGAGGTAGGTAAGGTATACCTAGTATATACACATATCAGGTTGCTATCATATTGTCTTATCAGACTCATTCACTAGTGTAATTTTTAAATAATATAATATAATGAATACTTGACGATGGGCCGTTGAATTATTAGAACATAATGCACACCCGAGGTGGTGATGCGGCCACATGCCATTGTGCCATCCACAAATTCTCTCCCGTGGTGTCATGGGATAGTTAAGTGTCCACTTTTAGATGTGCACTTTAGAAACTTGCCAGAATCATGCAGGGACTTTTTGCCAACAACTCTTTGACTTTTTTTGCCTACTGTATATTACAGAAGTATGCATATTCGGATGCAGACACTGTCTTTATGAGTGAGTAACTGAATCATTCAGTTTGAGCAAATACAGACGTGAGTAATATTCATGATCCCAACAGTCTCCCGGCATTAGCAAGACAAGACAAGCAATTGACGATATGCAATTTAGCTGAGATAAGACGTCAACAAAAATAAGTCTCTTTTTTTTTTCATTTAACACTGTTAAACAGATGAAAACAATTTACACTTTGGTAACATTTAACAAGTTTTTAATCTCTGACCTTTTAAGAAAGTAATCGCTCATGCGCAACCACACTTTTTAGTTCTATTTTTTAAAGTTCATAAAAATGCTTGAATAATGATGAAGATCTTTAAAACTGCCTTATTTTGAAGAGAGGATTATGGGATTTATCACCACCTGTTGCCATTTTCAGGTAAATCCTATGCCCCTGGTTGATAGCATACTACAGGTGAGTTTTCCTATTGTAATAAATCGGTGTATTCCAAAAAGTATGTTACTGTAAGCCTTAGCCTTAGCCTTAGCCTTAGTCATAGCCTGTCAGCACCAATGCAGTCTTTATTAAAGTCGTTGAGCTCTTTATAGGGGACAGGTCTGAAAGCCGACCCAGACACTGTGGTATTTGCACACTCATTTCTCTGTTTATTTATTGTTAAGCCAGCTAGTTATTTACACTTTATGGATGGGAACGTCAGAATTCATTTGAGGCAGTTAAACCATTTAAGAGAAAAACGACAGAGGGAGGGAACTGGAGCAATAAGGAGAGAGTGAGTGAGCAAACCAAAACCATCTAGTTATGCAAAGGCATTACAAGACATATTTAACCTTTGAGAGCGTATTACATTTTGAGGGTTTGTGACCACAAAAGAACAGAAACCTAACACTTTGTTGCAAAGTATTGAGCAAACTAGTATGTGTATGTGTGTAAAACTAAAAAAAAAATAGCTAGTGAATTGAGCATGGGGAATTTTGGTCTGTGCAATAAGTCAGCATGCAATTCCCGAGTATTCTAACGCCATGATGCTCTGCTCCCGATTTCACTTTATATTAAAGCACACCCCTCTTGTCCTCTTGAGGGAAGGCAAAGCCACTTCTGATATTTGGAAGAAAATTTTACTAGTCATTAGTTTCTTTATGAAATATTCTAACCCACTGCCTAGGGAGCTGCGGGAACCCTCCATTTCAAACAGAAGCGTTTCATTTTCCCAAAAACAGCACATGCACGTACTTGCATTACATCTCTCCATCCCGCCACGACCTTAAGTAAACACACTGAATTATGATTTTATACAAATGAGACTGCATTCAATGTAACTCAATCAAAATCTAATAAGGAAACGGTTCCTGGTTGTTGTGATGAGGTCAGATTTCTCGGTGAGGGCATGATGGAGGTTTAGGTGAAGCATGATCGCAATATTTCCCAGGTATTCCCTCCACAGACTTCCAGATATTATAGGCTCAACAATATGTGTGTGTGTGTGTGTGTGTGTGTGTGTGTGTGTGTGTGAGAGAGGTGACAAAACTACGGTGGCAGAGAAGTGCAAAACAAATCACAATTCTGAAAACAAAATAACAAATTACAAACACAAATGCAAGTCTAAAAAACAAAATAACAATTCAGAAAGCACAACAACAATTCAGAAAACACAATGACAAATTCGAAAACAAAATAAGTAAGAAAACACAATGACAAATCAGACAAACCGGAAGAGGTAGGTATAGTTTGAGACAGCGCCATTGGTTTGGGATTACTCACCGCTGACTGGACGAGATATCTGTCAATCAACGTATACAGGAAGAACCAGACGAAGAACAGCAGAGTCGTGGTAGAAAATTCGTAGATGGTATTAAAATAGCTCAGTTTAAATGTATTGTATCAATTGCCCTCACTGTGGAATAAAAAATACAGAGTGTATATTTACATTTAGTTAAAAGTGGCTGTACATCATCAGCTCCAGTGGCGCAGATGGTAAAACGCGTGTCATTGTTCAAATCTTGTATCACATCGTAAAAGCATTTATTTTCAATAAAAATTAAGGAAATAATAAAAAGTTGAAACTAAAGTATCGGGTAGGGTTAGGTAGGTGGAGGGAGGGCTTTATTGTACCAATAAGGTGGCAGCCATGTAATAATTAAAATTAAAATTATAATTTACACAATACATTACTGCATACTGTTTTATAATGTACCATAATACTGAGGTGCAGATAATTACCACTATTTTCAATAAGTAGTATAAACAGCAGAAAATCCTGCTATTTTAACAGTGTAAATAGGTATTTGCACTTAGTGTAAATAGCATATTGCTTAAAAATACTGCTATTTTCAATTAGTGTAAATAGAATCCAATGCTAATACGAGATTTGAAAAGGGAGGAAAATAAAGTTCGGCAAAAAACGGGATCAAACCCGGGTCGATCACGTCAAAAAGCCAACCACGCTTATCCATCTGCTCCACTGGAGCTGATGATTTACAGCCACTTTTAACTAAATGTAAATAGACACTCCGTATTTTTAATTCCATAGTAAGGGCAACTCATACAAAACATTTAAAATTAGCTACTTTAATACCATCTCTGAACTTTCTACCACGACTCTGCTGTTCTTCGGCTGGTTCTTCCTGTATACGTTGATTGACAGATGTCTCGTCCAGTCAGTGGTGAGTAATCCCAAACCAATGGCGCTGTCTCAAACTATACCTACCTCCTCCGGTTTTGTTTGTTATTTTGTTTTTTAGACTTGCATTTGCGTTTGTAATTTGTTATTTTGTTTTCAGAATTGTGATTTGTTTTGCACTTCTTGGCCACCAAACAAAACCCCTCATTAGCTTTGAAAAATATCCTTGATCAAACAACAGATCCACAAGAAATTTGCTGAAGTGAATAAACAACAGCATTATTTTAAAGCACTTTCAAAAGCTTTGAGATTCATTGTGGCTCTCATTTAAGATCTCAGGTAGCTATCATCATTTAAAAAAAAAAAAGTATGGCTGGATAAGAAGTGAACTGAGGTTTAAACAGGCTGAGGTGGTGCGGTTGTGAACGGTCTGCACTTTTGAGCTGACAGGGCAGGAAGAGCACTAATTCTCATCCCAATGACTTAAACATGTCCTCTGTACTCAACTCACCATCCCATAAATTCCTGTCCTTCAGTCAAACATGCAACATTTGTTTAGTGATGTTAGTTAGGCATGTCCTATAGTAGTCATCAACCTCAGAGAGAGAAACAGAGAGAGAAAGATGGATGAAGAGGGGAAGTAAAAAAAGAAGGGTAGCGGTTGTAACATCTGCACTGCTTGGGTTTAGAAAGGCCTTATTTATTTTCGGTGATCAGGGTCGTATACTCAGAAGACAATGATTCTGATTTAGAGTCTCTTGGTTTATAGTCTGCTGAAGTAAACTGCACTTAACCATACATAATAGACTCAACACAGGAGAATCAAGTATGACAAATGTGGAGCCACAGGAAATCAGCTGTAATCAAGTGCGATATTGATTCAACATTCAAATATTCAGTTCCGTTTGTCTCCTAATTCACATATTTAAATAATGTAGAAAACTGCAATTGTGATTTCTTTCATGGTGTGAGCAGAGATATTGCACTGGGTAGTTGGTTATCATCACAAGTGTTTTAGGCGGGTATTATAAAACTTCACTTAAGCTGTCAATGTAATAATTACAGCAGTGCCTTCAGATCCAATGATATGATTTCGATTTGTTTTGATTATGATTATTATGATTTTGTTTTGAATTAATTTCCACATTTTCTGTAGCTCATAGAAACAAATTAATTGAAAACATAAGCACTGGACATCACAAGGCTAAAGCAGCACCATTTCTCTGTGTTTGACAGTTTGCGAACCAGAGGCTCTTCTCTGTAGTCCTTCAAAGAAACACGCTGTACCGCAACAGATTACCCAGTGCGCACTAATTTTGGTTGATCGGCAAAAGTAATTTTCACAAAAAGCTAATAATGAATGTTTAATTTATTTAATATTATTTCATATTTTAGCTTAAAAACTGTGAAATTCGCTAAAAGACGGCAGCTTTGGGGCACTATTCATTTTATACCTACAATGACTGCAGGACATATTTATCAATGCCAAACATAGTATAAAATAGTTTATTTAATATTATGAATATATATAAATATATTAATATATACACACAACCAAAATAATATATTGTTATTATAACAAAATTATTATTATTATGATTATACAACTTCCACTTTTTGCCTCGCTCCCATAAAACTGAGAATATCCAACCTTGTGCCTGTAAACCATTTACTTTTGTTGCTCAACATACTAATAACATTCTGTCCTATCTATTCTGATGCTCTGCAAAAGGTAAACACAGTAATATATAATGAAAATGATGGCTGTGTATGAGGAATCTTGTTCACAACTGAGGTTGACAGGTAAAATATGAATCTTCACATATTTATAATAACAGGACCATTTAGACAAACCCATGTTGCTTCAAGCGGTACTATCTAAATGAACTGATTTTATTTTAGTCATAAGAATAAGGATAGTTGACTAAACCTATCTACACTACAGTAAGTTATACAAACTAAAGTAAAGAATCAGGTTCAGATCAATTAAATTAATATCTCAAGATAATAACTGCATACTTTCCCTTTCTACAGTGCAGCATTGACACTATATAGTCACTATATGACAAATTTCTACTGTTTGTTCCACAAGTTTGCGCAATTGTATCTTTGCTTGTTTTGTTGTTTTGCATTCATTATATCTGGTAGTGAAAGTACTGGACATTGGATTGATGCCGATAATATAAAACATGATTATTTTTAAGGATTGCATTTTATGGGGCTGTCTGAGCAAAAATCATGCTGCTGCTGTACTGTTGAGGTGGTCTCATTTTCCTCATACACACTCCTACTTTTAACAGGCAAAATTAATGAGGACATTGAGAGGAGCCGTCACCATATTTTTTCAATAACAAATAATAACGCAAAATACTCCATCTCATCAGGGAGTTGCTGCACGTCAATTATGCACAAAATCATATTTACTCATAGTGCAGAAGGGACCTGTTCTCCAATCATTGTGCCCATTCAAGTCATCGTTGATTGAATTTATGAGCAATTTTTTCACATAAATGGGACTGTCTTTGTCTGGTTGAAACCATGTGTGAGTGTGTTTTCTTTAAATGTTTGTGTATGTGCTCTTCACAAAGTCTGAATAACTATTGTGTCCATGAGCATGTGAGACCATCTGAGAAAGAAAGAAGAAAGAGAGAGGAAGAAAATATGGTGAGTGCTTCTGCTTTAATCAGTAAGCAGTCTTCAATTACAGGGTTGCATGAACTTTTTAAACAAAAGTCACATCACCAGATGTGCCTGTTACTCAGACGTGTGGACAACAGTACCTGTTGAATTCATGAATGTGCTGTATTCATGCTCTAAACCACTTCAGAAAATGCAAACTGTGGACCATTTGGCGTGTACACACATAGGAGAAGAAAGCGTTTATTGTTATTGTTAAATTAGATGCTGCAATGAGGAAATTGCGGGAAAAGGCTGAGACAGGGGTGAGCCAGGGTTGTAGACTCCAACGAATTAATTAATGACATGTTTAGCTTTGGCTAAATGCTTCCTTTTATTAAATAAACACCCATCGGTCATCACAGCTGATCCATTTATACTCATTGAGTGGGTAAATCAACTCATTTGTTGACCACTGCGGGTGAGATTGAAAGGAAGATGTGGTCACTTTTACCCATTTTTAGCTTTATCATTGGCCAGCGCCAGGCATCGAATGTTGGCCACACAGCTGGCTGCCGCCTCCTGTAGAATCACATCCGTGGATCCGATCATGATGAGCAGGAGCTGCAAAGAGGAGGAACATGTCAGAAACAGCCATCACAACATGAAATGATAACGCTGGCCAACATTCTCCTTTCATTAGACAGAACGAAAACCACACAGCTACAATAACAGTCATTCACGAAGGCCTCTTACAGCAGCTCTTTCCTGGGGCTTGAAGGAGACATCTAATCTGTTATTAAGCTATAAATGCAACTGTTTGCACACTGCAGATTTTTGCCAGAGTTTACTGCTCCTGGGGCTGCCAAGGCCCGCTGCCTACTGGATGGCAGCAGCACTGCGCCGGCTCATTAACTCACATATCGGTGTGTTTAGTTGCATTGAGAGAGCAAGATAAGAGGTAGAACGTGAGAATACGGCACAGAGTTTGTGTGTGAGTGAGTATATTAGTGGAATTGTGTTTCTTACTGTAATGAATAGATTAATTGTTTATAAATTCTCCTCTTGTCCATAAAGCATTGACTGCTGTAGAGCCCTGAACATTTGGCCATGTACTAAACCGCAATTTGGCAGCACCCTCCATCAGATCAAAGGTCATATCAGATCCCTCCACTTCAGCTTTGTGTAACCCGCTTCTTTTGATCCATTCTCTCAACAACAGACTCTCTGACTCTAAAAAGACCACTTTCTGGAACATTCTGACTATATATTAAACACTCTGTACAATGAGAGTTACTCATTATACTGTCACACAAAGTGAACCTAAAGGGTAGAGTTTGTGCCAATGCCACACTGTGGTTAAGTTATACAACATAGTATAAAACAGTTATCTTTCTGTCGAGGGAGGGAGAGAAAGACAGACAGAAAGATTAGTGGTGAGTTGTGTTCTTAAATCTAAATAAACAAACCGCGGGCAAACACACTGGCACAATGGGCAGTCTAAATCTGTTTGGACAGTGTGTGTCCCTCACTGCAGTACCAACAGGAGGTCATTCATTGAGCTTCATCCAGTTTATGCCAACACATTTAAGCTAGAAGTTTTACTTTATCATGCAGGCCATGGTCAAACTCTCAAGAACCATGGATCTTTTTGACTCTGAATGCTTAAAGGGGTCATATGATGCGATTTCAAGTTTTCCTTTCTCTTTGGAGTGTTACAAGCTGTTTGTGAATAGATAAGATCCCTAAAAGTTGCAAAGACTAAAGTCTCAAAAAAAAAGATATTCTTTATCAAAGTTAAGACTCAGCCACACCCTCCTAAAACAACTAGTTCTTTTAACATTTTTTTTTTTTTTGCCCCCACATGTCTACGTCACTGTGTGGGAAGATTTTGCATAACACTGCCCAAATGATTACGCAAAGAAAGGCGGCGTAACTTTGATTCTTGCTGTAGTATTGTTGCCGCCGCCGCCATGTCGTGGAGGCACTGTGTGTTTCGTTGTGAAAGTGAAACTACTTTGTTTGGCCTTCCAAAAAAGAGGACACGACTAGAAAGAGTGGTGAAGTTGTATTTACAACACTGTTCCAGAACAGGTCAACCCAAATATTCAGATGTGAGCAACGCATTTTACGGAGGACGAGGACTGTTTCCTGGGAGAGTAGCCTACAATGCTGGTGTTCTGACAAATAATGCTGACTCACAGCCTGCAAGTACGTTTTCAAATTTTTTGGATTTGCCACTGATGATTCAGACGCGAGTTTTGAGCAGTGTAGAGTAGCGCTTGTTGTTTGTCGTTTCACAAAAGCAGCCATGGTTTAGTTACGCGGTGCAATGCAACGCAATGCATAAAAAGTCAGTGTAAGTCATTATAATCAGTAATTGTGTCCCTACTGGATGCAACAAATGCCTTGTTTGGGTTTTATTGGTTTTGTCTCGTCGCAACGGGACACGGCTTCACAATACTGAGGTATTGAGCTTGAGGTATTCGGCCAATCACAACGCACTGGATAGCTGGCCAATCAGCGTACACCTCGCTTTTAGAACAATGAGCTTTGTAAAAATCAAAGTGTTTCAGAAAGGAGGGGGATAGAGGAGAAACAATAATGTACATTAAATGGAGAATAATGTGTTTTTTTAACCTTAAACAGCAAAAACACATTTCATTACACCAAAAACACAAAATAATGTTCTTTTTTAGCAACATATATGACCCCTTTAAAGGCAGAATAGGTATGTTGTTAAAAAATATACTCAAATAAATAATTAATAACTACACTAAAGAGTCAATTCAGTCTGTTCACTTATTCAATTTCAAAATTATGTCCCAATGATTACCATATTTGATATGCTCTGTGTGTGTGATCTATGTGTGATCAATGTGAATAAAATACTAAATTAAATCTGTTAGTCATACAAGGTGAATGTGTCTAATCCATAATGTCTTTTTGTACTATCATGTAGATCAGCGAATAAAGTCTATGGGTTTGGAATGACATGGGGGTGAGTAAAGGATTTTTTTGGGGGGAAACGTTTGGGAGAAAATCGGGTTTTTTCGTTGGGAGAGCATTAGATGGACAATACCCAATATTGAACTGAATTGAAAAAATATATATATCTCAAAATGGGCTGGATAATGTATTGTACCAATATAAATGTACATCCTTAAAGGGATAGTTCACCCAAACATGAAAATTCTGTCATTAATTACTCTCCCTCGTGTCGTTTCAAACCCATAAGACCTTCGGTCATCTTCGGAACACATATTAAGATATTTTTGTTGGAATCTGAGAGCGGTCTGACCCTGCATAGACAACAATGCAACTGAAATGTTCCCAAGTCAACGTAGCAAGGAGATCTGTAAAATAATCCATGTGACATCAGTGGTTCATCCGCAATTATACGAAGCTACGAGAATACTTTTTGTGCGCAAAAGGAAAAAAAAATAATAATTTGTCTCCTCCACATCACCCTGGTGCCATTTTGGAGAATATCCACAGGATCTGTTTCCTACATTTGTGATTTGATCTGAACGGAAACAGCGTATCTGGCGTGACGGAGCTGACACAGAACAGCATACGCTGTTTATGTCCAGCGAATATTCTCCAAAATGGCACCAGGGTGATGCGGAGGAGAAGAATTGTTGAATAAAGTCGTTTTTTTTTCTTTCTTTTGCACACAAAAAGTATTCTCGTTGCTTCATATAATTACGGATGAACCACTGATGCCACATGGATTATTTTACCGATCTCCTTGCTACGTTTCTGGAACATTTCAGTTGTGTTGCTGTCTACGCAGGGTCAGACAGCTCTCAGATTCCATCAAAAATATCTTAATTTGTGTTCCGAAGATAAATGAAGGTCTTAAGCGGTTTGAAACGACATGAGGGTGAGTAATTAATGACAGAATTTTCATTTTTGGGTGAACTAACCCTTTAAAATCCTGTCTAAAACTGTGTCAGTGTTTGTGGATTTGAGATCTATTAATGGCTAAAATGTCTCAGTCAGTATAAAGTGTGTTACTGTAAGGCTCAGTTTGAACTCTTTTCATGTTATACATGCACCAAGTTTATAGACAACATTAAGGCACAGAGAGGCAAGACATTCCCAAAATTCCCTGCAAAAAGTTAAATAACAAAGAATAAACAGATGGAAAGACTAATGTTCTCTCTCTGAGCTCCACCGGATTCCTGAACTGAACTGACATGCACAAAAACTGAGAAAACAACAGCTTCGATAGCATCTCTCCTCTTCTAGAGTCTTTATTTGTTAAAATTGCTTCCAAGTTTTTCACATAATTTTAGCAGTCTATCTCCAGCACATGAATGAATCCGTTATCACATTCAGCTGGATTTGCCTTTTTTAAAATAGATCCCAAAACACCTCGAAGAGGTGAACGGATGCAAACACAAGGCTGCAGCAACATGCCAGCACGTTCAGACAAGCTGCTTTTGTGAGCAGTCAGAGGATGCCTGCGACAGGGTCAGCCACCATTTGCCAGAGCTCATAGAGTGTTATTCAGCCGTGGCCAAACAGGGGCTCCTAGGGCCTAGAGCGGAGCCTCAGATAAGCATTGCTCTCTGTCTACCCCTGCCTCTCTCAACTCTCCCAGCTGGTTCCTGAACAGACTATAATAGCCCACTTGTTAAATACTCAAAACCTCAGTAACATGATAACTTGCCTTATGTTTGAAAAATAAATGAGAGTCTCTAAGACTTTCTTCTGTCTTATACACCGCAAGAGCGGGAGGATCCTGACCTCCGGGAAGGTAGAGCAAAAACATGTTTTCCCAGGCTTCTCTTTCAGCACAAGCACATGTACATAAGTTCTCACACATGTACGCACGCTTGCACACACATGCCATGCCACGAATGTAGGTGTTGTGGTGTTAAGTGCAGAAGCGGCAAGCTGCCGTTTCCTGAGGAGAGGTTTAAATCTCAGTAAAAGCCCCCTCTCTCATCCTCTACCCTCACCCTTTTTCTTTACCTCTTTACTACATATACCAGTTTCCTTCATTCATTGAGCGATTAGAACACAGTTCTAAATGGCTCGTGTTCTAAATGTCCTATTGAACTGTTCTTGTGAGCTGCACACAAAAACACACAACACGATCAGTGTAATCCGATTCACGATTCATGACTTGTATGAACTGATGCTTTTTAGTGAATCAAAAACATACAATCCTGAAAAACATACAATCCTCATGCTTTTTTTTTGTGAATCAAAAAGTGAGACCAGTTTAGTCTCAAAAGTAACTACTCTAATCAGCAGTTTCTTTTAAAGTTCAAAAATACAAGTTACCTGTTTGAATCAGTCTGAAAAAGTGTTTATGCTAGTATCATTTATATACTATTATAGTATTTAATATTTTGAATCAGCTTTTATTTCCATGTCTTCCTTGTAATAGAGTTTTTTTTTTAAATATATAGCTATATATCTATTTTATCTGCTCTCTCAGGTTGAAATTATTCTATTAGTCTATTTGCTTAATCTTTGTTTTATTCTTTTCCAGGCTCTCCCTCCTGTTTTTTATTCTTATGCTTCAATAAACATGCTAAGAAACAAACAGTCTTTTAAGGCTTTTCATGTAATCTACACACATCTCTTAAACCTTTTTCTACTCTCACACCTGAGATACCCTGCATTCCTCACCTCAGATGAAACAAGAGGGTTGAGTCATGCTGTTTCAAGACATAAAACACTCCAAACTTCAGACACATGCTACAGTAGCCAGATCAAAGAGCTCAGCGAGAGAGAGAGAAAGTGAGACTGGAGGAAGACTGAATAGCCTGAGTGTGTATAAGGACGTCATCTGCTTGAAATATCCACAGCAGCTTCAACCTGCTACACACAGACCATGACTAAAATGAAACGTATGGAATATTTCTACAGGTCAAGGCTAAATCATGCTCTTTTTACATCTCTCCTTCATATTTTGCTTATATAAGCACATTTGCACGCATACTGGTTTGTTTTAAACACATAAACAGGACAGGAGGGAAAACAGAAGCAACATCAGAGGACTGCGCAGGTTCCACAAAAAAATACAGTATAAGCCGCACAAAACATACCAGGTTCTGGCAACTCGCACCAGCTGGAATCCTCTCAGATGAAAATGGCTGATAATTACAGTTCATATTTTGTAATTTGTCTCGCAAAGGTATTTTTGCCTATGAAAGGAGTTCTTTAATAGAAAAATCTGGCTAAAGCTGTCTGCAAGGATTTATGGTTTCAACAAACAATCTGCAAAGCTGTGGCGGTGTGCTGGAGGGAAAGAGAGACTGGATGAAAAGAGATTTCTGAGCATCAGACACAACGAAGAACACCCGAATTAAAGCTGTAAGATACTGAGCGTACATGTCAAATCAAACAGTGTGTGTTTAATTACCTCAGGCTACAGGACGCTCATACGGACAGCATGTTGAATGGTGTTCATAGACAATGTGTCTGTATTTATCAGAGATCAGCAGCTCCAGCAATAGTAGTTCCCAAGTGGGCTGAACTTTCATACAACATCTGTTTTTTTGAGGTGTAGCACACTTGTAAAATCATAAAAGGCTTTTGTTTCAGAACCAATTTAAAATGCTCTTTCATATGAAATATTCAAATGGGATATTAAAAGTTGTTTTTTGAGTTTAAATAAATTGTGTAAAAAGGCAGAATTTGGAGAGGCTAGAGGATGCAGAGACCATCTCTAATGTATTTTCCAGTGTAAAATACTTTCTTCTCAATGCTTAATTTCCTCTGCTAAAGCTTGGGGGACTGAGTTCTACACCATTAAGAACGCCGAGCTGCAAAGTTACAGACAGAACATAAGCCTAAGAGGGCACAGCATTCAAAGCGGGAAAGGGAGAGAGAGCGGAGGAAATCATTACAGCTCTAAGCTGTTGGGTGTAAAAGAGCTTCTGACTCTGAAATACGATTGCAATAATAGCAAGAGGCAGACTTGAGTTTTACACCCCTTAATAAATTAGACTGCAGCGCAGACATCATTCCCTGATAAAATATCTCTCGAAACCAATTTACAATTATAGGAAATATTGTTTTAAATGACAGTTGTGCTTGTGGTTGTTCACGTGGAGGCAGCAAATATGTCAGTGAGAACAAGTTAAAGATGTAATGAGGGCGCAATTGAAGGCTGGATAGCGCAACACATGCAGACACAACACAGAGCTGTCCAGTTTTTGTCATTGCTTGAACCAGGCAAAAAAACATTCGCCTTAATGACTTTTGCAAATTGGACATTACTCTTTTGGAACACCCAAAGTTCAGTCCAGCCTCCAATTATGGGCTGAGCTGAACCACATTCACTGCACCAGCACATCATACTACAGCACACCATTAAAGGAACATGGGAAAAAATATTTGGCTGCAACACGACAACCACTCTCAAAATTTATATACAGTTGTTACTGGGGGTGTGGGGGAAGCTTTTTAACTGTATGTACGAGCTCTCAAACAGTTTTCTCATGTGAAAATCTCATTGGGAAAGTAAAATGTGGTTAAATTTGCATATTGGCAAAACAAGTCACCCCCCCCCCCAACGGAATTAAAGTGTAAATGGCAGAAATAAAATGGCATACATCGTTTATTGAAGAATACATAGTTCACTAGTGTTACCTGCAAGCACAGTCAACAGGTAGAGAGCATATTGGGTCTATGTTTAGCCCAGTCTGAGTAAATGTAGGATGCTGGTTTAGTCTATAAAAGACTTTTTAGACTTTCAGTGTTAGAAAAAAGTAAAAAAAAATAGCACATTTAGAGGTGCAACATCTAGTCACTGAGGCAGTACCCTTATGCACCCCTAAAAGGTGCATATTTGTACCTTAGAGTAGTTATATATACCCGTAAGTTACTACTAGGAATCTTTTATTGAAAAATAAGGTAAAATATGTCCTTTTAAGGGTAATGCCCCAGGGACAAGCTATCGTACCCCTAAAAGTAAAATTTTTGCAAATTTTTCTGAGAGTAGAATAGTTTGTTTAAGGGTTATGCTAATCACTAGGTGACATTATAGAGTTCAATAATAAAATGCATTAGGTTTCTTTTGAGCTTCTGCATTCATAGACCTGTCACTCAAACAGCCACATCTTGAAATGCTTGATTTTTGGCATTAGCGGGGAGCAGTTTTCCCTAAATAACCCTGCAAGAGCTACAATAAAACCCACATCACACCTAACACATAAATCCGTTTAGTTACTTGTAAATTGAGCAATTATTATGGAAAGTTTTAAAGACCATGTAAGGCATTGTTGTCTAACATGGAGTGTATCTTTTAATTTGAGCAGCATATTGGGTGGATTCCAGAACCTGCCACTCAGAAAGTATCCCAGCAGTGTTCTGTCACCCCAGACCAGTCTGTCCTGGCCAAAGTCATGCCACAGTCACATTCTGCTCCTTCTTCCCAGCAGCTTGCTGAGCAACTGTTCCCTGCGCAACAGCCTTTCAATGCTCAGCAGCCCTGGCATGCTAGGGCACAGGGGATAACTGGGGGGTGGCGGAGCGAAGCTCAGTATACACTGATGTTTGCTCTACTGAATTCCCATGACAGTTAGAAAATGCTCTAACTTCCACCCCCCAAACCATCAACCCCTCACCTCTTCAAAAAAAAAGAAAAGAGAACATGCCTTGTTTTACTGTCCTCATTGCTCAAAAATAGTTTGAAATACATCAATTCAAAGCTTATTAGCGATGTTTTCACATGTTGCAAGCTGTGGTGTGCCAACACTGCTTGTACTTTGGAGAAAGTTGGAAAAGTTTTATCAGCTAGAAATGCAAAAAAAATTATGTATAAGCAGGTGACTGGTATGCAAATATATAAAACTAACACGCAGTCCGATCAGTACCTTGACCACTCCATTTTCGTGCATTGTGATGCAGTTGTTAGGGTCTTTAGACAGCTCAAACAGAGCCCGGGCTGTCGCTTGGTGCACCAAAGGGTCTTTTGAGTGAAGGTAGTGCACCAGTGGGGCTACAGCTCCAGCCTCCCCAAATGATACACAATTACTCCCCCACGTACAGCAGCAGGCGATGGCTTCTGCCAGGTACCGCCGTAACTTATCGTCCCCCTGTACAATCACACAAAGAGAGGGGGACAGAGAAAACCTAACTGAACTGAGTACTGACGGTTATGCACTTTTAGTATGGTTACAATTGAGTGTATATTTATAACCAATGTTCCATCTAAATTTTTTTCTTGCTGAGCAAAACTTTTCTTTATTGGGTGGACATTTCGGCCACCTGAGCAAAAACATTCTATATACCAGACCTGTACAGCGCACACACAAAAAAAGTGTGTAACTTTTAACTTTAATGTGCCATTTATATTTGATTTGACCCTTGATGTACAGTGCCTTGTGAAAGTATTCATACCCCTTCATTTTTTTCACGTTTTGTTATGTTGCTGCCTTGTGTTAAACTGCTTTAAATTACTTTTTTCCACATCAATCTACACTCCATACACCATACTGACAAAGCAAAAACAGAATTGTCACAACTTCGTAAATGTATTAAAAATAAAAAAAAACTGAAATAAGTATATTGCAACTAAAGCTTTTTTCATTATCATTTGGCAATTATCTGCCATTCTTCACCTCGCCTCTCCACCTCTCAAGCTTTGTCAGGTTGGAATGGGGCAGACGCACATTTTCAGGTTTCTCCACAAATATTTGATTGGGTTCCAGGCCAGGCTCTGGCTGGGCCACTCAAGGGCATTCACAAAGTTGTCTATAAGCCACTCTTGCTGTTTTGTGAATAGGGTCTTGTACTGTTGCGATGGGTGACCTTTCTGCCCAGTCAGAGGGTCTGAATGCACTGGACTGGTGTTTCATTAGGGCTCCTCAAATTTTGCGTTTTGCATTGAGCCTTTGCTTATCTCTGATGAGCCCTCAGTCCCGCCGCTGAAAAACACAGCCCCCACGGCACTGAGGTACTGCAACCAGCAACACTTTAGCCTTTGCATGATACTCTGCAGGGAGGAGCCAGTGCCTGGTTTCTTCACAACATGAGGTTGGCATTGAGGTCATAAGACCAGTAATACCGTTTCTCACAGTCCCTTTAGGTCGGGTCTTTAGGTCCTTTTTTCTAATTTCCCAAAGAGGGTTTCATGTGTCTACACTCATGAGAGGTTGAGGTTTGGCAACAACTGACATAAAGCACAGATTGGTGGAGTGTTGCAATGATGTTTGTCCTTCTGTAGGTTTCTCCTATCTCCACATATGATCATGGAGATCAACTAGAGTGACCTTTTGTTAACTTCACTCTAAACAAAGCCCTTCTCCATCAATTGCTCAGTTTGGCCAGGAGGCCAGCTCTAGGAAGAGTCCTGGTTGTTTCAAACTTCTTCCATTAAGGGTAACAGAGACTACATGCTTCTATGAACCTTCAATGAAGCAGAATTTTTTTTTTCTGAACTCTTCCCCAGACGTGTGGCTTGATGCAAACCTGTTTCTGAGCTCTACAAGCCGTTCTTTGACCTCAGGACTTGGTTTTTGCTCTGATACGCATTATCAGCTGTTAGACCTTTTATTAAAATGTGTGTGCCATTCCAAATCATACCCATTCAATTGAATTTGCCACAGTTTAACTTCACTCGAAGTGTAGTAACATCTACAAGCAATATGAATGTTCCTGAGCTAAATTTCAACTGTCTCAGATAAGGGTATGAGTACTTATGCAATGGATGCAATGGTTTTTTGCTTTACCATTATATTGCATGGAGTGTAGATTGATGTGGGAAAAAAGTAATTTAAAGACAGTTTAACATAAGGCAGCTAGTAGCAACATAACAAAATGGGTTGAAAAATAACTCTATATTTTGCAAGCACTGTAACTAAATGGTGCACATTTAGGTTACCTGCAGAATTTTTTTTTTTTCTATTAAAAAATATCTCAGACAGAACAGTAGACAGGTTTATAATTCTATAATATAATCAAGACTAGAACCGCTTGGAACGTGAATTATTTGCAGGTATCAATAACAGTCTCCATAATAGATTTTGCACACTACAACTGTTCCGGAGTTTTGTTACCATTCTGTGCCCATCATCCGCTATTTCTACCACTTAATCAAGCCAGTCTTCTTTAAAACATGATGTTTTATTTCACATCATTGCATTTGCTGTGTGCATGAACTGGCCAACCATGCAGTAATTTTGGGCTCCATCCTCCTGTAAACCGCATTCACCGGTTCTAACTCTATAGCTACACTCTATAGAGGTTTACCAAAGCATTGCAATTATTTCGCAATCAAATGGCTTTCCCAACTCATTTTTGCGTGCTGTCTCTTTGCGAGGCATTATTATTTCTTCTGCACAGCCACACATACGCCCAGCTTAGAGGGAACATTGGTTATAACTAATTTTCAGTAACAGAAAAAGTACTTTAATATTATGAGGTGTCTGTACTGTTTGCTTGGCTTATGTTAGAATAACAAAAATGGCTCTAAGACGCCTTCTGTGAAATGACTAGTAGGACAATCTCAGAGAAGTGAATTTGTCGATATGAAACATGGCTAGATCAGCACTCACGTTGTTGGTGAGATTGGCCAGCATGGGAACCACACCATGGTCTGTAATAACTGCCAGGTTCTCCACATCTTTGGCAATTTTGGCGATGGCTGCACAAACACTGGCCAGCACGTCTTTATTTTGTGATTTTAGCAAGTTAACAATAAGCTCCAAACCACCTACAAAGGAACGCACCATTTCCCCAGCATCCTAAACACAGAGAAAACAAGAAAATGTCATGAATTCTGAAAATGTTTAATCATTCACTGAACTACTGAGAATAGCCACATTTCTCTTATGATACTTGGAGACACTCCAGCATGCTTTGGGATGAGACACAGACTGTGGGATTCAGCAAGTCTGTACTCATTCTGTCACTATGAAACCTGTACATGTCAAACTCAATCAGTCCACCCATACTTATTTTTTCTTCTTTTTTTGGACAGTAGTTCCCAACCCTGGTCCTGGAGGCACCCCAACACTGCACGTTTCGCATGTCTCCTTACAAACACACCTGATTCAAGTCCATCACTCATTAGTAGAGACTCCAAGACCTGAAATTGGGGGTTCAGATGAAAGGAGACTGCAAAATGTGCACTGTGTTAGGGGGTTTTGCCTCCAAGCGACCGGGGTGTGGGAACACACATCGACCTAGAGGATTACTATACTCACATCAGAGAGGAACAAATATTGGCTGGCAAACAAAAAGAGCATTTGATCTTCACTCTTGTGTACTGCCGGCGTTACTGTTTGTGTGTGTGTATAAAGCAGAGCTGGTTTTAGGCTTGGTGGCACCATGCTGGAGGACGTGTTTTCTCCCAACGGCCCCAGGTCACAGGAAAACTCATGACAAAGTAGAGGGTCAATCGCAGTAGAACAGTGGGCATTAAAAACACACATGCCCACAAATATTGCACAGATAAATGGTAACTTTAGTCACTCTTTTATATTCAGTCCAGTCATTTCAGTTGTGCCAGAGGGCATGTAGAATGCCAGCATGGCACCAGGCTGTTCAGAACGATTATAAAATAGTACAGTGATATCTTTATTGATGGTACGAGGCATTATGGTTTTGGAATCAGATGAAGCCGAACATTCAGTAAATAAACCATTCTTTTCCCACCTGCTATTTTTACTTAATAAATATGTCACTTTCAATGACAAGGAATGATTATGGAGTACCACAGGTTGCTGCTTCTGTTCTTGTGATGTACAAGACACAACCACGTCTTGAGTTTACCTCTGTGCAAAGATAGTCTACTGAAACTCTAAAGTCCATGGCCCTCTTGTAAGTGCAGTCCTCTGGGGTTCTCCTGAGAATAATAAAGTCTGTCCTTCTATAACCCTGTATTTCACAACACAGCTTAACCCTAATAAACCCTTGTACACAGCACAGTAAAAGTTAGCCTTCCACCCTGCAGACTTAGCAGGCCAAGCGTGCAGAGCAGGGTGAGCCTCTAAAGTGATGCCAAAGGATGAGTTCTGTGTTTAGTGTGTCTGGGCACAGATCAGGGAGGAGAGGGGAGGATCTGCAGTGTGTCTCACACAGGAAATGGCAGTACAGGAATACTGATGAACACTGGGAAAGAGAGAGTGAGAGAGAAAAGCGGGAGCAGAAGAGGAAGTATGGCAGAGCCACCAGCTGCGGAGGGACACTGAGGAACCCTTTCAACCCAGGGCCCACAAAAACATCCCCAACTAAGTTCCACATCAGCAAACACAGCACGAAGCAAGATGTGCAGAGAGGGAGGAAGAAAGAGGGAGAACGGATGAAACACAAACAGTGTACAAAAACCAATGTAAGCCAAGCTGAAAGAAGGAGAGGAAAAGGCCCGAGGGAGAAAAACGAAAGAACAAGCTGCTGAGAGTGTGAATATGAGAGACAAAAATGAGGGAACTGCACTCAAAAAACATTATAGCAATAAGGGAATTGAGTGCGAGGTATAACATTTTAACATTTACATTAATGCTTTTGGAAGATGGTTTTAATTTAAAATCTACATAAACGCACTAGCGTCAACGAAAGCAGAACATTTTTATATACTGTCGTCAAAGATGCCATTTGAAGCTGAACGCAGATGTTTAAACGGACAGACTATGGATGAAACCTGCTATGATTACCCTACTTTTAAAGCATAAATTTGATTTAAACAATAGGTCTATATAATATTCATATAGGGGACATATTGTATTAGCCCTACAGTTGAAATACATGCATGAAATACTATTTAAATCTATAGCATATTTACATAACATTTACCTATTTTATCTCACAATTGCAAGTTTATATCTCCTAGTTTAGGCTTTATAACTTTAAGTAAACAATTGCGAGTTTGCCAATTCTGAGGGAAAAAAAGCCAGAAGTGTGAGATTATAAACTAAAAAGAAAGAATGACGAGTTGATTTTTCTTACCAGAATTGTGAGATATAATCTCGGAATTGCAAGAAAAAAAGTCAGAATTTTGAAATATAAACTCAATTTTTTTTTTAATTCTTTTATTCCATGGCTTGAATGGACTGCTACGTTAAAACTGTCATTTTCTGCCACCAGATTGGCTCCGCCCACAAAAATGGCATCACTGTTTGCAAACACTGAAATTGGTCTATACAAACTGTAAACAAAGAGTTTTGCCTTAATATCTCGCTCACCATAGACGGATTCGCTATATAGCTTCTTTGAATATGTCTGATTAGTTGAGTTATTTATGTGCCCTCTTGGCTTCATCTTTTACATGCTTTCATCACTTCTATTTTTTCGTGCATTGATTCGCTAAGCTGAACAGCCAATCAGAGTGATTTCTCTCACCGACAGGCTCTGCCGCCGATGCTCGACTAGTTTCACTGCTGCTGGTTGACAGACAGCTCAGCATGCCATGACTTTTAAGAAGCCAATGTATTTCTACTGCAAAACAAGGAAAGAATGAGAAAATCTGTCCAAAAAGGTGTTTTAGAGTTTTTGATTCAATGCAGTCCAGCAGTGGTAACTTTCAGAAAGTCTCTGAACTAGTTGTTAACAACTACTTACTGCTATTGGTCCAAAAATATGTCACCCCCAGCAATATGCTTGCTGCTCAGCTGTTTTGACCTTCTTTCTAGACCTAAGTGAAGAACGAAGTGAAGCCTTTACACTGCATTTTTAAAATGTACAGTTCATCAGTACATGCACTCCCTGGGACTCAAATCTAATAATTTGTCCAAATTCTGGACAGGCACCACAAACAAAAGAAAATATAATAAATTGCGCATTGAGAAATTGCGGCCACATTTACCATTGTTCGACAAATTTTCACAGAAAAAATACAGTAATTTCAGTAGGAATACATGGGATCGGGAATTATGTGGAGGGCAAAAGATTTCCCCATACAGATTTCACAGTGGGCTCAAGTAGATTCGCCATGTTAACCAACAGAAAAGATTTGGTTTGAAAGTGATTTCTGTGTGAGCTGTGCTTCACACATCACTACACTATTGGACCTTTTTTTGCAAACAAAATTTTGCAGAAATCACTAATGTACCACACCTTGATTCTTTGGACTAATTTGACTAATTAAGAATGGTCCTCAGATAACATTGCATGCATTGCATGATCTCACAGTAGCTAATAATCACTAGATGATTCATACTAAGTACCAGCTGTGAGCTTGTGTTTTTTGCACTGGTAGGGATTTTAAAGTCCCCAGATGCGGTTCCTCAAGCAGGATTCTCATAAATCTGGCCCTGGAGCTCCTAACTCAATCCACATGGGCCTTTATCTAAATAACTGCTGCTGTGAGGCCGATCAGGTTCCTGGTCTGGATGGGTACGCAATTTCACATAGTCCTTGCCACCAACCCTCACTCTCCTCTCTCTGAATGTGCATGCTAAGGGCTTCTTACCCATTGCAGTTCATGAAGTGAACCCGCATTGTTTAAGCGACACATCACACAGAGAAAGAAAAGATAAGAAATTCTTCCCCTGAGAGAAGCAGAAAACTGTTGGTTTAGACAAAAAATAAAGATGCATTATACAACAATGTTCTTTTATTTGTAACTGTGCTGATAATCTACAGGAACAATAATGGGTTTGTGTTAATGTGTAAGAGGCTCAGGAAAGCAGACTTGCTCTGTGCCAGCTATGAGATTTATATCCTATATATAGATGAGACCAACTGCTTTGTCCATATTCGGGATGTTGTAACTCTGAACACGTGATTTCTCTGTTTACTTGTGGACTGGTAGAAAGTTAACAATTTAGAGGGCAGCACTCTTAAATGTGCATTTAGTAGTTCTTTTGTTAGTGTTAGCATCTCTGTTCTTCAGATACTGATTCCACAATGGCATTAGAATTGGGCAACTTGGGCATCTCTAATCAGGACTTTGCATATCTACAACGGCAGCAGTCAATATTCATTCTCTGCTATGTTTATTGAAACATCCATGGGTCATGTCATTTCAACATGGCAAGACACACATGAACCTGTTTTGAAACTGGGCATAATTAAACATACCTTTGCATTTTCAATACAGGGGCAGATGGCCCAGGCAGCACTGGCCTGAACGTCTGGATTGGGGTTCTTCAGCAAAGACCAAAGAAGACGTACACCATCAAGACGATCGATTATCCTGAGAGAGAAGAATAACAACTTGTAACCTCTGGATACTGAGTGAGATGTTACATCAACCTGATTTATCACCCCCATTACATAGTTTACAATGCAATGTACATTGTAAGCTCATGACTTGTTTTCCAAACATGTTTATATGTCTGTTTTTCCCAGGATTCAGTTTGGCTTTTGCAGCAGACTATCCCTCCTGGTGTGATGATGAAAACATTCCAGTAGCAGATCAGAAAGTTTCTCAGCATGGCTTTCCCATCACATCCCACCTGCTCAGTCCCTTACACTGTTACCTCCTGCTCATCTTCCAACAACTCCATTAAAACATGTTCGCATCAGTCTGGCCGAGGCCTGACCCATACAATGCTTTTAGGAGGTCCATGCAGATATTTATAGCAGACCGTGGACAAACACTCACATTCACACACACTTGCACGGAGCGCACCGTTTAACTTGGTTCCTGTCAGCGAGTCGGAGGAGGAAAAAACCCAGAGAAAGTACGTTTTCCAAGTCAAACATTCTCAGAGACAAGTCTTTCTATATTTCACTGCTTCTGAGTGAGGTTTACTTAAGAACAGGCTGTATTTCATGCTGTGGATATGATTCGACCAAAGGATGTAGTCAGGCTCTGGGAAGCCCGGGAAAATGACTCTTCAGTGCGGTCCGTTTGTCAGGTATAAATAACATATAACCCGTTTCCCATGTGTGCATCAAGCGACAAGGCCGACATTCAATGCTGTCATAATTGCTAAACCACGCTGCAAAGGGGGGAACCAGTGAATGGAGGCCGGGCCGAGCACTGGTCAGAGCAGTCTTAACGCCAAACCCATCCTGATAATAAATCAGTTTGAGAAGCATGATAACATGGAGAGACCCATGCTACCCCGAGAGGCCACTAAATCCTTCAGGAGCAGGACATAATCCTGTACTTGAACAGGTAAGATGCACTCAACACTACAGTAGTAGGATGTATCTAGAAATCAGTCCCTGTACTGGTTTAGCTGTGGAAGTTTGTGTGCTTGACAACAACAATGGAAAATTTTGTTGCAATTGTTTAATGCCCATTAGATGTATAAAGATCTAATATATCAATAAATCATTTTGCAAAGGTAATTAGTATGTTTTCAAATTGACCGATATTTCTGAGAGTTCCAGATTAGTTTTTACCATGTGGAGGGCAGACGGTCATGAATTCCTTTTACTACTTTTAATTTCAGAAATAGGCCTGAACATGCTGTTCTACGAAAGAAAACAATCATCAAATACGAGCTATGCTTATTGCTTTGTAGACTACTGTGCTTAATTCTCAAAATAAACCATCAACACAGAATGAAAAGGATTGAAAAAGCATAAAAAAAGACTCGTTACAAGGAAATGGGAACAAAAAGATGGGTCCTAAATATAGATTCCATGAGAAAACAAGAACATGTTAAAGAGCTGTTACATAGAACTACAGGATTGAAGTTCTTGGTCACTCAAAGAGTCAAATCAAATGAATGACCTAATTTCTTCAAAAACAAGCTTTATGGACTTTTACTAAACCACTGTGGTTGCTCATATCCATGAACGTATTAATCTTTCAGACAAAGGCTGTGTGAGCTTGGGTGCCGAAGAGAAGGGAACAAAATGTTCTTAATTTGTGTCCAGCATTAATTAAGAAGGGGACTGGAGACTATAACGGTCTTGTAAAAGCAATGAGAGTCAGATGTGTTAAATATACAGAAAAAACGATACTCAAATCTCTGTGAATGTGTGAATTACATGGCAGTTTTGTGCTCTGCATATATTAAAGACAATGATACTTGTTTTACTGTTTATGTCACCACTAGGTCTGGGTATTGATACAGATTTCCGGACTCCATTCCCATTCTGCCACTTTGTCCATTTTGCTTACATATGAAAGAAATTCTCCATCTGCTTATGTCGTAAATTATACAGGGCCGTGTTTCAGACTGATTAATTCTGGTCTTTTTTAACTATTTATTAAAAGAACTAACTCATGAGAGTCATTTGTTTCAGGAATCAGACTACCAAAAAGTATTCATGAGGTCTGTATTCAAAGTATTCAAAAGTATACACTGGTCGCATTGTTCATTTGTTTTTGCACGCAGCCTGTGAGGGCACCCTAAAGGATGTTTCTTGCCATTATTTTGTAAGTAAACAGTCTTTTTATTGCATGACACTCAATACAGACTATAATCTAGTACAGTACAGTAAAGTGCATGGGGTGAAAAGCTGAAAAAGACATTCCGTGTACGCATCTGTGCTTATGCTCGCCTGCCTTTTTCTGTTTAGCAAGTCCAAATGATCGTTGTCAGAAGTGCTTTGCAGTTTATTCAAACTGACCGCACTGAGACAATAAAAGGCCTCCACCCTGGCCGCAACTATGAGTCTCACAGCAGGTAGGAGTAAACACAGATCTCTGAGCCCTGTAATTACAGTACCAGGGCTAAGGGTTTCTGCCCTGCATGTGTGGAGCATGGAGCAGACTGGTCAAGCTGCACATCCCAGGCCCCGTTGGATCCGCTGCAGAAGCGGTGAACATGGAATCTTTTACAGAGAAGAACAAGAACAATGCCTTGTCATCCTAAACCGAGCCAATGGCAACAGTGAGCGGGATTACAGGGCCAAGGTTGGACACTGTGAGCATTGTCAGCTGCTGGATTGTTTCTGGACAACTGTTTTGGATTCAGGTTAATTAGGTCATACAAAATCAGTAAAAACAGTCTTATATGAGCACAGAGAAAATGTGTTAATAATACTAATACAGTACAGAGTGTTATTATTTGACTTGCTATGGACAAATTTAAAAGTGCCGTAAAATTACAATCAATCTGAGGTAAGACTTACGCCATGTTATCAGGGTCAGTGGCACAGGCTCCCACAGCCCTTGTGACGTTTACCAGAAGGGCCTGGTTGGTGCCGCTGAGTAAGTTGACCAAAGGCTGGATACCACCGCTCTTGCGGATGGTGGCAAGATTCTCTGATATTTGGGCACATTCTCCCAGAGCTCCCACTACATTAACAAGTACCTCTTCAGGTTGGACTTTGAGCAGACCTACCAGAATTTCTAGTGCCTTATACTCCTGAAACCTGTGAGAGAGAAAGAAAGAGAGAGCAAGAAATTATTACTCGTATGCAAGTCAATGAAAAAAATACTAGCACTCTTTTTTTCCCAAACTTGGGCACATTTTCTCTGTGAACACACTTGCAATTAAAAAAAAAAAAAGATCACAGCTGTTGAAAGCTGTATAAAGTTTTGTAATGAATAGTGAGTTTTCCCGGTATGTTTAACATTTTGGGTTCAAAATGTGGTATCTGATGGGATAATGGGAAATCCATGGGAATTTCATGAGAGAGAGCAAGTTGTCAATATTGCTCTGAAGGACCTTTCTTCAATGGATACAAAAAATGAAATGTTTTGTTTATAATTAGATGAAAACTTTTTTTTTCATGATGTAATGGATTGTAAAAACATTAAGACTCAAAACCCTAAATAGCAACAGGAAGTATTCATAAGGGTTGTGGATATCTAGGAGGAGAATAAATCCGGTGATCCTTTATTACCGCAACATTTCCCACGCTGTGCTCAATATGCATTTATGCTCAATGACCACATTTTTGGTTTGGAGCGAGACAACAATAGCTTTTGGTGTGATTCTGGCTTTGTTTTCCAAGTAGTGGTAAACTACAGTAAACATTTAAAAGGCATATAAATGTGGTCGCAGAGCCTCAACTAATCTCTGATGTACGGTTAAACTATAGGACTGTTTTTATTCACAATTACGGTTTCTGGCTAAGCAGCCCTGAAGACCATTGAGTGTCCAAGGTCACTTGGCTCTGGTCAAAGTCAACCAAATTTCTTCTTGCAAGTAAAACAGAAATGAAAAGAACAGCTGCCAAAATGAGCTCAGCATAAAAAGTCAGAAAAAAGCCAAGCCTACACATAGCATGTAAAACTGAGATGCCATCAGCAAAGTGTTATCAGTATGCTACATTAAAGTTGTTGAGTAATTACATGTTACCTCTGATAAATGGACTGTGGGTGTTGTCTATTTTTGTAAAGCCAACACCAACCTGCCAAATAATCATGCCAAGAGAAACAACATGAAACAACACCGGTCAGTTGCTACCACAAAAAGAAGTTTAAAGAGAGAACATGCATTTTAAAGCTCCTAACGGCATCCTAAATGCTCCTGTTGACTCTTTGATTAATAGTATAGTATAGAAGTACATTGTTATAGTTGTAAATAAAACTTCACTGATAAAGGATATTTGACGTGACTGGCTGAGGAAAGACTGCAAAAAGAATTTTTAGATCTCTAAGTGACCAGTAAAACCCAAAACATTTGACCCTTTTGCTAAGACCCACAGTTAAAACATTCCTGACTTAGCAACTGTTGCCTTCTCTCACTTTCTTATACAAACTTTTATACTTTTCTAATGTAGGTTTATGGAGATATAGTTTTAAATGCAATTTTAAACTTACGTTTTCAGTTCTGAATCATTTAAAGTTATGATTTCTCTTTTCAGTTTACTTGAAGAATTGTTTGCCACCATTCTTAGTTTTATTAATTTAGCAGTTTCTTTGAAGAAAACATCAGATAAAACTTTCTATGGGATGTTCTGTGAAGCTTGTCTGAGTTAGCAACAACAAAGGTCAGTAATTTCAAAATGAAGCAATTATGGATCACTTTGATGGCACTATCGCGGGAAGATAAGGGAATTTAGAAGTGATGCACCAAAATTATTTATAATAAAATTAAATAGATAGATAGATAAAAATAAATAAATGAACAAAATAGATGTTGACATGGTCAAAATATGTCAATGGATAGCATTAGTTAAAAGTCACTGTTTCGGTCAGTGATTTCAGCCCACCAAAACTACTTTGCCCAATTTCATCACTAGAAATGTATACGTAATTAAGCCTTTAGTGAATTCTTAGCTAAAAGATCATAGATAACTGTGATATTGAATTAAAAGCCCTATATAACTAAAAACTCCAGTGAATATTACCCTTTGTGTATTATTAAATTAAGGTTATGAGCATAATCATTATAATATTTTTCTAGTTATAATATAACAATTTTAATTGTATGCATCATTAATCAGGTAAATGGTTAACATATGCCTTTCCCAGCACATTTGTGGAGGTCTCACACTCTTTTCAGTCACTAGCACCTTCTAAAAGCCCCTTCGACCCAGCCCTGACCCCCTCTTTTTACTGGGCTCAAGTGACCAGCCCTCTCATCATCCACACAAAGACATGCTGTCTGCTGCTGGCAACACCAGAACTCTCAGCTTGTGTGCTTTCAGCGGAGAATAATAAGAAGGAAAAGCACCTCAAAATTATGACCACTGTAAAATACATTCTGAAATGATTTTGCCTTAAAATGCCAGGCCGTGATTGTTTTTGAAATGGCACACTGCACTTACACGGAGACCAGATGGATCGGGAAAACATTCCCTGGTAAATGATCACTGACCTAGCGCTCCCCTCCCTCAGCAGATTTAATTTTACATAAATGGTTGGTTGTTTTATTCCAAATGCTGTGTTCGACCTTGATGCTTTATATGTTGTAAAAAAAATTGTAATAAAACCAGTTCTTTCTTCATGTCCAAGTTAGCATTAAATATTCTGCCAGTAACACAGTGGTTTTCTGTACAGTTGACATCTCAAACTTCAAACCAGCCACCTGTGCAATTGAACACAACACAATACAGACTACCATAGGAAAATAACTGAACAACGGGAGAGGAGTGTAGCTCTATATAGTTTGGCACTTCAAGCACAAAATGAAT
This sequence comes from Sinocyclocheilus anophthalmus, assembly GCA_018155175.1. Classification (NCBI taxonomy): domain Eukaryota; kingdom Metazoa; phylum Chordata; class Actinopteri; order Cypriniformes; family Cyprinidae; genus Sinocyclocheilus; species Sinocyclocheilus anophthalmus. The sequence continues at coordinate 52,615 of JADLZN010000892.1, read as the reverse complement.
CTTTATAATATTCTGGATAAAGATAAAGAGTTGATAAGAACTGATACACTGATAAAAGGACCTGGGGTCTCATGTATAAAACTTTCTGTAGATTTCATCTTAAAAGTGTGCGTACGCACAAAGGATTTCAGATTTATAAAACCATGCATACGCCAGAACCTGTGCAAAATTCCCTTTAAAAAACTCAGTCAGTGGAAGATTGTACATACATGCATTTCGGTCAAACTTTATTTTAAGGTCCAATTCTCGCTATTAACAAACCATTGACTACAACTTTTGCCTAAAAAAAAAGTCCTAATTTGCTGCTTATTAATAGTTAGTAAGGTAGTTGTTAAGTTTAGGTATTGGGTAGGATTAGGGATGTAGAAAATGGTCATGCAGAATATGTGCTTTATAAGTACTAATAAACAGCCAATATGTTAATAATAGGCATGCTAATAAGCAACTAGTTAATAGTGAGAATTGGACCCTATACTAAAGTGTTACCTGCATTTCCACCCCGTCTCCTCCCTGAAATAACCATATAGGTAGCTTACAATGCCTAGTTTTACTATGCATAACGTCATCTGCATTTCATTTTCAAATGCATATTCCCATCCACGTAATACCATGTTTAACAATATAAAAGAGATTAAGAGAATATGAGATACAGAAGTAACCTTGTCTTTTTTTGGGATAAATAAATCAAAATCGTGTAAAATACTTTTCAGAGAAAGTTTGCAGAGAATAGTTATTCTCATTCATTTCCACTGGCCAACTAGTATTTTTAATTGTTTTAAACTAATCAAATTTATGCAATTTTGCCTATAAGGTAAATATGTATTTTAGGACATTTAGGACTATGTCAAGTGCTCATCATTGATCATTATTCGCACAAAAATATTTTCTCAGAACATGTGTTCTGCTATTTAGAACACAATTTAAAGTGGAATGATCATGCGTCAAGCAATCCTTGCTGTGGTTAAAACATTAATACATAAAAAAACGCACGGTCTAGAGTGTCCGTATGGTGCGCACATATTTACGCCTAGTTTGCTTTTTATAAATCCTGATTTGTGCATGGAAAATTGCATACGCACATTTCTATGCCAATTTTACACATCTAGTTGTTCTGCATAAAATATTGTAAAAAAAGGAAAAAAGAAAATAAGAGAAATGTTGTGTTTTGTGGACAAAAAGACTTATCTTCAACAGAATCTTAAAGGAAAGATTTTTAGGGGGAAAAATCCACCTCTCGGGGTCCATGAAATGCAAGTTGATTAATTCATCTTGGTTATTTTGCATGGTTTTTGAAGCATCAATTTTGAGGGACCCATCTACTTGCATTTTATGGATTCATTTTTCTAATCTCTGTTTGTGCTCCACAGAAGATAGAAGATAGAAAGTCATATACGTCTGGGATGGCATCACCTGGAGAAAAAAAACACTCTAAAAATGATCTGAAAACAATATTGTTCCTCTGTGTTGTTATTTTTATAGTTGTGACCTGGAGACCACTGTTCTCTAGAATGATTTAAAAAAAAAAAAAGTTTTTGTTAGTTATCTTTTTCGGTGTGAAAGTTTATACTTCAGTATTGTTTACAAACTTTGTTTACTGGCTTGTTTAATCTCTCTTTTAAGCATATGTTTCAACAAGGCTTCTTCCAAGGTATTACTGTGGCCCCAATCTTAACAACTGAATGTTTTCACAGAGCATTGCTTTTCTTAGAGGACACTTATTTGGCTAATGGGACATTAAGTGAATTGAATGTGGCATGGGGCACCTGCCTCCAGTTTCAGCAAACTAAGCCTGATGAAAAGCAGGATGAGCTTTTGTCAGGTTTGACTTATGAGGTGGAGAGAGAGTGGCCTTGCTGCTACTGGGCCATTTCAGACAGAAACCTCCCTATGAATTCCTCTTTCAATACTATTCTATTTGTGGCTGGTGTGGGGCCAGACAGGCCAGACAGTAGATCTGTCTACAGATCCTAGTCTATAACAATCCCATAAAAAAATTATCTTATCATAAACTAAAAATGTAGATTTATCAGCTCCTTGGCTTTAAAGCTGTGAAAATTACACCTGATAATTTATAGACAGGTAATGGAGGAATTAAAGAATGCATTTTTTAGCCCTGCAGAGTACATGTCCCCAAACGCACACTGCAAAGCAAAGTAATATGTGTAAATCACTTTTATATGAGAGTGCTTGTGTGACAGAATGGGCAAGCCAGATGATTATTCCAAGCTTTTTTTGTATTTATGGGGGAAAATGACTGGCTTAAAAGACAAATTACACCAGGAAAGCCTCCAGGATGGTCATCATCTTTGTTGAGCTAAGTGACGTTGGAATAAAGACCAGTGTGCTTAATATGACAAATGGTTTAAGAGTCTTTCAGCTTACACTCCTGATTATTACAGCACAACTGTTTCAGAGAAGCATTCCACATGTCCCACATCCCACTTGCCACTAATGGAGCAACGGCCTCGACTAACACATCACGGGTGTCTATAAAATCAACACTTTACTTCATCTTTTGTTAGTGGTATGGGTGAAAGAACAATTCGCATTCCTCTAGCAAAAAGTCATGATAAAAGATCAGAGCTCATTCACACAGTTTATAAAAACTTTTGCTCTCTCTTCAAATAATCACTCCTGTAGCTGCACTCAGCACAGACTCGGATGGACAATGGTTGACAGCTTTGAGCCATGGAAAATCTGAGTGTTAGAAGTGAACAAATGAGACATCTCATAAAAATGAAGGCTGCGTTTGATTGCACATCCTCTGTCCTTCACCTCACCAGACCCCTTTTTACGAGTGGTGCACACCAAATCTGGAGTCAATTATGCATCTCCCATTGATTTGACTCCTCCTAGTCTAAATATGCCACACTGAGATCAAGAGGTTTATTGACTACACAATGAAATTTTGATTTTTAGGAATGTAATCAAGATAAAGTAAATCTTTGTAATACGGTTCTTTTAAACCTGTATTCTGCAAGATAAAACCCATAAACCTCATGAAACTAATCACAAATGTCAAACTTCTTCTAATTTATTTCTATCTGTGATAAATTATGTGAATTAATATATACGGTTTAATATATTTCTTCCACATATAATGAGTAATTATGCTTGTTCTGAGAGGGAAAATGTCATCATTTTTCTGAAAAATTAAAGAAATGTTTGCGCAGAAGCTCTGTAGTTACATGCACATACTTAGCTACATTTTCCAAGCTGATGGAACATTTCCAGATGGCTCCAGTCGTGGCAGCTAGTAACTGCTTGTTTTCAGCTTCGTTGAGCAACATGACCAGTGGCTTCAGTCCGTCGTACTGCCGCACCAAATCACGGGTATGTTTATCTTCTGCACACTAAGACAGGAATGAAGCCACACACACATACATACAGTACACAGATTTAGGCAGCATCGAGATGTGCACCGCACTGATGATCAGAGCCAAGACTAAATTCGTATTTTCATTTCATATTTACCTCAACTTCACTCCTTTTATACAGTGCCAAAGAAAAGTGTAGTTGAGTGTGTACGGCAGTACCTTAAAGATAGCGCTGGCACAGTGCATTTGGAGCTCCTGGTTGTCACAGCTGAGGTTCTTCACCAGATCCTCAATCATGCCCTCAGTCTGTATAGCAATTCTGTAGCTCTTCTGCCAACACAAACATGCAGAATGACTCTCTACGCTGAACACCTACTGTAAAAACTACTCTGCCCTGCCAAACAACACTGCTTGCAGCGGCATAGTGCTTATTTCATCCTAGGGTTTCTCCCTTCTGGCCTCATACAGTCATTCACATCTTCAAACTGGTCTTTTAATAGAAACAATCTGCCAGTCAAAAGTAAGGTTTTATGAACAGCGTGCTATTTTCAGTCAAGTGTTCTTGAATAGAGTGGCTTTACATGTAGCATTTGCAGCTTGCATTGTGTTTCACAATACTTGTGTATGTAAATATACTTTATAGTATTTAATTCTATTTATAAAGCCATGCCATATAGATAATTGTTATAACAATAAATTTAGAATTAAAATTAAACTACCGTTCAAAAGTTAGGGGTCTGTGAGATTTTTTTTTTTTTAAGATTGATTTGATTTGATCAAAAATACGGTAAAAACTGAAATATTGTAAAATATTATTTCAATTTAAAACAATATTTTTCTATTTCTAATATAGTTTAAAATGTAATTTATTACTGTGATGTAAAGTTCTTATTATCATTATATTATTTCAAATTGTTTGTGTGTTAATAGCTTTGTGGAATGTTTGGGGGATTCTTTGATGAATAGAAAGTTCAAAAGAACAGAATTTATTTGAAACATTTTTAACATGATAAATATCTCTAATGTTGCTTTTGAATAATTTAACGCATCTTTGCTGAATAATAGTATTCATTTCTTTCTTAAGGTTCTTTCTACGTTTTACAAGAAAACTGTTTTTCTACTTCAAAATTTCATGTTTAATTCAATGTGTTTCTTGCCTTTTATTTGTAATTATTTGTGAGATTTCTCATGAAAATGTGTATAGTACGCCAAATGCAAACAGAAATTACTGCTATTGATACGCAGAAATTGACTTTGGCGTGCATATGATACGCATGTGTTTGACGTGCATATAATGTGCAGTTTTCATGTGCAAATGATACGCAATTTGTTGGCGTGCATATGATATGCAGTTTTCGTGTACATATGATATGCATTTACCCCACAACCCTAATCCTACACATTGCTTATCATATGCATGCCAAAGTCAATTTCTGCGTATAAATAGTACGCCAAATCGAAACATAAACTCGTGCTATCGATACGCACTTTCATGAGATCGGGTTGGATTTACTGGAAATTTCGGAGGGAAAATTGCTTCAAAGTGAATCCTACACTAAATACCTTCAGTGTAGCTACTAAAGAAATTTCAAATAAATATTTCAAGCATCTGCTTTTGGTTCAGCACATAAAGGAGTACTGTTTGTTTGTGATAGGGTATTCAAAACATGTCTACATTCATATTCTAAAACTGGCTCATTCTAATAGATGAAGCAAACCTCAGAAGCGCACTCCTGCAAGGTTCCCACCACAGGGATGAGCATGTTCTTCTGTGATGATTTGAGCAACCGGGCAAGCAGAGGGATTCCCCCGGCCTGACGGATGGATTCCTTGTTCCTGGTGCTCTTGCTGCAGCTCCAAAGAGCCAGAGCCCCACAGCGCGCCACCTCCGCATCCCTCTCCTGCTCCGCACTCAGAGACACACCATCAGGCACGCAGTCCAACAACTCCACCTGCCAGAAACAACTTCAGCTTTTCAAACACACTTTCCTGTGCTTGAATTTTGAAATACTGCAATAGATTTGTCACTCTGCTTCACATGATATTATTATTATTACATTACTATTCATTATTGTGCTTTTTATTTTATTTCATTTCACTCCGCATTAAGGTAGGAGAGTCGTGTCATGTGAAAACAAACTCAAATGTCTTATTAATAGGGTCATGGTGTACTTTATGACATCTTCAGTGTACTTCTGTCACTGAGTCTGCAGGATGTGGAACACAATCTCCTGCCCTGAAGCTGCCAACATTCATCTAAACATTCATCATCAGCCAAAGATGGGCTGTTACTTAAGAGGGTTTGAAAATTCAGACTATTTCACACCAAAATCTACAAATGACCACATCCTTCAAAGAGAACATTTCATGTTTCCCCTGCCGTCAAGTCAGAAGGCCACTTTAACACAGCATTACACGCATATGCTGTTCAGAGGTGGTCTGAGTTTTTAAATGTAACTAATCTATGATAGCTACATTTTGAACGTCCGAGTCTGGCCCCGAGTAAATATACAGAGCAGAGTAACGCGCAAGCCCTAATCATACCGAGCGTCACTCTGTCAATAAACACACATGCCAGGATGAGGGGGAGCACGACATTCAATCTGCTTTTACCTGCAATGTGCTCCCTTTGATGCTGGCATAGAAAATGATTGGGAGAAACAGTCTCGAAAGAGAGAGAGTGGAAACATAGACTGTGGTATACGTATGTTCCTTCAACATACGCAAGATTTTAATTATGGTCAACCTGTTTTGACAAATACACACAAGCACAGACTTCACATTTCTCACCAGTCTCTTGATGCCACCATACCACCGGACCGTCCTGCGGGCCCGTCTGAACTTGGCCACATTGGCGATGGTCTCTGCAGCCAGGCACTTCAGCTCTTTGACAGGAGAGTCCAGAATGGACACCATGGTCTGCAAACCACCCAGATCAGCGATGGTTTGCCGAATCTGAGAGTTACAACTGATCTCCTTCAAGATCTTCAGAGAACCAATCTAACAGCAAGGGAGAATAAAGTATCCATTTTTAAAATAACTACTTCACATATCGAATGCTGTTTCATATTGAATTGACTGAAATGTAGTTTTTAATTGTATAAATTTATGAACTTTCTGGAATTTTATGAAAGCTTCTACTTCTCTTTACTTGACTGTTGTCATGTCAAAAGAGCAAAAATGGCAGTGGCCTCAACACATTTCTGTTTGATATGCCTTTATAATAGTAAGTTTTACTTGGTGCACATTTCAAGTAACACTACTTTCTTAAAGAATTTGTCACCTTGTAAAAGTTTTAAAAAGTAAAAATTTTAACACAATATAAATGTAGAAATCAACAGTGTCTTAGTATATTGTATTATCATGTGTGCATAAATGGCAGGTGAAAGCAACTATTCATTTGTGACTAATGTAGATACTAAAATATAAAAGTAAAAGAAAAATATTATGTGGTATGTAAATACAGCACTGTTCTAAAGTTTTTTATTTGTTTTTTTTTAAAGAAATTATATTATTGCTGAATAATTACATTCAGCAAGGATGCATTAAATTGATCAAAAGTGTCAGCAAAGTCTTTAATAATATTACAAATTCATATTTTTAAAAAAAGTTGTTCTTTTAAACATTCTATTCATCAAAAAAGCCTTTCCACAAAAATATTACGCAGCACTGTTTTCATAAGAAATGTTTCTTGAGCACCAAATCAGCATACAAGAATGACACTGAAGACTGGAGTGATAGCTGTTGAAAATTCAGTGCTGCCGTTACACAAATATGCTAGAAACTGCTATTTTAAATTGTAATTACATTTCACAATACTGCTGAATTTATGGTATTTTATTATCAAATAAATGCAAACTTCGTGAGCATAAGAAACTTCTTTCAGAAAGATTTTTTAAAAATCTTACGGACCCCAAACCTTTGAATAGTAGTATAAAAAAATATAAATGAAAAACAGAAATATAAACATTCCTCAGGCTCAAATGTTGACCTCTGACCCAATTAATTGAGTCTGGATGCACTTACTTTACATCTGATGTCATCTGTGTCAAGCAGGTTGATGAGAACCTCCAGCCCCCCCACGTCTCTGATAGCCAGCTGACACGTCTCCTGGACCAGGTTAAAGTCTCTCAAAGCGCACAACACAATCACTGTGGCTGTCTGATTAGCCCCCTGTTCACACACACAAACACACGTGCAGAAGTTGCATTAGCTGCTCCATCACAACCCACAGAACGATGAACAAAAACAGCTGTTCCTTTATACATTTCATTCATCTAAACCATGTGAAATGACACATTGACATCAGACAGAAAATGCCCTTGCTATTTTATACAGTGTGAAGGCATGAGTGTGAAGGCTGATGTACACTGCCACATTTGCATCACATAATTCTCCATTTTTTTTCATCAATGGCTTAATTTCTCCAAAAACCCCTTTTTTCAACCATTTCGACCCACACCCCAAAATCACCTTCCCTTCAAGTATTATTTTGTTGATCACATGTTGTGTATAAGTGTTTGGTATTGTGACTATAAACAGGGGTGGGGAGAGATCCTTTGATTCAGACTACTGCTGTGCTGTGGCCTGAAACCATAGACAATGACCTAAGTTAGCAATTAAAAGAAAACAAGCTCTAAAATGTTGGAGATGATAATGGATTGGCTTTAGAAAAAGCTCTGCTTTGACAGTTGCTATATACACGCAGTGTTTTAGGCTGGTCGTTCCTCAGAAGTTGCCTACACAGTGATTACAACAAACCAAATATGTGGCATTTGTTGGGCCAAGCTCCTTAACAGATATGTATCGCAGGCAACTGCGGTTTTGATATCATTCACGGCATGTCCTTTATCACTGGAATGAAATAACAGAAGGGCGAGTGACATAAATAAGCAGAGGATCCAGCAAAAATACTACACTATTAATCATCTTTAATCAAGAAATGATGGCTTCTTTAGTGATTGCTGTTTGTTTAGGTCAAAACCACAGATCTAAGATCAGCTTTCCCCCAGAGAAAACACCAGAAACTCGACTTCAACGTGTGTTTTTAATGTGATGCCTCGTTTTTCTCTTTTTTTTATGGAGCAGCTCTTATGAATGCAAACAAAGACTCTCCAACGCTTTTCTCTCCAAGGCTGGCGTTGTGCTCAATGTAGTAGGTCCCAAAGGAGCAAGTAAGCTGCTGTAATGCTGCTCAGAGTGACACTCAAGTCCAAAATTGAATAAACACTCTTGTTTCTTTTTCATAAAATGAGCAACAGATAAGATCCAGTGATTAGGTCAGTCTAGCACGCTTGTTTATTAGACACATGGTACGTCCCAGTTTGCATACCTATTTTATTCTTTTTTGTAGTATAAGTAAAACAAGTAGTCCCTTGAAAAAAGTAGTACACTTTAGCATAATTTTAAAGAGTAGTTAAGGAAATAATATACTTTAAAAGAATATACTTAAGTGGTAACTAAATGTGAAGATTTCGGGCAGTTAGCATGTTATTTGCAATTAAAGAATGGTGCTAAATAGAATGGAAGAATTAAAGAATGGCTAAGAGGACAGAAAAAGACAATAAGCTATTATTTTCATAATTATGGCCAGTAAGTAATAAATGGCGACATTAAAATATATACTATTTTTTAAATAAAAAAATAAAAAAAATAAAAATAAAAACAAACATACAATCAATCATCTTAAGCTATGTGAATGCTAAGTGAATTTAGGCATCAAAACATTATAATTTGAGATTTGCTAAAGGTTACATTTAACTGAGTTATTTAATTATTAGTGTTTTTTCGAAGAATAACTTTAAGTAAGTTTTAGATGATAGCAAAGGTAATCTAAATTATAGATATTATTAATAATAAACAGACATACAGTGGGGCAAAGAAGTATTTAGTCAGCCAACAATTGTGCGAGTTCTCCCACTTAAAAAGATGAGAGCGGCCTGTAATTTTCATCATAGGTATACATCAACTATGAGAGACAAAATTAGAAAAAAAAAATCCAGAAAATCACAATGTAGGATTTTTAAATAATTATTTGCAAATTATGGTGGAAAATAAGTATTGGTCAATAACAAAATTTCATCTCAATACTTTGTTATATACCCTTTGTTGGCAATGACAGAGGTCAAACGTTTTCTGTAAGTCTTCACAAGGTTTTCAAACACTGTTGCTGGTATTTTGGCCCATTCCTCCATGCAGATCTCCGCTAGAGCAGTAATGTTTTGGGGCTGTCGCTGGGCAAACCCCCCAACACGGATTTTCACTCCCTCCAAAGATTTTCTATGGGGATGAGATCTGGAGACTGGCTAGGCCACACCAGGACCTTGAAATGCTTCTTACGAAGCCACTCCTTCGTTGCCCGGGCGGTGTGTTGGGATCATTGTCATGCTGAAAGACCCGCCACGTTTCATCTTCAATGCCCTTGCTGATGGAAGGAGGTTTTCACTCAAAAATCTCACGATACATGGCCCCATTAATTATTTCGTTTACACGGATCAGTCGTACTGGTCCCTTTGCAGAAAAACAGCCCCAAGCATGATGTTTCCACCCCCATGCTTCACAGTAGGTATGGTGTTCTTTGATGCAACTCAGCATTCTTTCTCCTCAAAACACGACAAGTTGAGTTTTTACCAAAAAAATCTATTTTGGTTTCTTCTGACCATATGACATTCTCCCAATCATCCAAATGCTCTCTAGCAAACTACAGACGGCCCTGGACATGTACTGGCTTAAGCAGGAAGACACGTCTGGCACTGCAGGATTTGAATCCCTGGCAGCGCAGTGTGTTACTGATGGTAAGCCTTTGTTACTTTGGTCCCAGCTCTCGGCAGGTCATTCACTAGGTCCCCCCGTATGGATCTGGGATTTTTGCTCACAGTTCTTGACCATTTTGACCCCACGAGGTGAGATCTTGCGTGGAGCCCCAGATCGAGGGAGATCGAGGGAGATTATCAGTGGTCTTGTATGTCTTCCATTTTCTAGTAATTGCTCCCACATTTGATTTCTTCACACCAAGCTGCTTACCTATTGCAGATTCAGTCTTCCCAGCCAGGTGCAGGTCTACAATTTTGTTTCTGGTGTCCTTTGACAGCTCTTTGGTCTTGGCCATGGTGGAGTTTGGAGTGTGACTGTTTGAGGTTGTGGACAGATGTCTTTTATACTGATAACGAGTTCAAACAGATGCCATTAATACAGGTAACGAGTGGAGGACAGAGGAGCCTCTTAAAGAAGAAGTTACAGGTCTGTGAGAGCCAGAAATCTTGCTTGTTTGTAGGTGACCAAATACTTATTTTACCGAGGAATTTACCAATTTATTCTTTTAAAATCCTACAATGTGATTTTTCTGGATTTTTTTTCTCATTTTGGCTCTCATAGTTGAGGTATACCTATGATGAAAATTACAGGCCTCTCTCATCTTTTTAAGTGGGAGAACTTGCACAATTGGTGGCTGACTAAATACTTTTTTGCCCCACTGTATGGTGACTATGTTTTGCACATCTCCAAAATAAACAGAGTAGCACTTGGTTGAATATGTTCTTAAAGAAGACAAAACAAGGAATGTGAATGTGAGAAGAGGAGAACATCAGATCAAAGAGAGGAAGAACATGATAGGACTCATAATGAAGAATGAAGGGTAGAGTTGAAAGAAAGGGGTGGGGAAATATGAAGAAACTAATCAGAGTGATGAAGGAGACAGACAGAGAGAGTAATAAGAAGTGAGAAAAATAGTCATAGAGAGGCAGAGACAGAAAGACACAGAAGAAGAAACAAGTGAGAGTAAGAGAAAAAGGCACTTGTGTTGTCCATATTAAGTGGCCAGACTAAATGTGATCCGGAACTAACAGTGAATCCACTGCACTCTCTGTCTTGCCACTCTATCCGTCTTCAAAGCATTTGATGGGTTAGCACTGAACCTTGTAAAAACATGTAGCTATATTTAGTACTGATAACAGGGAAAAAGAAATCCAACGTTCATATGCTTTCATTTTCTAGCAGCTTTGGTCTCAATGTGCTGTAGACATTCTTTACAAATCAGAAAACATCTGAAGGTCTTTTATAATGTCTCTGTCTCGAATCTAACGGGCCCTGACTCTTAGTCTGTGGTGTGAAGACAGATGTTCAGGACAGATGCACACACAGATAAAAGCTGTGAACATGGATGACTGACAGGTTTATCATTTGAAATCACTATACACCTTACTCACATTAATGTTAGAGTATGCCATCTCACCTCTCATATGTGTCTGAAGGGATGTGCAAACTTACTTAGGGATATTACTATACTTACTACTGTATATAAAGCAAATTTCAGCTCCAGGCCCGGCTCCATGGGGGTCTAAGGTGAGCCAGGAGCTTGGCGGAGTTCAAATTAAAAATATAAATCTTAATGAACGTAAACAGTTGGGAGAAAATCAGCTGAATATACCTACTGTCTTGTGTCATTAATGTTAATTAAAGAACAAAAGAAAATGAAAACAAAATCACTCTGCTCAGATCTGCTTTTGACTGAATAACTTCCTTAGCTTTGTAAGGGTGGTTTCCCTACAGTGGTTCAGGCTGTAGGATTGCAGAAGGACTAAAGAAACGTTATCAGCATGATGGTATAAAACTGTACATTTCTAGTCTATTAGCACCCACTGCCACTTATACCAATGACGGAAATAAGCACAGTTAGAATAGCTAAATATGTGGGAGAGCGTTGCTATTGAGTGACTATATTGTATTGCAATAGGTAGCACTTTAATATTAACCTTGAATCAAGACTAGTTAGCACATAATTAATAATTGAAATGGTTTAATAACAATATTTTGTTATGGTTACACTTGAATTGGATACAAAATAGATGAAGGATGGTAAAACATAATCAGTTAATTGTACCCAGCATGTATGTAAAATATTACCTGCGTTAAGAGAGGGGAGGGGGAGGGGTGGGCAGAGAGAGGGAGAAAAAGAGGGAGAGAAGGCAGAGCCTCAAGAAGAGAGCTCCAGCGAAGAAAAGAGTCTGCAAAGGAAAGAGTCAGAGCAATTGTTACAATCTTCTTCTTCTTATCCCTTCCTTGACCATGTGACTAAAAACCAAATGTGAGACATTCAAACTGACCAATCAGCAGATTACAGCTTCACCCACTGTAAAGGTGTGACAATTAGCAGACCCCCGATGTATACACATGTACAAATATATGCAGCCGTGGTGAGCATAAGAGACATTTAAAAACATTTTAAAAAGATTTAAATCATACATATATGTACCATTTAGGCACTCATGTGTACACTTTGTGTCCTAATACTGAATAATTTATATAATTTCTTCTATAATTTCTTCAAGGTATTAACATGTACCCTTTAGGGGCAAATGAGGTACAAAGGTGCGCCCCAGTGACAGTTTTTGTCACAGCTTATATCTATCTTTACCTGCATATATACAGTTTAGTCGCATAAAGTGATAAATACTATACAGCGAATTGCAGATGCTTGATAGTTAACATAAGCTGCTTTTCAAATGGTTTGGCCAGGGGACCCACATTTACCAAGGTCATTAAGGCCACGACATTTATTTTATAAGATATATATATATATGATAGTATATATAATATATATAAAACAAAGCAAATTCTTTACCAAAATTCTTGACACACACAAGTACTTTTTCATTAACATACACATAAATGTAAGAATATGGACTAATACATGAATAAACAGCCATAAGGATCTTTAAAGGGGGTAATATTATGTTGCTAAAAAGAACATTATTTTTGGGTATTTGGTGTAATGAAATGTGTTTATGCAGTTTAAAGTTTAAAAAAAACATTATTTTCCACATACTGTACATTATTGTTTCTCCTCTTATGCCCCGCCTTTCTGAAACGCGTCGATAGACAAGCCCCTTAAATATGTGATCCCTGTCAGATGGAGAGACGAGACAAGAACATAAAACTCATTACAAACGAGGCATTTGTTGCATCTATTGGGGACATAATTATTGATTATAATGACTTATACTGTCTTTTTACGCGTTGCATCGCGCCGCCTAAACATAAAACCCTGTCTGCATTTGTGGATGGAGAAATGACAAACAGCAAGTGCTACCCTACACTGCTCAAAACTCACGTTTGAATCAACAGTGGCAAATTCTTTAAATATAAAAAAAAACTTACTTACAGTCTGTGAGTCAGAACACCCGGCATTGTAGGCCGGCAGCTAGAGTGAGGAACGGCCGGAGGGCAAGAGTGAGCAGAGGCCGGGGGCTAGACTGAGCGGAGGCCGGTGGGCTTGAGAACAGCGCAGCCAGCGGATTCGACGAAAGAGCGGCCGGCGGGCTTGCGGCAACCACATGTGACGACCCCGGACTGGACTCCACTTCGTCCACTGTGAAATCCGATCCGGCGATCCACAGCACAAAGCTGATGTATTTCCTCAGCGACCAGCACGGATCGCTCTAGGCATGACGAAGCGGATATCGTAGACATCTTGGGAAGGCCAAACAAAGTAGTTTCGCTTTCACAACGAAACACAGCGTCTCCACTGCAGGGCAGCAACAAAAAATACTACAGCGAGAATAAAAGTTACGCCTTTTCTTTGCGTGAACATTTGGCCGGCGTTATGCAAATCTTCCCACATTGTGACGTAGACATGTGGGGGCGTGTTAGAACGAGCCGTTTTAGGTAGGCGTGGTTGACTCTTAACTTTTATAAAGAATATCCTCTTGGATTTGAGACTTTAGTTTTTGCAACTTTACAGATCTTCTTATGCACCAAGAGCTTGTAACACTCCAAAGAGAAAGGAAAAATTTAAATCGCATCATATGACCCCTTTAAATAGCAGTCCCAAACTAGTTTTTGTTAAAACAATTAAGTTGGTATGAGCCACCAGTCATTTAAACATATACAAAATAACACAAAGTGAAAATAACATGACGTTTTTGGGTTATGAAAACAACAGTTACCATGGTGAATACACAATACTAACATGAACTGTTAATAAAACATGAAAACTGCTCCTGAATAGAATGAATATCATACCTTCATGCAAATCCTTCCCAGCTAACACAGGAAGTACCAGTTATGTGATTTATTGGTACTTTACTTTTATTTCACGTTGCATGCTCGTAGTTTCTTTTGCGCTTTAGTGAAATGATATACAGCGTGCGCCGCCGCATTTGCACATGCAATTGAAGACTGCGTGCTACAAGCACAGTATAACATCTGACAGGACAGGATAGTTAATTTTTCTGAGGTGAGAGACTTTTTATTTCATAAGCTACAAAAATAATGATAGAATAATGAGACTGACATTAAGCCTTACAACATCTCAATTGGGACAGCACGTTTTTCTCAGGCAGTCTTTACTTAAACTGCAAAAATAAAGTGTCAACAGCTTTCACGCACATCTTTCAAAATAAAAGTCTTGCATCAGAAAAACATTTAGAATTACGTTTTTTGTTGTTGATGTTGCTTCTTTGACTGTACACTCTGCAACCCACCAGTTGAGAAACGATGGTTTACATCATCTTAATGCTGGGCGGTATACCGGTTCATACCGAATACCGGTGTTTATTTTTGTTATGATATGAATTTTTAAAATAACGCAATACCGGTGTATGTCGCTTAAACAACGTTCGGAACGCGACACGTGTTTGAAAGGGGTCCGTTTTCACTGTTGCACTGTGGTGAGGGAACAGCTGTATGTGTTAGTAAGCGTGAAAGTTCCGAAACTGAAGCTGTAGAACTAATAGAACCTGATGACACAGAAGAACTCATCCACAATATCCACATTGACCGCCACAAATATCCACCGCCCCCTGCCATCAGCTCCCGCGTCTCACACACACACGAGCGTGACTTTAGCACTAGATTTAGCAACTTTCTAGATTTAGACCCTTTTAGCGGCTTTTTTCCATAGAATATTCATACTGACAAACCTAGCGACTTTTTTGGATAAACCTTAGCTATGGTTCAGTTGGAAGATTTCACCAGTGCTGTCCCGCAAACGCGAGGGCTGACTTTCCCGGAGAAGTGTCACCTCTCTCTGCGTCTTTTCTGTGCAGTGAGCGACAGAGAAGCAGCGCATTCAGTTGGCCGCACCGCAGCCGACTCGTCAATAAATGAGTACAAAACAGCGTTTCCTAGCACCTGTCGCTTACTGATTGTTTTTTTTTTTTCGTTTGTTACTCAGACGCAGGCAGTTCGCTGCATGAGACAAAAAAGTAATATAGCCAAAACAACCGCATAGCTGCTCTTTAGTGTAGATGCATGTTGATTTTATCAGACGATGCCGCGATTATAAATGAGAGTGACTCATTTGATGAGGGGTCGTGTTTAGTCACTATTTAGTGTGGTATTTTTTGACAATATTCACTCATCATGACAGTAAAATAGGGCATTCTAAGTCAATATACTGCAGTTTTTCCTCTCTCAATCAGTAGAAAATATGGTTAACACCCGGTCATGCATGAAAAAAAAAAATACCGTCATGTACCGTGAAACCGTTATAATTTAGAAAAATACCGTGATATAAATTTGTGGTCATACCGCCCAGCCCTACATCATCCCAAAATGTACAATATATTATCAACCAGCTATAATCTGCTAAATGCTACTACAATGCATGAAGATATTAACATTATACATGAAGATAATAATTTTCTGTAAGGCTGCTTCAAAACAGTGTGAATAGTGAAAAGCCCTATTCAATTAAACAGATTTCACTCACTCACAGATGTATCAGAAATAACCTTATGCACTATAAAATGGAGCCAATGTCCTTTAGAAAATGTTTTCACTTAATTTCTCCATTTGGATGACAAGAATGATAATGCTGCCCAGGTCTGCAGGCCTTATCTGACAGCTGTATTAAAACGTCTTCAGAAAAAAGGTTGGAAACAAAGCCTGACATTCATCTGTGATCAAGGTTAAAAAGACAAAAAAGCTTGCTCTCTAAATAACCAAGTCTAGTGGTTTTTGAAATAATTTAACTGTCACAAAAATACAGAGTGAGCTGATAGATTGTAGTTCCCCTTCTACGTCCTCTAGCACAGGGGTTTTCAACCTCAACCTGTGGGAACGTGCCCCCCCCCCCCCCCCCCCAGGGGGACACCAGCACCTGTTAAGGGGGGCGTGAGAACCTGCTAATGGGATAGTTCACCCAAAAATTCATGTCATTCCTCTAAGACCTTCGTTCATATTCAGAACACAAATTAAGATATTTTTGATGAGATCTGAGAGCTTTCTGACCCTCCATAGACAGCAAGGTAACTACGTTTAAGGCCCAGAAAGGTAAAAAGAACATCGACAAAATAGTGCATGTGACATCAGTGGTTCAACCATAATTTTATGAAGCTATGATACTTTTTGCACGCAAAAAAAACAAAACAACTTTATTCAACAATTATGATTCGTGATTCGTCGACTTTATTCGACTATTCGATTTGTAAAAATCCTCGACTTCATTTTGCTCGCGTCAACTAACCGGCAAAATACCGGAAGTGGTGCATTTCACAGACGAGAATGTATAAAACACATTATTAGTCTGTTTTCCAAGGCTGCATGATATATTAAACCCATTTAAAAATCATAATTAAGCATAATTGTGAATTCACAAACAATATGCGATGCAGTTCTAATACAGTATATGCGCTTTAATTATTTACATGGTTGTAGGTTAAGTACATGCGTCACACAGCGGCTCCCTTCACAGTAGTTCCACGGGAACTGTTATCTTTTACATGTGTGGAGCTTCTCAAGCGGAGAATACATTGTGGTTTCAAAATAAAAGCTCAAACCCTCACTCTGAGTTTACACGTTTTGATGTCCACATATTCATTTAATTACAGTGGCTATAGCATTTCTGTCCTAAAGAAATGGCCAAATATAAAAAATTAAGTGGACATTTGAATGAAATGGTGCTTGGTCAATATTAAACAAGGATTAGATCGCACAGCAATGTGTAAAAATAATCATTAGGCCGTTGGCGCCCTCTGAAGGCCTTTGTTGTGATGCGTAATGTACATTAGCTTTATTGTTTATAATACATTATGTATTTTAACAATTTTGTTCAATAAAACCATATGATTTCTTGCTTTTGATACTTTGTTTGAACTAATTATTATTGCCTCATTGCTATTATATATGTATTTTAAGTAATTTTAAAGGCTATTGTTCACTTACATCTATTTTTATTACCACAAAAAAAATTAATTATAATTATAGGGCACTATGAAATCCGTTTTATTTCCAAATTCAGTTTTTTCCATTTTCATTTTCTATACTCTGTTTTAATGGTTAAATTAAATTGTATTAATCAAAAAGCCTGTCTAATTAATTGAGTTTTACAGTTTCATCTTTACCAAATTCTGTTTTCCATCATTTTCTGGATTCCATTTTAATGGTTTCATTAAATTTTAATAATCAAAAGCATCTCCAATTAATTGATTTTATTTAAAAAGTTTTTTTTTTTTCAGAAATACTGCACATTTAAATTTTTCTCCTAAATAAATTCTGGTAAAAAAATATTTCTGGTAAATACTCCTTCAAAAAGTGTTTTTTATTATAACTTTATTATTAGTAGACTAGAACACGTGGATATGTTGTCATTCTTACACTATAATACTGAACTTAGATTTCAGTGATTTGGACTATGAGATGGACACTTGCTTCTTGCATTTATGTTGCACTTTACTTTTTTACTTTTGGATTTCATTTGGTTTAAGGAAATATAGTTTATAAAACATTCTTACGTAAAATTGTTGATTTTTTATTGCTGGGAAATAATAGTTTTAGATTAACTGATTAATCGACAAATTAGTCGATAGATTAATCGAAATAAAAATAGTCGTTAGTGGCAGCCCTAGCGTTATGTGTCTCTGTGAGGAGCTTGCACAATCGGTGCTTGAGGACTCTGAATGTGCTCATTGTGAGAATTTCCAATGAGAAAGCTCCGTTTCGCCTTTGTCCCTCTTCTTGAGGGATGAGGGACAAGCATCTGTGTCTCGCGGTTCGGTTCCCGCTGCTGCTGAAAGATCACAGAGTTCGCAGGTCGAGCTTGCAGAAAAGTTTGAGAAGGGTATGAACCTTTTAAAAGCTTCCGCTTGGAGCTTGGGCGCTCTGCGGGATCCAGACGCTGGGAGTAATAGCGTGCACCACTAAGAGACTTGATTTAGTTTGGTCACATGAAAGGCAGAAGCCCACCCGTGGCAGATTAGATAAGCGCTTTCTGGTCATGACCTCCTCTCCCCCAGGAGTCTCCCCTTTCTTCCCGACCTCCAAACAGAGTAAGTGAGATTGTGGGACATTCCGTATTCGGCTCGAGTGCATTTTTTACAGCATGCGGATTACACTAATGTCGAGGGTGTGGCTGATTGCGAATATGCAAAGATGCCCCCTGTGGAGAAGACGCTTGCGAGCTTTCTCTCCCAAGCGTGAGTCATCTTCTTTAAGGACTCTTGCTCTGCCATCCAGACCACTTCAGACCACCTCACGTCTGAATGGCAGGGCGTATGTGGCAGCAGGCCAAGCTGGTGGAGCCTTGCACTCAATGGCTATGTTTCAAGCTTACCAAGCTGTCTTGCTTAAAGACCGAGATGAGGGCAAGGGTTTGTCCCCTGAGGCAGTTAAGGAACTTGCATCACAGACTTGGCTCTTCACGCCACTAAGCAGACTGCTGCTGCCACTGGGTGTGCGATGGCAACAGCGGTGGCTATGGAGAGGCATTTGTGGTTAAATCTCACAGATATCGGGAGGAAGGAGAAAGCCTTTCTTCTTGATGCTCCGCTGTCGCCTTCTGGGCTTTTTGGCACCTCCACTGAGGTACTGAGGTGGTGGTCGAGAAGTTCAGGGAGACGAAGTTGCAGTCCGCTGGCTTCAAGAAGCTCATTCTCCGCCATCCCAAGTCTTCCTCTAAAACATCTGAGGGGGCTGGTCCGTCTCGATCTGATGATCATAGGCAGGATCAGAAGAGTAACGTGGCCACTCGCGCCACTCCTCCCTCTAGGAGTTGGGCACAGAGCGCTACGAAGAAGAGAGCAGATCTCAGGAAGGTGTTGGATGAGAAGCGTTCCGGTTCTAAACCACGCTCTGATTCTAACACTTCTTGATGCTTCCCCCCCCAGTAGGTGACATGCTCGGCAGGTGCCCTCTTATACTTCTGGGCGCCCGCCTGTGACGTCACAGGCTACGTGGGCCAATGGGATTGGAGATGTTTCACACGTGCTTCAGAAACCGGTCTTGTTGGCAGCAGTGCTGAGACATTCTGTTTGTGAGCAGAAAAGCAGGTCCCAGTGACAGCACAAGCTGTGTCACCATATAAAATACATCCCGAGGAAAGAATACTTGAAATATTTAGCAAAAATAACTGTGCAGAATGAGCCAGCATTCATAACTCCTGCCCATTGCAGACGGAGCTCACAAAATTCACAAATTCTCCTGAAGAGCAAATCAGAGAAGGATGGGAAAACAGAGAAAGAAAGCAGAAAGGAAAAAAGAGGAAAAGACAAACAGAGAGAATGGATATATAAATAAAACTTAAGAAGAAAACAAAGCTGTACTGATGCTCTGGAGAAAACTGAGATGACCGAAAGAAAAAAAGTGGCAGAGTGATCAGGAGAACAACGAGGTATTAGGAAAAGAGAATGTGAATGTTCATTCTGGCACGAGTGTTGTGTATGATACACACATTAGAGTTAATTTATAGAGAAGCTGACTGAGGTCTGATCATTATCATTTATCCTCAATTAAGCAGCCAGCTCTCCAGAGCAAGATAAAGACAGCTGTATAAATGATTTACACAGAGAGAAGCCATAGAGCCACAGAGCAGAGCTGTCTCCTCTAGATTTAAGAGCAAAGAGGTATCAGATTTAATGGACAGTATTAACTTGATGCAAAACAGCACATCCACAGCGCATTTACGAGCACGTGTACACACACACACACACACACACACTCAAACCATTTGTGTAAAAATGGATGGAATGGGTGTACTGCTGTACATAATATTGTAAGATTTAGTAAGTTTTTATATAAAATTTTTAACATTAATACTTTCATCCACTATATGTAACAAACTGATCAAAGGTGACAGTAAAGACATTTATAATGTCAGAAAATTCAACTTCAAAAAACATATACCATGGCTTCCACATAAATATTAAGCAGCACAACTGTTTTCAATACTGATAATAATAAGAAATGTTATTTGAGTACCAAATCAGCATATTATAATAATTTCTGAAGTATCGTGTGATATGGAAGACTGGAGTAATGACTGCTGAAAATTCAGCTTTGCCATCACATTAATAAATAAATTACATTTTAAAATATTTAAAATAGAAAAAAAGTTATTTTAAAATGTAATAATATTTGACAATATTACAGTTTTTATATTACTGTAGTGTATGTCATGTTGGTATGTTGGAGAGTAGAATTCGACTTGACATGTAACCTTAATGAAATTAGCCCTACTGAGCCAGCCCGTTCTATGTAAAAGCTTTTATTAGAATACTGATTTGATCATGCACTTTTTTAAACCTTTTTCAAAAAAAATAAAATAATAATAATTCATTTATATAGAGGTAAAGCTTTTTTATGAAGAAAAGTGCACTAGCAGCTTGATCTGACACGTTCATTTTATTACTCACTTTGTCCAGTAGAGGGAGCAAGACCTCATAACGGCCATGCATATAACAAGACGTGGACATTACTCTGTTACAAACAACAATGTTCTGTTATGACAGGAATTTTAACTTCTGCCACTACAAAGATGGGAAAGTGAAGCTTTTGCAGATGATTTATAGTATAAATTAATTTCATGCTGAGGATTATTTTAAATCATCTAAAGTCTTTTATTTGTGCACATTATTTTTCTGAAACAGTATTTCTCAGTTTTGTAGTCTGTGAGAAACAGTGAGCACTATGCAAGTGAGGCATGAGCTACTGCAGTGAGAGAGATCCAGATTTAGACATTTCCTGAGCAGACAGAGACACTCTACAAACTTTCAGTCAAATTGAGTCAGTAATAAAAAACGTAGCTAATCACATTGGCGAAAATTGCAAACACTTTTTCAGCATATAAGAGCATTAGGGCACTAGCAATTCACATACTTACAAGCGATTAACGGGATGCAGAACTGGGTAATTGGGAGAAGGGAGAGTGTGAGAGAATGTTTCTATGCAACTTTGTTTGCCTGCCATGTTTCTCTAATTCAAGCTAATGAGGCAGTTGGGCTGAATCTGTTGAGACAAACAGCCCGTGGCCACCTCCTCTACACACTGACGCAGTTACAAAGTGGGTCTGTGAATGTGTGAACGTGCAATTATACTCAACGCTTGTTCTTTGGCACATCCAGGCAACGACTGAATGGATTTGGTGTGTGTAATATGTTTTGCGGTCTGAAGACATGCGCGATTTCTTAATATAACACTAAATACTGCCGTGAACATCATGAAAGGATCTAGTCACTGCTGCAAACTGTCCTCCGTACATGTGTACAGAAAAGCAAACATGAAGACATGCAAATGTACAGTTCAGGTAATGTACACTGCAAAAATATCCCTAGATAAACAGCCATTAAAGCACAAGTCCGATCATTCATGCATCACCTTATAGAAACGTAATCTCCCAGAAATACAAACGCATGTCTATACCCTGGAAAAGAGCAGAAGAAAAGACAGAGGGGAGGAGAAAAACTGAACCTTCACTCCAAAAATAAAACAGATATTTAGTTTGGAACAGACTGTGTTTCAGCTTCTGATGGTAATGACATTATAAGAGCGCTAGTGGACAAACTCTCATAAATAAGAACTGTGGTTTCCAGGCAGATAGAATGCTGGGAAGGGCACGTTACAAACACATCCTGTCTAGAGTTGAACACAGCACTGTAACAAACGCATCCCCAAACACCTCACACAAATCACAAAAAAAACACAAACTTTTCAAATCCGCTCACTTTTAAAATGAGCACCTCCCTTTGGGAAAATCACATTCGTTATCCTGTTTTACTGGGCTAAAAATATCTACCTGTGGCTGAACTTTGCTTGGATGTTTTTATTTACATGATTTATTGCTGACTACACTAAAGAAGATGCTTTTGAAAAATGTGTACGCACTGTGCCCTGGGGGGGGAGGGGGTTTTTGGGGGTTTTTTAAAAAACATCAGCGCCCTTTTTATCTAGAGTAGGCCTATGCCTTCTATGACACTATTTACTATATTTACTGTTTTCTACATAAAATCATTCTTCATAAAGATGTAGAACATTCTGTGAAAATATAACCTTTATATCTTTAACATTGACTGAGTAAGGCCATGTCAAAGATTGAAATCATAGTGAAACTATGGTTGAAATCAAACTTTGATGCTTATTATCTCAATAGATTTTGAGACTTTAGCCTGGATTTCACAGACAGGGTCACATATTATAAGGAGGTGATATGCATTTCAACTACTTTATTTTATTCTCACGTTAATGCAAGAGACCAGTTTTGCAAATTTAGTTCTTTGTAAACACCTTTTTAATGTATTGACTAGGGTTGTTGCAAAATACCAGTATCGATGATAACCATGACATTTAAAAACTGAAATAATGATATCATGTTAATACTACACATGATAATATTTTAAATAATCCAGTGCTGTTATCTGCTAAACACTCCAACACAGTAGGTGGCAATACCACATCTTAATGCTAGTTGCTAACAATCATAAAACAGAAAGAAAGAAAAAACGTGTCTGTGTAGCTAGTACTGCTGCACAAAATCATGTAAAAGAAGATAACAGACAAAAATGAGACACTGTGCCTGCACACAAACAAAAAAAAAATTGCTTGCGAGAGTGGACATGTTTTGGGAAAAAGATGGGATATTAGACACCTCAGTCTTGCCATGTCCCAGAAAAATTTCCAGCCCAAAGTCAACTCAAAATCCACCCAAACAGAATGAAAACTAGCCTAATTTCCCCCCGTCCAATCACAGTTGACAGGTGCAGGATTTCCAAACATGCCATATTTTCTTCAGTTGCTATTTCAGCTGTCTTTTGGTTGCCAGGTATTCATTCCCAGCTAATTTTTTAGTGTGATTCAATTTGATTGATTTTTATCAATAAATAAATATATAATTTTATCTATATATTTATATATATATCGTGATAATATCGTTATAGTAAATTCTTTTGGCCACAATAATTGTGTACTGGTATCATGACAGCCCTAGTATTGAGGCATGTTGGTGTGTGCATATACAAGCCAATGTGTTTTTTACCTTTAAGTATTTGACTAGTTTTTGGATCTGCCAGTATTCAGAGGGCAGGTCGGTGGGGATCTCTGCACGTCTTTCATGCTGTTCCTCATCTTCCTCATCCTCTGATGAACTCTCACTGAAGTTGTCAGCTCCTCCTGGGCTTTTACTGCACATACACACACACATGCACCTATTAGACGTATTAATATTCAAGCTGGCCCACAATTTTTGGTCTCTCAGACTCACACTGTGAGAAGTACTCTCCCACAGAATTTTCTCAGGGTAGAAATGAGAACTATCCATACATAACAGGACATTATAGAAAAAAGCCCTTTCTATAATAAATAGAGCTTAATACATCAAATTGGAGGAGATTTGGAGAAGGTGCAAGCCAAACCACACAGCACATTCTCTCAAAGCTCTGGTAAAATCTCTCTGAATCCAATGTGGAATGAATTATTGCTCTCTGAAAGGCCTTCATGCTCAAACCCTTGAACACAACGGCCATCAAACTCAGGGGTGTATTTGAAGTGTCATCTTAAGCAATGGCATCAAATTAAACGGCAGGGGATGGAGAGAACAGAGACAGAGCAACAGAAAGAGAGGAAGACTGGAGTGGTCATCAGTGCGTTTCTGAACTCTTCATCGCAAGCTTACACACGTACGCACAAACGCAGATGGCCGTTAAAGTGGATCAGGCTACTGAAATGAATGTGTCGTCAAACGAGTCATGAAACTCGGTACACACGGAGAAGAGACCAGAGGGACTCAAATACGTTTTCCAGGGGATAACTGTATTGCTGGACAGCAGCGTACTCATCTTATTGTAATTCACACTATGATAAACAGCGAAATCGGTGCTAGTCACTTACTGGAAGCACGATGTGTGTGCTGCAATGCGAATGATTGTAAGTGTGCTGGCTTAGTGTGTTATACATTACATTACTGATGTTTTTGTGTACAATGAACTCACACAAACGATCTTCAGAAAGCTACAATGGCTTTCGTGTGCATCACTGATTTAAAACGTCTCTATTAGCAGTAGGACTTGGGAAAGAGAGACTACGGCTACACCCGGAGCTCCTTACAGGCAGGACTGTGTACTCTGGCAGTCGATGTTATGGTGGACAGCTGGAGTTTTCACTCACCATCGCCAAACAGACAGAGAGGAGTCAGGAGATGGAACAGGGTTATCAGCAGCTCAGGCACAGGCCGGTTATTGCAGACCGCTACTCCCAGTAGCACCAGAGGACCGTTCCATGAGCACACCAACCTGAACGGCTGCTTCATCCGTGTCTTATTAAAGGCTATAAAATGAATACTTATCCACAGCTGAAATAATTTGCCCTGAAAGTGAGTCTTTATTTCCAATTCAGTGATTGGTTAAGTTTTTTATGTTTGGCCGGGAGAATAAAGGGTTATTCAATTATGCGTGTTCCTGGGAGAGGGTTTTACAGATCCTATTTCAATGGTTAGGTTTTTACCTCAGAGAAAATACCATATGTACAATGAAAAAGAGATTTCTGTGGACTGAGACTATGGTGGCATACATTTTTTGAGAAGACTGGCAGCCTGGTAGAGACGATCCAGAAAAATTTGCTTTTTTTTGGTTCTCGGATGCGGGTGACTTTGTGCTGTATTCCAAGATCTTCTTGCTTTCTCTGCTCCTTCTGGCCTTCTCCTCTACCTCACTGGGAAAAAAAAGCAACCAGACATTTAACACATGTTCATACATTTTAAAATGTCACCATGAAATCAAAATCAACTATTTTAATTTATTTTTTAATGGAATATTGCTTAGTGTTAATTAGGGTGACCATACATGCCCTTTTTCCCGGACATGTCCTGGCCAGGATTTCTATATTGTCTGAAATATCCAGGTTTTGGCTTTGTTTTCCTGTTTTCATGCTTGTTGAATCACTCTCACGGTACGTTGATGTCACACACCGATCGGTCTTTGCAGCGCTGCTTCAAGTTGAACACACCTAATATGTACGCGTATTTGCATCGCTTTGACCGTTCTCTGTAGATCCCTTTTTCTCACACGCCACGATTGGTCGATTATGTGCAATGCCTGCATGTTAATGGTCAAAGTACTTTTTGATAATTACCTTCAGCAAGTATGAAAACAAAGCCAAAACCTGGATATTTTAGGCAATATAGAAATCCTGGTCAGGAAGTGTCCGGGAAAAAAGCATGTATGGTCACCCTATGTTAATTATTATTGATTTATCTGTGCACATCATTATTTAAAAAAAAACGTTTCATAATTGTTGAACTTGTCACTCACATGAGATGATTGCAGCAATTAGCAAATGAAAACAAACCAATCAATTACAGATGGGAAACAATCAAGTCCCAGCCTACATTTGTTTCTCGTTCGAGAAGTCATTTCACTTGGATACGAAAAAAAGACAATCAGAATTTCAAGTCGACTTAAAGTTTCAGAGCTACTTTTCCCCCTCAATGATTTAAATTGTTTTTGGGGTACAAAAAAGGTCAGGTAACTTTTTACATTTTAAATTCACCACTTATGATATTGCATAATGTCTTGTATGCTTTGTATGTCTAGTCTGATATTTTATTTGTACCACACAAGTATCTCCTATGACTACTGTATGTGGATGTTCCATATACAATGGTTTTAAAAGCCACTTAAATTTTCAGTTTAACTGGCACCTTTGTTGCATTTCCCTACATTTAATCTTTAATTTTGTTTGTTCAATAGTTTTTTTTCCCTCCCATCAGGTAATAGGTTAGTTTCAGCCTGCTGTAGCCCTTCTGAGTGTGTCTAGTTCTGTGACACCTTACAGAAAACGCTTACATCATTTGAATGCAAGTTTGGTTCTGGCAGAACAGTGTACATTTTCACATCTGGGAAATTCGTATTTCTCCAAAACAAAGGATTATTGTTTTGGAAATCCTAGATGACTAGTCAGAGGAGGTTTACCAGTAACAAGTGTTGAAATAGCCAAAGGGCTGATTTGTCTGCTAGATCAATCCAAGGAGGAGAACACATGTCTGAGTGATCAACTCTGCCTTTATCAGCTCACCATCACTATGGATAGCTATGCCATGACTTTACCAACTGACACTCACAAGAGAACAGCCACTAATATATAAGCCATATAACTAAGTGTGGCTGACTACTGAACTGTGTATCTATACAGTATGTAGACCAACAGTGGCACTCCAGCAAACATCAGTGTCGGTGGCCTCTGATGTTCATGCTGTGATGGTTTTTTGAGATCCAGTGGGATTTGGAATGATCACTTACTCATACGAAGACGTGAGGCCGAGGTTCTTCCATTTCAAAGATGGTTCTAATTTATTCTTCCTACTGCCCGGATTGTTCAGCGCAAGCTGTTGTCTCGCCTTTTCAGGCACATTCTTTTCCTCATGGTCGTAAGACTTCAGGGTTTGGCCAGTTTCCTCCACATCAACCGTTTCCACATGTAAGATCTTTTTAGCGGATGGCACATCTTGAATGGCAAAGTCCTGTAGGAGAAAGTGAATAAAAAAAGAAACAAGGGAGTCAGGAAAAGGACATGTCTAAGTTCTTTACAAAGTTTAACAAAGATCTTCATGAATGCACTCTTAGCAACATATTTTCCATTTTACATCTGACATATTGTCTCTTTATTGGGGAGGCACATCACACACTCATATTCGACTTTTAATTCTAAGAAAGAGACGTATAAAAACTAAATCCCACTTATGAATTTGTATCCCTGAACATTTATATAATACAGCCTTTCTCCACAGTCCACTGCCAGAAAAACAGTCCAGTCTTTGAGTTATGAGAATAAATGAGGGAAAAAATAGAAAGCTATTTCCAATATTTCTTCTGTTAATTGTCTATACAATATGAGAGGTTTATTGTTTCTATACATTCTTGAACTGCAGGCTGGCAGTTTGGCACACAGTCAGTGGAGTTTTTGTGACAAAGTAACGAAACAAAGATTTTTTTTTTTTAATCTGTCTCTCTCCTACTTTTTTATTAGTTCAGTGAGAAGCTCAACAGGAGACATATGAATGGTTAAGAGGCAGGAAAGATTTTAGTCACAGGCACCTGCTATGCCCTGCCATCAGCTTTTCATTGATTCCATCTTTTTAGAGAGATGCAGCAAGAAAAAGTAACAGAAAGTGCAAGAAGAAGAGATAATAGTATGAGAGAGGAAGAGTTCAGAAAGAGTACACAAGGGAAAAAGCTTTTAATATGGCACAAGGGACCCTGTGTGGATCCAGCTAAGCACACGTTGTGCCTTTCATGAGCATTTCTGGCCTGAAGAAGGCCAAAGTTAAGAACCTCCAAAGTTATACCCATTTCCTCATACCACTCCACCCATCTTTAATATTATAATTGAAGTAATAAACCTGCAAAAACCTTGTCCAAGAACAAGAAGGGAGAATGAACTCTCCAGTGTGGCATCCCAAACAGAAGCCTGAATATCAAGTAAGAGAAAACCTCAAAAAGTACTCAGTAAACCTCAAACTACTGCAACATCCAACTATGAAGACACATGAAGAGAGAAATTTGCAAGACAAAAGAATATTACAAAACCTAGTGCACTAACCACTAAAGAAGACACTCACAATCGATTTCAACACAGGCATCATGAAAGGAGTCTAATATGCATAAACTCTAACACTCTAATATGCATAAAATCATAATAATTTTTTAAAAACTCTGTGTGTGGTGTGTGTTGTGTGGTGTGTGTGTGTGTGTGGGTGACTTAATGTAAGGTTGATTGTATATGTTAAGATTTATAAATGTTAAGGGGGCTGTAAGATTTTTTTGTTTTTTAAAGAAGTCTCTTTTGCTCATCAAGGCTGCATTTTTTTGATCAAAAATACAGTAAAACAGTCATATGGTGTAATATTATTACAATTTAAAATAACAGTTTTCTATTTTAATACATTGTAAAATATAATTTATTCCTGTGATGGCAAAGTTGATTTTTCAGCATCATTACTCCAGTTTTCAGTGACACATGATCCTTCAGAAATGATTTTAATTTGTTGATTTGGTGCTCAAGAAATATTTCTCATTATCATGAATGTTGAAAACAGCTATGCTGTTAATATTTTTTGGAAACACCGACACATTTTTTCAGGACTCTTTGATGAATAAAAAGTTTATTTGATTTTTTTTTGTATCATAAATGTATTTACTGTCATTTTTCATCAATGTAAATCAATGAAAGTATTAATTTCTTTAAATTAAAGAAAATACTTAGCCCAAACTTTTGAACTGAATGTATCATATCAATGTTCTAATGAATTAAAGGTATTTCTAGATATTTTTCTCACTTAATTTGTCGTCTTGGATATGTTTCTCATTGCAGTACATTGTTATTGTTTTTCAAAGGATACAAAGAATAAGAATTAGCAAAAACTAGGTTTCTATCACAGCAGCATTAGTAAGTTACATTTTGAAACGGCTTTCACGTTGAGTGCATCTATGATGAATTGAAATACTGCCTTCATCAGAGGAGGCTTACTAGGTTTTGGAACAGAGCGACAGTTTTCCTGTCCCAGTCTCACAAAGCAGTTGAGTATGATATCTTTTCCCTGATGAACGTCACCTTCTGCTCGGCCCTGGCTGTGCATGTTAGATTAAAAGTGTCTGATCTGATAAAAGTACAAAAACGCATCGGTTCCTCACGCAGCTGATATGTTAAAAGATATAGCCTGTTGTTTTTGGCTGAGAGCTGGTGTGCACTGAGGGTTTCTGGGCTCAATAATCACGGCCCGGTGCTTGATTGATGGCTGAAGGACCAGAGCGTGTCTGAGACTTATTACAGCAAACTCAGGCTGCAATCCAGAGCCTATTCTATGCTGAACTTTTCACGTTACAAGAGTCCCATAGTGCGACAAAGCATTATCTGCACTCATATCAACATGCACCCTAACATAACGGGTTCGTTTCAGGTGGATAAACGTGTATTTGTAGAAGGTGATGAGAGCCTTTAGCAAAAAGGAGAACTATGCAGAAATATGTTTGGAAGACCTTAGAAAGACATAGAAAAGCAAACTCATGAAATTTAGAAAACAAGGAACCAATGCAAAATATGGAGAACAAAGAGGGGATTGATTTGTGTCTAAGCAGACTATTTAATTGCTCTCTCTTTACGGCCTCTGTCCATCACCCGTCAGCTGCTAGTGCTCATGGTTGAGCTCCCACCCGCTGGCACAATAAAACATGAAAGTCTGGTGGGCATTTTTACACACAAATGCTCACACGCTGAACCGTCTGCCTGGCATCATTACTTCAAAGAATAATAAAGTCTTTCTCCTCACTGCCACCAATAATCGGACTCACATATCCAGCCTTGTTCAAAAACCAAACACTGAAACCGCACTAAGAATATTCACCTCATTCGTTTTCCTTTTCTTTTTTTCAGCAATACATATTGTTTCAAAGCAGCTTTGCAGAAAATAGTGTCTTAATACCCCCAGTGAGCAAGCCAAAGGCAACATGGCATGGAAGAATCATTCCAGAAAATCACACTAGAAGTGCAACATCTGTTCAGTAG
This sequence comes from Sinocyclocheilus anophthalmus, assembly GCA_018155175.1. Taxonomy (NCBI): domain Eukaryota; kingdom Metazoa; phylum Chordata; class Actinopteri; order Cypriniformes; family Cyprinidae; genus Sinocyclocheilus; species Sinocyclocheilus anophthalmus. The sequence continues at coordinate 22,538 of JADLZN010000892.1, read as the reverse complement.
GTTAACCATAGGCACTTTGAATCAGGTCTTAAATCTGAAGTGGCATTTCCTGTCTAATATTTAAAAAAAAAATGTTGGCAACAATATTCAGACACCTTTCAGCAATAGCAAGTATGACTGTGACTGTTATGTACCAAATAAACAGCCTGATATGATTTACACAAGTATCAACATCCTTTGTTGTTCCTGAAACAACATTCCGATTATTCAATCATTGCCTTATGATTTTAGACTGTTAGGGCTTTGATTGGTTGCTGCGGATGTTGTTCTAGGACCTATAAAGGTCCAGAGATATGTGCAAATGACATTGTATCAAATAAACAAGTGCAACATATAGCTCTACTTCAGCTTCTCCAGTATTTTTCCTCATAGATCTTTAGAATGATAGCATACTTAGACTGAACATTCATCAGAGGCAAGAGTTATGAAAGGTGAGCAGAGCTACTGAGCACAGACTCATGGGAACTGTTCCTCAAGTGAGGAAGATGAAGCCTGCCCTGGACCTGACAGAGTTTAACTTGGACATCTCTGCTGAGAGTAAAGGTAAAATTCTGCAGCAGGCTTAGTTTGTGTCTGAAAACTGGCTCTGAATGCAGAATGAATAGATGAGATGAGATGAGAAAGGAACATTTGATACTTTCTGTCCTCAAGGTAGCTGACGGGAGCACCAGACAGAGGTTTTTACACCGGCAGAGTAGCGCTAGACAATAACTACTACTATATGGTACAGCAGTAATCTTTCTGTCTGCCTTCACTTTCCATCTGCAAACTATATTGGCGAGAGATAACATTACCATCATTTAACAACGAACATAAAGAGAAATCTGTCCCGATGATGGAGTTTCCGTTTATATTGCTCAAGGACAGAATTATGTTGGTTATAAAACCGCCAATGGTCGGCATAAAACATTAGTGTGGATCTGAGGACTTTGCTTTAAGAAAAGAAATATACAAGTAGGAGGAAATCTTTTGTCTGCATCAACAAAAAGCCGTTTACTGAACTCTGCTACCGATGAAGCTGAAGACAGATCTGGACAACATTGAGTCAGCCAAAAGAAAAAAGAAAAAACACACACATAAAAGGAAAAGAAAATAGTAATTTCTTAAAGATGTTGTATATTTAAAAATTAATTTTGATATAATTCTTGTCTTTAAAATCTTGTGTAGAAAGGACTAAATATTTGCTGCTGTAAAACCAAACATTTTTCCAACAAATACATTGTGTCAGAGATGAGAAAGAGGATATAATTTATCACACTTTTCACTACATCTTGAGGCCATTATCAGAGACCCAATTTGTTAATCTATCTTTTACTTAATTCAGAAGGGTCTGACTAACTGCCCTGTTCTCACATTCTTTCACACTGTGGTGATGTTAGTAACGGACAAACAAATAGAAGGCGACACGAGCGGACGCAAGTGACAGAGACAGAGAACTCCGCTACTGCTCTAGCATACTCGCACTACAGGTCTGCTTGAAAGTCTGCCTCTCTACGCTGTGTTGTATTGTGACAAGCGTAACAAGAAAGACACAGAAAAGCTCAGCAGAAAGTTGCGAGACAAAATTGGGTTGGCTCAGAGCTGTACCATTGCTCACCTATTGCGACTCTTCTCTCAGCTGGATTAACTAGGCAGCCTACCTCACCCACCACATGTGAGGGGGCAGCGATAACGGAAGCAGGAGTACACGCTGGCCGCTTGAAGGACAGCTCTGCTGTTGTGTGGTTTATGTTTGAAGGTCGGCCGATTAAGGCCTAACGTTCCTTGATAGGTTATGTTTGTATAATATTGGAATTCGAAAAGAATAGGACCTGAATCAGAGTCAGTCATACGACAAAGTTAAGGCCACGTTCACACAGCACAGCAGAATACGGTTAGTCACGTCCTGGACTTTGAGTCCTGTATATGGTTGCGTTCACACACATTTCGGTTATTTACGGGCACGACAACCGCATTCTGTAACCGAACTCAAACCTGTACATTTTCAGGACTCACAACCACATTCTCAGAACACAGGAGCTGACCGTGTGCACGGGAAACGGACTGGACAACTAGTTTGTCTGTCAGTCATAGGCTGGCGGCATTTCCAGCTAATGGCAGTTGCCTAACCCTAGCCCAGTCAGGCGTGTCGTGTGGAAAAATTATCAAGCTTCATATCTCTATTATATCATTTTCCCCTTATTATGATGTAAATTAGAGGGGGTTTTAACAAAAATATATAAACAGGATAGACGCATGTAAACAAAGAGCTTGTCAGTAAAAACTTTGTAAAGCCATTCGTATCCTCAAACTGTCAGCGGAAACCTCGTAACTTCACCGCCTCCATTCAGATTGAAGCGGCCGCGCCCAGCAGACTGGAGGAGAAAAGATTAAGCTTGTTCACAGCAGGGTAATTAAGATAACCGATGTTTGAATAAGATACACGTTTTCTTTTTCAACAATTATGTTGTAAAGGCTAATATTTGTTGTGGGTCTTGAAGAGGTGGAAGTAGACTATTGGCGTCTAGTTGTTGCCAAGTATATGTTGATATCGAAGCTTTTACAATACGTGGCAAGAATAGCGAACTACATGTTTATCATGAGAGATTGTGGACCAAGTTATTAACCACAGAAAAACTAGCAAGCCGCCCAGTATAGCGTACAACTAACACATCATATAACTGTAAAAGTTGATTTAAGCGCGTATATGTCGATGCGACATGCTGCAGATCAGATGTGTGGTGTTATACAGACAGACAAAACTATGTGTCTGTTATGTGCAAGCATCAATACATACCAACCCTGACTGATGAGTTAAATTATGGAAAATTTTTTTAATGTTTTTCCCCCTGTCAAATGTAGGAAAGCCAGGATAGACGAGTCAGGTGCAGATTAAGGAGTTCTCCCAAAACGTGTCAGAGCACTGCCCCACATCCGTGGCAATTTTTTCAGAGCATTAAAAGTAATATTAAGAGCCCATTAAAGCGCCTCACGACGCACGTGTTACACTGCCATGCATATAAATTTGTGGTTGGTAAGATTTTTTTTAATGTTTTTTAATGTGTATCTTATTCTCTACAAGGCTGCATTTATTTAATTAAAAACACAGTAAAAAACAGCAATATAATATTCAGTGTAAATACACACAATTTATTTAATTATATATCTACATTTTTATTTTAATTTTAAATTTTTACCTGATAAATACACAAGTCTACTCACGGTAAAATAGAGAAATACTATAATAGCCAATATGATTGGTCTATATTGTTCCAAGAATGTAAACTACATTCTTGCCCGCCGCTAACTGATATATTAAACATGGACTAAACGACATACAAAAATATAAAATATAAGTATTACATAAAAAACATTAAACCGACATCATTTTCTGTTTAAGAATTAAAGTAGCATGCTTATGAAAAAGCAATGTGTAATTGTGAAAAGCAGCTATTGAAAATAAAAAAGGTGACCTAGGACTTTCTAGACAATGATGGACTATTCATGCTACTACTCTGGACTGTTTTCTTAAGCGGTGTTCTCACATGCTCTTCCAAATTCAGTTTAATAGCTGATTTGGTGTACAAGAATCATTTAGATATGATTAAATCAATAGTTGAACACAGTCAGTGCGTGAAAATGTTGCTGTAATAATCCTGATGAATAGAAGTAAAAACAATTTATTTGAAACTGAACTCTTTTGTAACTGAACTGAATATTTTGTTACTGTGTCAACCTTTGAAGAGGTAGTGGACCTCTATGCCAATAAAATAAATCAAACAAAGCTATTTGCAGCGGACACTCTGAAGTTCACTATGGTAGCTTGCACCCATCAACACCATAAAAAAGAAAATGATCTACATCAAGGATGGCACCATAAAAGTTTAACACAAAATTCTAATAGGGGCAATGGAACTATCAATAAACTAACTCCATTTCACTAGAAAGCAAGACTTTTCTATTGGCTGCCCCATGTATTACAAGAGTTACTGCATGCTCGCATGATGATGTTAATCTGTCTCTGATGCATGAATTGTCAGGTTCTCCGACCACCGCCAATTGAGCTTCAAGATTTTTTCAATATTCACAAAAACTATCAGCCTTTCATAATACTTTTAGGTGTAGATGGAAAGAAAGATAAACCCATCTGAGTATCTGGAGATGTGCTCATTAATGAGCAATTAAGGTCTTTTTTTTAACATCAGTGATCAGGTTATATAAATTTTGCTGCGAGCATTTATTGAATTATAATTACTTTTATAAGATTTATATGGATTATATAAGTTTGTCATAATTGTGTTGTCAAATTTTGGATGATTAGTGCATACCCATGAATTATGTCATTCACATGTTAGGATTGCCCAGAGCATGGTTAGGATATCCAAAGCCCTGTGGTGTGCAGCAGACACTATAATGAAACCACTGTCATGTGTTTTGAAATTGCCATCTGGAGCATTTTAAGGCCAAATGCAGTGGAAGAGGATAACTAAAACGATCAGAGAAATGGAAAGCCAACAATGCCAAGCACTGGTCTTAAACCAACATCTGAGGAAATAAGGCATGACTAATATATGTTGAAAGAGATAAAACTGCTGTATTTGTGTGGTGTTAAGCAATACCTGTTCATCAGCAGCTGAAGCAAAATGAGGAGACTTGTTTTTCAGCAGTGTGACAATGTCTTTGTAGACTTCACTTTTTGTCATATAGGAGTTTTCACCTCCTTCTCCGTTGATTCTCTGAAAAGACAAATCATAATGTAAGTTTAAACAGAGCTTGACAACATTCCCAATGGTGTATCAGTATTTTTGGCTGAGATTTAAGCCGGGTTACAATAGATATCTCAAACATAAAGCCATATTGGAAAAAGAAAAGTAAAAGTGGAAGAGAAAAGGTTTAGCACTCATTAAACACACACACATAAAAAGTCCATCAGCTTTACACACATGCACAGGCATAACTGTATTTTGAACTCCTAATCTCTGAGGTTTAGAGGTGAATTGTTCTGATTAAATGTCTAATCTATACAATTAGCATAACTGTCATTTGCAGTAGATTCAAACTGACCACAAATGTACAATGAACAGATGAGTGTCAGAAAGCATTGAACAGAACACAGACAAGGACAAGAGACTCCAAAAAAGAACAGATATTTAGAGAGAGACGTGGAGAGGGAGAAATATCAGATTGAAGAAAGAAACACAAAGATAAAAATAGACAGATATGTACTTGATTAAGTGGCATTCTGAATGAAAAATTTTGTGGTGTGTGAAATGTTGCTTTTGATTAATTGCACACACATTTAGTTCTGTGGGGCGGCTCAAACCACAGAAGCAGATCTGGAACAGAATCATATAACTGGCATGTCTAAACTTTTCAGTTTGACTTACCTCATGTTTTGGAAAAGTGTCTGTATACCGTACCTTTCAAACACATTAAGAGCACATTGTGTATGTTCAAATTGTCTACCAAAATTTGCTCTCTTGACAGCCTGACACATTTCAGATTCAGCAGACTCATATTGCATCATTCAGCATTCCGATGGAAAGCATTAATTTTCGTCTTCTAGGTGCTCAGGTCAGGCTTGTTGGGATATGCCCTGTTTAGATTATCAACCTCCTCTGTAATTGGTTTCATGATAAAAATACAATCTATAATCAACTGTCCACACTGAGAATGTCCACACTTCTGAAACGGATTACTCATGGCAGATGATACGTTATGTAACTGAATTCCATCATTTTTGACACCAATGTAGCAGAACTGTGACATACGAGAGAATTGTGTTTCTTGAGCAATCTAAAACTGACACACCAAATGACTGTTATTAAGGATTCCATTCCAGAATAAAAATTTCCTGATACTTTACTCCATGCACCAAGATGGTCTTTGCTTTCAGTCGAGATGGCCAGTCAAATAAGGTTTTTGAGGAAAACATTCCAGGATTGTTCTCCATACAGTGGATTCAATGGGGACCAATGTGTTGAAGGTCCAAATTTGCTGTTTCAAGGCAGCTTCAATGGGCTCTACACGTTCCCAGGAATAAGTGTCTTGTTTTTTCTAGCGACACTGATCGGTAATTTTCTCCCCTCCCCCCATAAAAAAAATATGTATATAACTTTTTAACCACAAATGCCCATCTTGCACTAGCTTGACCCATTGTTTACAAAGCGAACATGCAAAGAAAGTCAAACGCCCTTTACAAAAAAAGGTAAAAAAAACAACGTCGGACGATTTTGAAGTTGGAGGAGAAACTTAGTCCCTCTCGAGCTTTTCACGAGACATCACGGAAGATATTTCTCACGTTAGGGAAACTCCTTCCTTTAAAACCTTTCCTGAAGTCCTATTGGCATACCGCCAGTCAAATGACTGCCAATTGAGCGAAGATGCAACGCATGCAAATGGGAGAGTATTCACAGCGTGGCTAGTAATAAAAGGCGGCTGAACGCGACAATTACGTCCAAGAATCTCTACTTCACCTGTTGAATTAACATAGGCACATCTCGCAAAAGTCCTGCGCGGGACCGATAGAGCCGCTGGATCAGCACGACTACTGCGTCGCCTGCCTGGTCCTGGCCCACGCCGAGGCGGCGCTGGATGAGTCCAATTGTGGGCATTGCGCGGGCCGGAAGTGCTCCGGACCTGCCGCAATGTGGCTCGTGGCCTATTTGGGATGAGGCCCACTGCCGCCAGCGTGTCGCTGGTGGGCCCTCCCGGTGACGGGAGCGTCGTCTTGTCGCTCCACCAACCCCAACGGTCACCCCGTTCCCCGGTCTCACTCCCCGAGGACTGCTTCCGCCCTCCTTCCAACGTCGCGGAGTTTGTATCCTTTAGCCAGGAGGAGGGGGATGACTCGATGTCCATCTCGGCCTCGGAGAGGGAGGATTGGGCGGGATCGGAGTTCGATCAGCCGGACAGCATGGGGCCCCAGACCTCCAGGAGGAGCTCATGAGGGTTCTGTCAAGGGCTGTCCAGGAGTTGGAGCTTACCTGGAGTCCTCCAGAGGAGCCTGTCAGGAGTAAGCTTGACTCCTGGTATTTCAGGTCCTCCCGGAAAGCTGACTCGAGGACGTCGGTCCCCTTTTTCCCCGACGTACACGAGGAGCTGGTAAAAACATGGTCTGCGCCCCAATCAGCACGCGTCCACTCTGCCACACAGGCCATTTTTTCCCACGTGGATGGGGCGGAGGCCCACGGGTACGTGCGGTCTCCCCCAGTCGAGGAGACCGTCGCTGCGCACCTGTGTCCTGCAGCAGCCAAGACCCTAGGCTCAGACACCAGCCTCCCCTCAAAGCCGTGCAGAACCAATAAAGCGCCCACCTTGCCAATAAAGCATATGCGTCTGATGGCGAGGCGGCTTCCGCGCTGCACGCCATGGCAGTGCTGCAGGTTTTTCAGGCGAAGCTCCTGCAGGCAGCGGAGGGCGGAGCCCTCACGGCAGAGGCCGTTAAGGATCTGCGCGCGGCGACAGACTTCGCGCTGATGGCGACGAAGCGAGCGGCCCAGGCTGTGGGTAAGGCCATGGGTTTTATGGTCGTCCTTCAGAGGCACCTTTGGTTGAACCTAGCTGACCTCAAGGATGCTGACCGTAAAGTGCAGCTGAACGCTCCTGTGACTCCCTCCGGCCTCTTCAGTGACGCCGTGGAGTCCATTATCGAGCGCTTCGCAGAGGCTCAAAAGCGCGCCAAAGCCATGAGCCACGTGATGCCGAGGCGCGCTTTCCAGCAGCAGACTGCGAGATCCAGATCCTCGTCGGCACCTGGCTCTTCCCAGCGGAGGGATAACCCCAGGCCAGCGTCCGCAGCGGTGACGGCTAACGTTACTGCTCCTCGCCAGGAGCCGGATTTCCGCAGGAAGGCGTGGGGTCCCGGGAGGAAACGCCACGGCCAGCGGAGGAGCCCGCGACGTGACTCTCGCCCGCCGCCGCCGCCGGCTAAGCCGTCGTCCTGACGGTCTGAAGAGAGGAGGAGAATGCGTGAGCGGCCCGGCTCCCAAGCGCCGCAAGTTCAGGGCTTCAAATGTTTGTGTGTTGGATGTTCATTCAATAAAAATGCATACATTCTCACAGAAAGAGCTATTTCCTCCTCACTCAGTCAATGCGGTGCCGCTCGCCCCGCCTCAGAGCAGTGCAGAGCCGCCGCCCTCACACTCGCCGGCGCATCCAACGACCAAGCCGCAAAAGCCGCTATGTCAGTTCCTGAGAGCGTGGGAAGTTATTCCGGGAATCTCACGCTGGCTACTCGGTGTGATAGAGCGTTGGTATACCCTTCAATTCAGACGCAGACCACCCCGTTTCAATGGCGTGGTGCAGTCTCTAACATTACCCCGAAACGCCCTGGTTCTGAGACAAGAGGTACAGGCTGCTGAAAAAAGGAGCGATAGAACGAATTCCCTGCCCAGCGAAGGTGGAGAGGGGTTTTACAGCGCGTATTCGTGGTACCAAAAGAGACGGGGGACTCCGGCCCGATTCTAGATCTCAGGCACAATCCACAGAGAGATTTGCAAGCGTCCGTCAGGTGATAATCGCGAAATGAAACAGATCATGGCGCAAAGTCGCCAAGGGACTGGTTTGCGTCTTCCGGTGGATTTAAAAAGGACGCGTATTTCCACATTCAGATAGCCCGCATCACAGACGCTTTTGAGGTTTGGCTTTGAGCGTGGCATACGCCCGTAATCCCCCAATTACCTTATGTTGATGAACAGAGAGCAGAGACCCGCGCAAGATCGGGCTGTTGATTAGCTTTGGCCCCACGCACTTTCTCATAGTGCATGGATGCAGCACTTTCCCCTCTCAGAGCCAGCGGGATGCGCGTTCTCAACTATCTGGACGATTGGCTGATTTTAGCTCAGTCCCGGGACACGCTAGTCAGCCATATAAACACGCTGCTTCGTCACTTGGAGTCCCTAGGGCTATGTGTCAACATGCAGAAGAGCATTCTCGCCCCGAGTCAGTCTATAACATATAACATCTGGGAGTGTGCTTCGACTCGGTGGAGATAAGAGCCCGCCTCTCTCGGGAGCGCTCCTTGGCCATTTTGTCTTCCCTGCGCCATTTCAAACTGGGCAGCTCTGTTCACTTGAAGGAATCTCAGAGGCTGCTGGGGCTCATGGTGCCTGCTGCAGCGGTATGTCATCTGGGCTTACCACAAATGTGCCCCCTGCAATTATGGTTGAAATCTCGAGTCCCTTGGACGGCGTGGACTTTCGGCCGTTTGCGCATCGCGGTCTCCCGCGGCTGCATCGAAGCTCTGCGGCTGTGGCACAACCCAGATCTCTTCAGCCGGGGGGTTCCCCTGGGCTTGGTGACGTCACGCGTTGTGGTCACGACGGACGCGTCGACTCGCGGCTGGGGAGCAGTGTGCGAGGGCATGCCAGCTTCGGGGCTGTGGTCAGAACCCCAGAGCCGGTGGCACATAAAACGCTTGGAGCTGGAAGCAGTGTTCTTAGATCTAAAGGATTTTCGGCCGCAGCTGGAACAGCGACAGGTACTGATTCGCACCGACAACATGTCTGTGGTGTCGTACATAAATTACTAAGGAGGCGTATGCTCCAGGGCTCTGTACAAGCAGGCAGCGAATCTCCTGCTATGGGCGGACCGTCACTTTCTCTCCATCAAAGCAGCGCACATACCCGGTCTCCTGAATCGTGGGGCGGACATGCTTTCGAGGAAGGGGATTTCCTCAAGGAGAGTGGAGGTTGAACACCGAGTCGGTGTGGATCATTTGGACCCTCTAAGGGAGAGTGGAGGTGGATCTGTTCGCCATGAGCGAGAATGCGCACTGCCCGCTGTTTTTCTCTCTGTCTCACTCCCCGCTGGAAAGGGACGCTCTGACATCGCCTTGTCCAGCAGCCAGGCTGTACTCATTTCCTCCGATCAAGATATTGCCTCTGGTGTTATGCAAGATCAGGGAGGAGGGGGCTTCGGTGATACTCATCGCCCCGAACTGGCCGAACCAGCCTTGGTTCCCGGACCTGACAGAGCTGCTGGTAGCGCCGGCCTGGCCGATCCCTATCAGGAAGGATCTGCTGTCTCAAGCGAGCGGCTCGGTGTGGCACCCGAACCCGGAGTTATGGAGCCTTCATGTGTGGCTGCTTCGGGGATATCAGAGGAGCTGAACGCTCTGAATTCTCGTGTGCTCGACACGTTCTCAGAGGCGCGGGCGCCCTCCATGAGGCGTTTGTATGCTCTGAAATGGGGGGTGTTTGTGAAATGGTGCCATGATGTTAATATCGACCCGGCTGCTTGCTCCGTGTCGGATGTGCTGCGTTTTTTACAGTACAGACTGGATAGTGGATCTCTGCCATCAACACTGAAAGTCTATGTGGCCGCTATTGCCTCATTTCGTTCCCCGCTGGGCGGGCAATCGATCGGTAGGCACGCGCTGGTGGTGAGTTTTCTTAAGGGAGCGAGGAGATTGCATCCCCCACGTCCGCCTTCAGTCCCGCCCTGGGACCTAGAGGTGGTGTTAAGAGCTCTTTCACAGTCACCATTCGAGCCTTTAGCATCCGTTAATATGAAGGAGTTATCTCTCAAAAGTGCACTTCTTCTTGCCCTCGCTTCAGCTACGTGCATATGGGATTTACATGTGTTTTCTGTGGACAGCGATTGTATTCGCTTCGGACCCGGCGACTGCAGTGTCACTCTCTGGCCGAGGCCGGGCTACTTGCCTAAATCACTATCTACCCCCTTCAGAGCGCAGACTGTTTCACTGTCTACCCTGTCTTCTGAGTCACCGGCCTCGCGCTGATCTCCGGCTGACCGCCCCCACCACCCACCCCCCCGCTCAGACTTCGTTGTTTCCCCGTCAGGGCTTTGAGGAATTGACATTGACCGTTCGGCCCACTTTCGGCAATCTGACCAGCTTTTCGTTTGCTACGGTGGTTGTGCGAAGGGCTGGGCCGTGTCAAAACAGAGACTTTCCCTCTGGATTGTGGATGCTATCACGGCTGCTTATACGAGCCAATGTTTGGAATGCCCCTTTCACATTAGGCCCCACTCAACAAGAGCTATCGCCTCCCTCCTCCTGGGCGTGGTCGAGAGGTATGTCTATCCAAGATATATGCTTTGCAGCCGGCTGGTCCTCTCAGAATCCTTCGTCAGTTTATAAACAAGCTGGACGTTCAGTCCATTATCCTCCGAGTGCTGTCGGAGGACTGATATCAACGTTTAAGCTACCTCCGATGCGTGATGTTGCTGCCTCGATTATCATGTAATGTTTTATGCTGTTAAACCGCTATCCTCTGTGCTGCAAGCCCCTGACAGTAAAATGTATTTTAGTATCGCCCTGTTCTCAGCGCAGGCCCGACGTTATATAATACCAGATATGCAAATTTCAGTCTGCCTGGTCATGAGACGCTCATTGGCTTTTCCCCCTATCCAGCTGCTGCCCTCGCCTAACAGCGTCGCTATTGTTTCGCATAGTGTGGTGGTGTACTATCTTCGCTGAGTGGGTAACTTGTACAGCCATAAGCTCAGTACCTCCTCCATTAGCCCGGCGGGATCCTTCGAGATATCGTTCCCATAACGGAGAAATGTTTCCGTGATGTCTTGTGAAAGCTCGAGAGTGAACGTCTCCGGTTACTATCGTAACCTTGGTTCCCTGAGAGTGGGAATGAGACATCACGGTGGTCGCCGTGTTCGTTGCTCGATCAGCTAAGCTACGTTCAGTTTCCGATTCTGACGTAATTGTCGCGTGCACCCCATTTTATACTGCCTCTCGAGCTCGTCAGTATTTTAATGCGGTTTGCATACTTCGCGTCAATTGGCCAAGCGTCTCCTGTCACCTCGGCGCGTACGCCGCCGGAACCTACGGACTTCAGCTAAAGCTTGGCAACGGCAAAGTGAAACCCGCAGGAGCTTTACCGATCTAGTGTAACTGGCGTTCTTTAACCTGTAGACACCCTTGATTAAAGACAGCCACGCCCACTGGATGTCACATGGTGAGCCAAGCTAATGTTTTAAACTCCATAATCTAACTGGGGTTGAGGTCGAGAAGGATGCGAACACCTCATCCTAAAACCACTGGACGACGGTAGCCTAGTTTGTATGATAAACCAGTTAAGCTGCTTTTAGCGAAAGTCGTAAACGATGAACATCGAGGGGGAGGAGACGCGCAAACCAATCCGCCTTATCGCGGCTGTCTGCAGTGACATGGGCATAGGAAAGAACGGACAGCTTCCCTGGTGTCTTCCGTAAGACAACCATCATCCAATACAGTGATTTCATCCAGCTGGAATCGCTGTATTTTATGAGTTATGTTAGATATGAATGAATCAGTAATCAGATGAACGGCGTGACGTAACGAATATTTGATACTAAGGTGCCCAAAGCCTTTATTGGCATTCGAGGCACAAATTCAATGTTTTGTTGTGAAGTCAATTAAATATGTTATAGAAACTATCATGAAATGGAAAGCAGCTTTAAAAAAATCGTTGTATAGCCTGTCTGTCCGATGTCAGAGGTCTTGAACTTCACTGTGCAACAATTACAATTCAAGTAAATTGGTACAAGACAAGTAAAGTTATTGTAAGATTGTATCTCATTAAATTAAAGAATGTGTGTGTGTGTGTGTGTATGTGTACTTAATTTAGGCTATGCTATACATTGTTACTGGTCCGTGCGTCCCACGATGGAAAAAATTCTTAAAAATTGTAGCCTACATAATCTGAAAGCGTAACAATGCAAAGAGGTTTTCTGTTAAGGGGTAGTTTAGGGTTAGGGAGAGAAGAAAAATATCGTTTGTCATATAACTAATAGAAGTCCTATGGGAATCCCCACAATTAACAGAAACAATGGATGAATGTGTGTGTGTGTTTATAAACATAAACAACTTAAAATAACAGCTTATAAGTTGATCTGTTTATTTTAAAATTTTGAATGTTTTTATTTCTAACACCTTGTCATTTTGAACATTTTCTGAACCCTCTCTCTCTCTCTCTGGTATCCTATTCGTGGAAATGTCACTGACCTTTAGAACGCAAACTGAATGTCTGAATGTCAGCAGTTTTTTGAATTAGAGAGATGGAAACTTCAAGCCCCCCCAAAGCCCACCCCATTTGAGATAAGAGATAACAACACATGCAGACAGATAGCATAGGAATTATAGGCTATTGGGAATTTCTTTATATTTATGGTATTGAATATTATGTTGGTATGAGCCTTTTCAGCCATACATGTTAAATAGGAGGATCAATGCATGCAGTATGATGGAGGATATCCTTGGTTCAACTTTTGACTTTGGCACACAGCCCTGCTTTTTTATATGCTATAAACCCATCAAAGATATTTGTCATGCAGCTCAAATTGCATTTTGCACACCATGTAGTTATCAAAGCTGAATTAATGTATATCAATGTCTAATGTGCTCATGTTGTTTACAGAAAAGAATTTCAGTTCTTTATAGACACAATTACAGCTGTGTCAGCACCTGGTAAGTGGCTTTAAATTTTATGTTTGGTTTTATTTATATTCTAGTTGATGTAATTTTAACAGTATGACGAAATTGTGAGGAAATTATGCACATCAGGAAAGAAGAATCTGCTTGTCTGGGGCCGAATATCCTGGTTCTCCTGTCCTGAAACAGTCTTCCCTTTGGCCAACTGCTTAAATTTGGTATTGAGCAGGAAGATGAGGTAAGCATATTCATTTATAAACATTTTTATGCATGTGCACTACCATTCAAAAGTTTAGGGTCAGTAAGATTTTTTTTTAAATAAATAAAATATTCAAACACGGATGCATTAAATTGCTCAAAAGGTTGACAGTAAAGCCATTTATATTATAAAAGCTTTATATTTAAATAAATGTTGGTATGCTTAAACTTTACATCATCAAATATCTGTAAAAATGTATCACAAGTTGTCCAGAAAAATATTAGCATCACAACTGTTTCAACATGGATAAATAAACCTAAGAAGCAAATCCCATATTCGAATGATTCTGACGCCTCATTTGACACTGAAGTGAGTACTGACTGATGAAAATTCAGCTTTTCCAGCCAGGATAAAAAGAATAATTTTTAAAACTCTTTTTTTAATAATTCACATTTTACTATTTTTACTGTATCATTAATAACATAGAATGAGCCTCTGGTGAGCAGAAGATATTTTTTCACACATAAATAAATATTACTGACCCCAATCTTTTGAACAGTAGCGTATATTATGATTTCTGTATTTATTTACTGTATTCTGCATTACTTTAGTGCAGTGCCTCCACGTGCCCACTATCTGTGTAAGGATTTCGGATCAGTAATTCACCTGGCTTCTGAACCTCCCTTATGTCACATTGTGGAGACCATCTGGGTTTTAGGAGGCCCAGAGGTGTATAAGGTGAGAAGCCTGATTTATGCAACATGTATATAATAATATATATTATGTTAATGAATACATTAATTCAATTTATATTGTAACTGTGCTATTTAGGAAAGTCTTGAGCATCCATGGTGTGATCTCATCTATCTCACCGACATCATGGCCGACTTTGACTGCAATGTATTTTTCCCAAAATTTGACCGCAATGTTTTCAGAAAACAAAAGCGGTAGGATTATCCCATTTATTATATGAGTTACAAAGATAATAAGGTAACACTTTACAATTAGATCCTATTTGTTAACATTAGTTAATGCATTGTCTAATATTAACAATGAACAATACATTTGTTACAGTATTTATTAATCTTTGTTAATGTTTTGTTGTATTGTAGTTCATGTAGTTTCAGTCCTTAAATTAACGGACAACTTTTGATTTTAATAAATAGGGAAGTGAATAACATTCACATTAAACATTACTTTTATAGCAGTTATTATCTTAGTTTGTGTAACTAATGTATATAACCAATTTTTAACAAATGGAAACGTAAAGTGTTACTTATAAGACTTGCCCCATATTATGCATCAAATGCTTTTAATTTGTCTTATTAATTGTTGATTTTCTTTATTAAAGCTTTTCTGGAGTACCAGATGAAATTCATGAAGAACATGGTATTACATTTCAATTTCAAGTATTCAAGAAAGAAGCTTAAAACTGAAGCCATGAGGAGACAAGACTGTCAAACATGATACTAGAATCATTTTATGTTTACATAATCTGAAACTACGGAGCCCCTAAGGCAGGGTTCCTCAAATCTTGCCCTGGAGGGCCAATGCGCTGCAGAGTTTAGCTCCAACCATGATCAAACTCACCTACCTGTGATTTTCTAATGATCCTGAAGACATTGATTAGCATGCTCAGGTGTGTTTGATTAGAGTTAGAGCTAAACTCTGCAGGAAAGTGGATCTCGTGGGCCAGATTTGAGGATCCCTGCCCTAAGGGGTCATGGTGATGGAAATAAATATGTAATTAAAAATTCTCGCAAATGTATAACTTTCCCCTAGAAAGTTTGCATTCTCTCTGCCATATATTGTGTTAATCCTTCAAACTTTTGCAAAAGTGTTATGTTCCCTGAAAAATTTAGAATTTTCTCGCAAAACATTTGCGCTATCGTGCAAAAGTGTTTTGTTCCCACGAAAAACATTGCAAACATTGCATTCGGTAGCAAAACAATTGCATTCTTTCACAAAGGTATTGCATTCTTCCGAGAAATGTTTCCTTTGCTCGCAAAATATTTATGTTCTTGTGCAAAAGTTTTGCGTTCTCCTGAGTCATTTTGCATTCTCTCACTAAACATTTGCATTCTCTTGCAAAAGCATTGTGTTCCCCTGAGATATTTTGCATTCTTTTGCAAAAGTATTCTTGCCCCAAGGTATTGCATTCCCTTTTGCACTCTCTCGCAAAAGTATTGCGTTCCCCCGAGACATTTTGCATTTTCTCGCAAACATATTGCATTCCCCTGAGACATTTCGCATTCTCTCACAAAACATTTGCATTCTCTCACAAAATATTTGCATAATTTCGCAAACATATTGCTGTCACGATCCGCTACTGTGAGGAGCACGGAGCGAGGAGACGTGGAGTAGACTTCAAACAAACGGACTTTAATTAACATCCAATGGAACCAGGAACACACACGTACCGGGGTAAGATGAACATTCTATACCAGACGAAGAAACACTGAACAGGATTCACTTTAAAAACACATGACTTGACAAGGGGATGACGAGACACACCTGGGAGCAATAAACAATTACCATGGGAAAACCAGGTCAGGGCAGGCACATGGAGAGGAAAAACATACAGATAGAGTCCAGGGGCGTGACAATTGCGTTCCCCTGAGACATTTTGCGTTTTCTCTCAAAACATTTGCATTCTCTTGCAAAAGTATTGCGTTCCCCTGAGACATTTTGTGTTCTCTTGCAAAAATATTGCGTTCTCCTGAGACATTTTGCGTTTTCGCTCAAAACATTTGCATTCTCTTGCAAAAGTATTGCGTTCCCCCGAGAAACTTTACACTCTCTTGCAAAAGTATTGCGTTCCCCTGAGCCATTTTGCGTTTTCGCTCAAAACATTTGCATTCTCTTGCAAAAGTATTGCGTTCCCCTGAGACATTTTGTGTTCTCTTGCAAAAATATTGCGTTCTCCTGAGACATTTTGCGGTCTCTCGCAAAACATTTGCATTCTTTCGCAAACGTATTGTGTTCCCAAGACATTGCTTTCTCTCGTGAAACATTGGCTTTCTTTCTCAAATGTAATCGCGTTCCCCTAAGACATTTTGTACCTCTGGCAACTTTGCATTCTCTCCATTCCGTCGCAAGGTGGCGACTATAGGGGCTCACGGCTGTTGGGGGGGCCCCCGGTGATTTCAACCGACTGGCCGAGCAATGCAATACTTTTGCAGTTTCCATCACCATTTCTTTCGGCAGTTGTTCTCAATTCCTTTTCTGCTCCGCACATTTTGTATGTCTCTCTGACACGCTCATTTCAGTTCATGGATCTCTCTCCTAACAAGCTGATGATCTCAATCAGGTATATTAAATAAGGGAGACATGCAAAATGTGCAAAGCAAGGGGTCCCCAGATAAGTGACGCATACATGCCATTTTCCGTGGACATGTTCTGGCCAGGATTTCTGTCTGTATTAAAAAATATCCAATTTTGGCTTTGTTTTCTTGTTTTCATACTTGCTGAAGATAACGATTAACATGCAGTCATTATACATAATTGACCATTGTGGGTGTGGTGAGAATGTGTATCTACAGAGAACGGTCCACCAATCAAATACGTGTACATACAGGTGGTTCAACTGTAAGCAGTGCTGCACCAGACCGATCAGTGTATGAACATCAAAGACCGCGAAAGCCGTTCGAAAGCATAAGTATCTTTCGCTCGCTTTCTCTACAGCTCTCATGGTACTTAGATGACACAACGATCGATTTGCGCTGCACAAACAACCAAAACCTGGTTATTTTAGGCAATATAGAAATCTTGGCCAGAACGTGTCCCGGGAAAAAGGCACATATTGTCCCTTACACCATAATAGAATTGAGAACCCTACTTTTAGTCAGGGGTCCCAATTCGGTTTCTGGAGATCTACTTCCTGCAAAGTTCAGTGCAAAACTTGCTCCAACACACCTGTCCTGTAATTTCACATGTTCCTAAGATCTTTATTAGCCTGTTCATGTGTTTTTGATTAGGGTTTGGAGCTGACCTCGCAGTAGGGTACGATCTCCAGGAACAGGAATGGGCACCCCTTGTATGAAACAGTATTTGACAGCATTTTATTGGTTTTAATATAGTTATGTCAGCTTTGTACAATCTAACAATATTGTACAGAAGAACACTTTATCTCAAAGGCTCTGTTGGGCGCTACAGTCAGGGCCATTTCTAGGCATAGGCAAGCTAGGCGGTCGCCTAGGGCGCCACCAGCTGAAGGGGCACCAATGAGCGCACGTACTGGCACTTTAGCAGGGTTGTGATAAAGAGTGGCACGTTCACCCTGAAATATGACTGCCGCCCCAATGGATCCCCCAACATTATTGGGCTAGAGTACTGTCAATCTGACGATGCCTACATGCCACTAGATCAGAGTGCTGTCAATTGCTGCCTTATTGTTGCATGCAAAGTTTGCATTTGGAGCGCTCAACAACGCCATTAGATCAGTGCTTTGGCAAGGTAACACTTTTTTTTTGCCATGCAATAAAGCTAAGTTCAAAGGCCAATTTAAAATATTGGTACAGTAAATAAAGTGCACAAAATCAATATTTTGTTTAGGCAGTATTTGTGGCACACTTGTCCAAATATTTGTGGCAGATTTGTCCAAAACGTGTGCGTTTTTTGCGCCAATGCATTCTAGCGGTCCATTGCACTCTTGCTATACGTCAGTGCGATGGGGGGAGGGGGGGGGGGGGTGGGGGGGGGGGGGGGGGGGGAGGGGGGGAAGGGAGGAAGAAGGGAGAAGGGGGGGGGGGGGGGGGGGGGGGGGGGTGGGGGGGGGGGGGGGGGGGGGGGGGGGGGGGGGGGGGGGTTGGGGGGGGGGGGGGGGGGGGGGGGGGGGGGGGGGGTGTGTCATGTATATTCCCTCTTAAACTTTAACATCCAATTAAAAAATATTTGTATAGTAAATTCGCTAATTCACGAGATCAATACATCCTTTATTAGACTATTTGTCGAGTTAAATGCATCCTTACGGAGGTGTCGAAATGCTGAATCAATTCATTCACTTCCAGCAGCGCTTAATGGTAGCAGCGTCATAGAGGGCAGAGCGTCACGTTATTTAAAGGGGACGTTAGCGCGTTAACGAGTAGCAAATGATTAAGTAGCTGCATTGGTTAGTTTTATGCCACTGATAAAGCTTGTATATGTAGTTTAGGGTAACAAAGGGGTTTTATAGGTTTGACTGAAATAATAATGCAATAACTGACACTTTAAATCAATGTTTCAAGAAACAACAAAAAAATTTAACAAAAAACAGGTAAAGACAAAAAAGTAGCCATTGATAATATCTAAACAATATGTAGTAGTATAGTATCCGAATCAAAATGTAATAAAATTAATTTATGTGTGATTTATGTGTAAATTATGTGCAATGTCTTAGCCACTAGGGATTGTTACATAGGGCTATACAGGCATCTAGTGGCAACACAATGATATTACAGATACTAAATTGTGCAAAATGTTTATCTTAACAGTCGATTTACAAATAATGCATTCAGATTTGTGGAACTCAATGCACTGAATCTCCACAAATTAGTGTCGTTACTATGACAACCAATTTGTGACAAGCAACTGGTGTCTGAAAATAATAATTTTTTTGTGGGGGGGGGCAATAGGGATTTCGCCTACGGCGTCAAATTGGCTAGAAACGGCCCTGCTAGCAGTAAACTGGGGTACTGTCATCACATCCAAATCATAAGCATTTCAAAGCATTAGTTCTTTATATAAACCATATGAAGACCATTTTCCTAATGTCATCATTACATAACAAATCACACCACACATGACCTGAAACAACAGATGGACACAGACAATGCTGCCAGTGATGAGCACCACTTCTTTCATGATTACACATCCAACAGTTTGTGACCACTCACCAGATCTACTGTTACTCATCTCACTGTCACCATGGTGACACGAGTGTGATGAATCAAAGCAGATCAGGGGGATGGGACACAGTGGGAGTCATATATGGATTGTGTATATATACCATCTGCTGTGTGAACTCAGTGCCTTACTGCAGGTAGTATTAGTTTTTTGTCATGTATGTTTTGTAGGCAGTGTATTTAACTTCTTAGATTTGTGATATCATTCTATACACTTGTTTCTTGTGTGAAATTAAATCTATGGTGCTATAACAAAGTTAGTTTCTAATCCAAATTAAAATACAATGTGTGCAGCAACTTATTGACCACATATAATGGGATATTATTTTTTTTATATATTTGAGTAAATGTCCAGTGTACATTGTGATAGTGTATGGCCTTCCCCACTAGATGGAGCCGGCCGTCAGCTAGGAAGTCCTGCAGTAATCGGGTTTTTGAGGTATATAACTGGCCTTTCTAAACATGAGTTTGGCCCACCCATCATTTCACACAAGATCCTTTAAAAAATAAAAAATAAACATTCTCAAAGCATGCTGGATAAAATTGAAAACATACAAGCTAAAGGGAGACATAGGCCTAGCAAATAATAAGAAATTCATGTTAATTGTAATGCTGATAATATTAAGTATCGTTCAAACGTTTTATTCAGCAAGGATGCATTAAATGAATAAAAGTGATAATAAAAACTAACATTATTACAAAAAAAATGTATTTCAAATAAATGCTGTTCTTTTTAACTTTCTATTCATCAAAGAATCCTGAAAAAAATGCATTATGGTTTTCATAAAAATAAGCAGCACGAATGTTTTCAACATTGATAATAAAAAAAGTATGTTGCTTGAGCACCAATCAGCATGTTTGAATAATTTCTGAAGCAGGGCTCACAAAATTTCAAAATCCCTGGTAGCCCTTCGGGCAGGCGTTCTTCAGATTTTGGTAGCCCCAAAATGAATTTAACTAGCCTGAATAAAAGATATTGTATTTTTTCTTCAAATAACAAGTCAAGAGAGTAGAGGTACAATGGATCACAAAACTCACGGTTCGGATCATATTACATATTTTGAGTCACGGATTGGATCATTTTTCGGATGAGCAAAAAAAATATGGTTCTTTTATTTAAGTAACACTTATTATTTAAAGAACAATTTACTACTTCGATACCACAGCAAAAATGAGTAGCATATAGAGATGTAGCGATTCACTCAACTCACGATGTGATATGATTCACGATACTGATTTCACAATACAATTTTCTCACAATTTCTTTTTGAACAAAATTGAGTTTTAAGACTTTTATAAGATTTTTAAAAAGGTGTCCTTTTGTTATTTCTCAGACCAAAAGGCTGCACATCACTTTGTGAAATTGAAAATGTCAAACAATATACTAACTTGACATTTTAAAACAAATCCAAAATCAAATAAATAAATAATACAAATAAAAGAAATCTCCATGCAAGTAAACTAAGGTTTTGCATGTGTATTTTAATCACGATCCCACACAAAGTATGCTGCATACATGTTAGTAGATTGGTAACATTTTTGAAAATTTGAAAAAAAAAAAACATGGTCTGACATTAGCTTTGTGACACTACATAAAAACATCTGAACAAAACCAAAACAGCAGACGGGCTGAATGAGACGCAAATGTCACTCTCTGACAGCAGGTGGCGCTTAAACTGCAGGTATTTATAGGCTGATGCACGTGCAATTTTCTTCTCCACTGTTTATGTTCATTTAAGACATGAAAATACTTGCCGAGATAGTTATTTTGAGATAATTTTGCGTGTATGTGTCCCTTCAAGCGAAAGAGGAATCAATTCTGTGTTCGTGCTCTGCCTGAAACGCCGCTCTGTATGTGCGCGCTTTGAGCACTGAACTAAATTCTTCATGCGCATTAATGGTTTAAAAGTAAAAACTGATTGTAATTGGTTAGACTTATAAACACGTGTAAATGATAAACTATGATCAGTTTCACCCCTACAAGCGAGTGAACAACGCTAATTAAGGAAGGGATTTTATATCACTATTCAAAATAGTGGGGCAGTGATACATTTTGGTAGCCCGACTGGAAAACACAATAGCCCCGGGACGTCGGGCTCACTGATTTTGGAGGGGCCCCCCCCCCCCCCCTGGAATGATCATGTGACCTTACGACTGGGGGTGGGGTTAATGAAACTGCTAAAATCATCTCTGCCATTTCAGAGTTAAACAAATAAAACAGATGTTTAAATACAATAATATTTCACAATACTACTGTTTTACTGTATTTTTGATCAAATAAATGACACCTTGGTGAAAACAAGACACTTTTTTCAAAAACAAATTGGTGGTATTGCTTTTTAAATCTAATGTCTAAAATGGCCACACTGACATCAATAAAAACCTACTTATCGTTGCATACAGCACATTCTGATTAGAAGATCTGAGAGCAGATTGCACAGAGGACAGTGGAGCTCTTCAGCATGACCTCAGACATGGAATATTTACCACCTTATTCCAGCATGCAAAGTCCAGGGCAGGAAATTATAGACTTTAATTGCATGTGTAATCTATTTTCATAAAGTTATGCCCCATAAAATCAATGTGTAAATTTGCTAATAATACCCACTGTCACATTTCAAATGAAAGAGAGCTTTTTATATCCTCGCTTATTAACCTCATGTGTTCGGGTATAACTCAGTGTCATTTGCAGGATAAAGCAGCCATCCGGTTGGAGCCGTACACAAAGAATGTACGGACAAAGAATGGAGAACAAAGAGAAAGGCAGAGGCAAGAATTTAGAGATGTCGAAAAATCAAAGCAGCAATAAATATTATTGAAGCCTATACCCAAAAAGGTGATGCATAAATTAATTTAATCATCAACCCTAATCAAGCTCAAAAATATCCATTATTTTGAAGCTATGAAAAGCTTGTGAGAAATGTAATAGTTTACCATTAAAGAAATCATAAAGTCCACTGCGTAAACAGCAGATGCCACAAGGCAATATGTAATGTAACTTCATTATAGATACCAGTGAAGTCTTTAGTCTAATCATTAAAAAGCATAAAATTATCTCAAAATGCTGCCCAGAGGCCAAAATATTGGG